>CM075454.1:891514-1201514 GCA_037832335.1 Carallia pectinifolia | reverse complement strand
GAGAGCAATGCTCTCCCTAGCACATTGAGTGTTTGCTGATGGCCAGATGAGTAGCCTATTACGTGCACGTTGCTGGGCAGACTCGCAGCACGTAGCCCCCCCAATAAGCTGCGCATGTGCAGCTCGCCCCAAAGTGCAGCTGGGTTGATGCGCAGTGCGCAGCCCCCCCAGCAAGCTGCGCATATGCAGCCTGCCACAAAGCACAGATGGGCAGACGTGCAGCCCACTGCGCATGTGCTGCTCCCCTTAGAACGCTTTCCCCAGCACACTGAGCACACGTCGCTGGCCAGAAGAGCAGCCCACTCAGCAAGCTGTTCCCCCCAGCACATTGTTGGTCCGACGTGCAACTCGCTAAGAATGCGCTGCTCTTCCTACACGCTCCCCTCAGCACGCTGAGCATGCGTTGTTGGCCAGACGAGTAGTTCGCTGCTCCCCCCATCCTATTGCTGCCCCAAGCGCAACACTGGCCAGACAAGCAGTGCTATGCACCTGCGTTGGCCCCCCAGAACGCTGTGCGTGCATTGCTCTTCCGAACTCACTGCTGAGTAGACGCGCAGCTCACTCCCCCCCAGCCCATTGCATGAGGGATGTTCACCCCAGTACGCTAAACGCACATTGCTCGCCCAGCGCACTGTTGGACAGACGCACAGCCCACTATTCCCCTGTGTGGTCCCACTAGGACATTCAGCGCGCGCTGCTAGCCAGACGAAGAGCACATTGCACGCCACCACTGCTCCAACCTACGTGTCACGGTCGTGCTGCTCTCCCAGGTGCACTGCTACGCCCAACTCACTACTAGCCAGAAGAACAGCCCGCTGCGCTGGCACTACTCCCCCTTGCGGGCTCTCCCAGCATGCTCCATGCACACGGCCCCAGAACACTGCTAGCCAAACGAGCAGCCCGTTGTGCATGTGCTACCCCCCCAGCGCACTGCTGGCCATACGAGCAACGAGCTGTGCCCGCACTCCTATGCCTAGCGCGTTTGCTAGCAGCGCGCAGCACACTGCGTCCGCGTTACTCCCTGCTACGCACACCTCCCAGCATGATTCGGGTGCACTGCTCCATCCAGCATGATGCAGCCATGCTGCTCGCCCTAGCACCTCTGCTAGTGTGCTACTGGCAGACAAGCGGCACGCTGTTCCCATGCTCTGCTGCTTCTTGGCCTCCCGTACCATGCATGTGCACTACTAGCCAGATGAGCAGTACGCTAAGTGCTCCAAATTTGTGCCTATGGCCGCTTCGGCCGGGCTTATACTTGTGCTTTGGTCGGGCTATACTTGTGCGTGCAAGGAGTATGTTTTTGTTGTTGTTGCCATCTTGCCTTTTATACTCGTGTGGGCAAGGAGTCTAGCTTTTTTGTTGCTGTCGTCTCACCTTTTATACTTGTGCAGGTAAGGAGCATGCTTTGTTGTTGCGTCTCCCTTTTTATACTCGTGCGGTCAAGGAGTTCGCTTTGTTGTTATCGTCTCGCCTTTTATACTCGTGCGGGTAGGGAGTATGCTCTTGTTCTTGTTGCCGTCTCGCCTGTTATACTTGTACGGGCAAGGAGTCTAGTTTTGTTGTTGTTGCCATCTCGTCTTTTATACTCCTGCGGGCAAGCAGCAAGCATTGTTTCTACCGTTTTGCCCTCTATACTCGTGCGGGCTAGGGGTATACTCTGTTGTTGTCCTGCTTTATATACTCTTGCGGGTAAGATGTCAGCTTTGGCTATTATTGCCGTCTTGCCTTTGACATTCATGAGGGCTAGGCGTCCACTTTGCTATTGTTACTATCTCACCTTTTTTGCTCGTCCAAGCAAGGAGTATACATTTATTTTTGTACTTGTTGCCTTTTATATTCTTGCAAACAAGGAGTCTCCTTTTACAGTTGTTGTCATCTCACCCTTTATACTTATGCAAGCTAGGAGTCTGCTTTACTGCTATCACCGTCTCGCCTTTTATGGTCGTGTGGGCAAGGAGTATGCTTTTATTTTTGTACTTATCGCCTTTTATATTCTTGCGGGATAGAAGTTTACTTTTGCTATTGGTGCCGTCTCGCCTTTTATACTCATGCGAGCAAGCAGCATGGTTTGTTGTTGCCATCTCGCGTCTTATACTCGTGCGAGTAAAGAGTATGTTTTGTTGTTGCCGCATTGTCTTTTATACTTTTGCAGGCAAGGAGTCTGCCTTTGCTGTCATTACTATCTTGCCTTTTATATTCACGAGGGCTAGGACCTTGCTTTGTTATTGTTGCCGACTCCCCATTTTATACTTGTGTGGGTACGAAGTATACTTTTATTTTTGTACTTTTCGTCTTTTATATTCTGACGGGTAGGGACTCAACTTTTGCTGTTGTTATCGTCTCGCCTTTTATACTCATACGTGCAAGGAGGATGGTTAAGTTGCTATTGCCATCTTGCCTTTTATGCCTGTGCAGGCAAGCAGCATGCTTTGTTGTTGCTGTCTCGCCTTTTGTACTCGTGCAAGTAAGGAGTCTACTTTGTTGGTTCTGTCTCACCTTTTATCCTCTTGCGAGCAAGGGGTCTACTTTTGATGTTGTTGTCGTGTCGCCTTTTATACTCATGTCGGATAGGTGTCTACTTTGTTATTGTTGCCATCTTTCCTTTTATACTCGTGCAGGCAAGGAGCATGCTTTTGGTGTTGTACTTTTCACCTTTTATACTCTTGCGGGCAAGGAGTGTACTTTTTGTTATTGTTTTTTTCACATCTTTTATACTCGTGTAGGCAAGGAGTTTGGTTTTGTTGTTGTTGTCGTCTCACCATTTATACTGGTGCAGGCAAGAGGCATACTTTTGTTGTCGTACTTTTTGCGTTTTACACCCTTGTGGACAAGGAGCCAACTTTTGTCATTGTTGCTGTACTGCCTTTCACACATGTGCGAGCAAGGAGTCTGGTCTGTTGTTGCTACTGTCTCACCTTTTATAGTCATGGGAGCATGGAGTATGCTTTGCTGTTGATCTCTCGCCACCGATTTTCTTGCAGGCAGGGATTATGCTTTTGTTATTGTTGCCTTCTCACCCTTTTATACCCATACAGGTAAGGAGTATGGTTTTGTTGTTGTTGCCCTCTTGTTTTTTACACTCGTGCGGGCAAGCAGCATGGTTTGTTGTTGATATCTCATCTTTTATACTCGTGCGGGCAAGGTGTATGCTTTGTTGTTGCTGTATCGCCTTTTATACTATTGAAGAAAATGAGGCTACTTTCGTTGTTATTGCTATTTAACCCTTTATACTCGCCAAGGCTAAGAGTATACATTTATTGTTGTATTTTTCGTCTTTTATACTCTTGCGGGAAAGGAGTATACTATTGTTGTTGTAACCGTCTAGCCTTTTAAATCGTGCAGGTTAGGAGTCGGCTCTGTTGTTGTTACCGTCTCACCTTTTATACTCATGCAGGCAAGGAGTATACTTTTGTTGTTGTACTTTTCACCTTTTATACTCTTGCGGGCAAAGAGTCTACTTTTGTTGTTGTTGTTGTCTTGACTTTTATACTCGTGCGGGCATGGAGTCTGGTTTTGTTGTTGTTGCTACCTCACGTTTACACTTGCACGAACAAGGAGCATGCTCTGTTGTTATCGTCTCGCTTTTTATGATCGTGTGAGCAAGCAATATGCTTTGTTTTTGTCTTCTCGCCTTTCATACTCGTGCAGGCAAGGAGTTCACTTTTGTTGTTGCACTTTTTGTGCTTAAACTCTTGTGGACAAGCAATTTACTTTTGTTGTTATTACTGTCCCGCCTTTTATACTCGTCTGAGCAAGGAGTCTTGTTTAGTTGTTGTTACCCTCTCACCTTTTATACTCATGCGAGCAAGGAGTATGATTTGCTGTTGTCGTCTCTTCTTTTATATTCGTGTAGGCAGGAGTATGCTTTTGTTGTTATTATCGTCTCGCCTTTCATACTCGTACGGGCAAGGAGTCTGGCTTTGTTATCGATGCTATGTTGCCTTTTACACTCATGGAGGCAAGCAGTATGCTTTGTTATCGCCGGCTCGCCTTTTATACTATTGCAGACAAGGAATCTGCTTTTGTTGTTATTGCCTCCTAGCCTTTTAACTCATACGAGCTGTGAGTCTACTTTGCTATTGTTACTGTCTGGCCTTTTATTCTCGTGCGGGCAAAGTATATACTTTTAATATTATATTTTTTGCCATTTGTGCTCTTGCTGGAAATGGGTCTACTTTTGCCGTTCTTGCCGCCTCACTTTTTATGCTCGTGCGGGCAAGGTATCTTGTTTTCATGTTGTTGCTGTCTCATCGTTTATGCTCATGCTGGGAAGGATTATGCCTTGTTGTTGCCGTCTCGTCTTTTATACTGATGCGAGCAAGGATTATGCTTTTCTATTGCTGTCTCTCCCTGTATACTCGTGCTAGCAGGGAGTATGCTTTTATTGTTGCTATCGTCTCGCCTTTTATACTCACACGGTTGAGGACACTGGTTTTGTTGTTGTTGCCGTATCACATTTTATTCTCGTGCAGGCAAGCAACATGCTTTGTTGACGCCGTCTTGCCTTTTATACTTATGTGGGCAAAAAGTCTACTTTTGTTGTTACTAGTGTGTAGCCTTTTAACTCATGCAGGCTAAGAGTCTACATTGTTGCTATTGTCGTCTTGCCTTTTTTACATATGCAGGCAAGGAGCAGACTTTTATTGTTGTTCTTTTTTCTTTTAATACTCTTGCGAGCAAAGTGTCAACTTCTGCTGTATTTGCCGTCTCGCCTCTTGTGCTAGTGCGGGCAAGTGGGCTGGTTTTGAGGTTGTACTTCTCGCTTTTTTTACACCTTTGGGCAAAGATTCTACTTTTTCTGTTGTTGTCGTCTCACCTTCCATATTCGTGCGCGTTAGCTGTTTGCTTTGCTGTTGTTGCCGTCTCACCATTTATACTTCTACTAGTAAAGAGTACACTTTTGTTGTTTTACTTTTATCCATTTAGACACTTGCGGGCGAGGAGTCTGCCATTGTTATTGTTGTTACTGTCTTGCCTTTTACACTCGTGCGGGGAAGGATTCTAGTTTCGCTGTTGTTATCGACTCGCCTTTTATACTTGTGCAGGGAAGGAGTATGCTTTGTTGTTGCCGTCTCACCCTTTATACTCGTGCAGGCAAGGAGTCTAGTTTTGTTGTTGCTGTTGACTTGCCTTTTATACTCATACGGTTAAGGAGCATGCTTTGCTGTTGTCGCCTCACTTTTTATGCTCGTGCGAGTAAGGAGTTTGCTTTGTTGTTGTCGTCTTACCTTTTATACTTGTGCATGCAAAGAGTATACTATTGGTGTTGCACTTTTGTTGATGTCTTGCCTTTTACACTTGTGCGGCCAAAGAGTCTGGTTTAGTTCTTGTTGTCGTCTTGCCTTTTATACCCATGCGGGCAAGGAGTATGCTTTGCTGTTGGCGTCTTGTCATTTATACTCGTGCGGGCAAGGAGTACGCTTTTGTTGTTGTTTCCATCTCGCTTTTTATGCCCGTAAGGATTAGGAGTCTGATTTTGTTGTTCTTGCCGTGTTGCCTTTTATACTCGTTTGGGCGAGGAGCATGCTTTGTCGCCGCCGTCTCACTTTTTATGCTTGTGCGAGAAAGGAGTATGGTTTGGTGTTGTCATCTCGACTTTTATACTCATGCAGGCAAGGAGAAAACTTTTGTTGTTGTACATTTTGCTTTTAAACTCTTGCAGACAAAGAGTCTGCTTTTGTTGTTGTTGTTGTTGTCTTGACTTCTATACTTGTGCGGGCAAGGAGTGTAGTTTTGTTGTTGTTGTCGTTTTGCCTTTTACAATGATGCGGGCAAAGAGTCTGCTTCTATTATTGTTGCCGTCTAGTCTTTTAACTTGTACAGGCTAGGAGCCTACTTTGCTGTTGTTACTGTCTCGCCTTTTATTCTCGTGCAGGCAAGGTGTATACTTTTGTTGTTATACTTTTTGCCATTTATACTCTTGAGGGCAAAGAACCTACTTTTGTTGTTGTTACCGTCTCACCTTTTATGCTCGTGTGGGCAAGGTGTCTAGTTTTGTGGTTGCAGCTCTCTCATCTTTTGCAATCATTCGGGCAAGGGGTCTGCTTTGTTGTTACTGTTTTCCCTTTCACGCTTGTTCTGGTAGGAAGTATGCTTTTGTTGCTGTTGTCGTCTCGCCTTTTATACTCATACAGGCAATGAGTTTGGTTTTATTGTTTTTTTCGTGTCACCTTTTATTCTCGTGCCGGCAAGCAACATGCCTTGTTGTTGCCGCGTCGCCTTTTATACTTGTGTAGGGAAGGAGTCTGCTTTTGTTGCTGTTGACATCTAGCCTTTTCACTCGTGCAAGCAAGGAGTATACTTTTGTTAATGTGCTTTTTACTGTTTATACTCTTGCTGGCAAAGGGCCTACTTCTGCTGTTGCTGCCATCTCACCAATATGGTCGGGCGGGAATGGGGTCTGGTTTTGTTGTTATACTTGTCGCTTTTTTTCACATACAGGCAAAGAGTCTACTTTTGCTGTTATTGTCATCTAACTTTTATACTCGGGCGGGTTGGGAGTCAGCCATGTTGTTGTTGTCATCTCGCTTTTCATCCTCATGCTGGTAAAGAGCATACTTTTGTTGTTTTACTTTTTGCCATTTATACTCGTGCGGGCAAGGAGTATGATATGTTGTTGCCATCTTACCTTTTATACTCGTTCGAGTAAGGAGTATGCTTTATTTGTTGTTGTCATCTTGTCTTTTGTACTCGTGCTGGCAAGGAGTCTAGTTTTGTTGTTGTTGTCAGCTCGCCTTTTATACTCGTGCAGGCAAGGAGCGTGCTTTTTTGTTGCCGTCTCGCCTTTTATACTCATACAAGCCAGGAATATGCTTTGTTGCTACCGTCTCGCCTTTTATTCTCGTGCAGGCAAGGAGTATGCTTTTGTTGTTATCGTCTCTCGCTTTTTATACTCGTACGGAAAAGGAGACTGATTTTGTTATAGTTAACGCCTCACCTTTTATAATTGTGAAGGCAAAGAGGATGCTTTTGTTGTTCTTGTTGTCTTGCCTTATATACTCATGCAGGCAAAGAGTTTGGTTTTGTTGTTGTCGTTGTATTGCCTTTCATACTCGTGCAGGTAAGGAGTATGGTTTTATTGTTGTTGACATCTTGCCTTTTATACCTGTGAGGGCAAGGAGTCAATTTTTATTGTTGTTGTCGCCTTGCCTTTTATACTCGTGAGGGCAAGGAATATGCTTTGTTGTTGTCATCTCGCCTTTTATACTCGTGTAGGCAAGGAGTATGCTTTTGTTGTTATTGTCGTCCTGCCTCTTAAATTGATTCAGGCAAGGAGTCTGGTTTTGTTGTTGTTGCTGTCTCCCCTGTTATACTCGTACGGGCAAAGGGCATGCTTTTTTGTTGTCATCTTGCCTTTTATACTCGTACGAGCAAGGGCCATACTTTGTTGTTGTCGCCTCGCCTTTTATAGTCGAGCGGGCGAGGAGTATACTTTTGTTGTTGTACTTATCGCTTTTTATACTCTTGTGGGCAACGACTCTGCTTTTGTTATTGTTGCTATCTTGCCTTTTATAATCTTGTGAGTAGGAGCCTGCTTTTGTTGTTGTTGTTGTCTCGCCTTTTATACTCATACGGGCTAGGGGTTTGCTTTGTTGTTGTTGCCCCCTCGCCTTTTATACTCGTATGTGTCAGGAGTATGCTTTTGTTGTTGTTGTTGTCTTGTCTTTTATACCCGTACGGGCAAAGAGTCTGCTTTTGTTGCAATTGTCATCTCGTCGTTTATACTCTTGAAGGCAAGGAAAATGCTTTGTTGTTAACGTCTCGCCTTTTATACTCGTGCAGATAAGGAGTAACCTTTGCCGTTTTTGTCTCGCTTTTATACTCGTGCAGACAGGGAGTATGCTTTTGCTGTTGTTGTCGTCTCGCCTTTTATGCTCGTGCGGGCAAGCAGCATGCTTTCTTGTTGTCTTCTTGCCCTTTATAGTCGTGCGAGCAAGGAGAATGCTTCGTTGTTGCCGTCTTGGCCTTTATACTGGGGCAGGCGATGAGTATACTTTTGTTGTTGTACTTGTCGCCTTTTATACTATTGCGGGCAAGGAGTCTGCTTTTGTTGTTGTCGTCGTCTCGCCTTATGCTCGTGAAGGGTAGGCGTCTACTTTTCCATTTTTACCGTCTCGTCATTTATGCTGGCACGGGCAAGGAGTATACTTTTGTTTTTGTGCTTTTTGCCCTTTATATTCTACTGGGCTAGGAGTCTACTTTTGTTGTTGTTGTCATCTCGCCTTTTATACTCTTGCAAGCAAGGAGTCTGGTTTTTTTGTTGTTGCCATCTTACCTCTTATACTCATGCAAGCTAGAAGTTTGCTTTGCTATTGTTGCCATCTCGCCTTTTATACCTGTGTAGGCAAGGGGTATGCTTTTGTTATTGTAATGTTCGGCTTTTATGCCCATGCAAGCAAGGAGTCTGGTTTTACTGTTATTGCCATCTCGCCTTTTATATTCGTTCAGGCAAGTAGTATACATTGCTATTGCAGTCTCGCCTTTCATACCCGTGCGGGTAGGGAGTATGCTTTCATTGTTATTGTCATTTCTCCTTTTATACTCGTACGACCAAGGACTCTAGCTTTGCTATTGTTTTCCGTCTCACCTTTTTAAACTCATGTGGGTAAGCAGCATACTTTGTTGTTGCCGTCTTGCCTTTTATATTCGTACAGGCAAGGAGTACGCTTTGTTGCTGCCATCTCACTCTTTATACTCCTACAGGGAAGGAGACAACTTTTGTATTGTCGCCGTCACGCCATTTACACTGGTGTAGGCTAGAAGTTTGCTTTGCTGTTGTTACCATCTCGTTTTTTATACTCATGTGGGCAAGGAGTATATTTTTATTGTTGTTCTTTTCGCCTTTTGTACTCCTACAGGCAAGTAGTCTACCTTTGTTGTTGTTGTTATCTCGCCTTTTATACTCGTGCGGCTAGGAGTTTACTTTGTTGTTGCCGTTTTGCCTTTATTCTCGTGCGGTCTAGGACTCTACCTTGCAGTTGTTGCTGTCTCGCATTTTATACTCGTGCGGGCAAGGAGCAGACTTTTGATGTTGTACTTTTCGCCTTTTATACTCTTGCAGGCTAGTAGCCTACCTTTGTTGTTGTTGCTATCTTGCCATTTATACTTGTGCGAGCTAGGAGTTTACTTTGCTGTAGCCATCTTGCCTTTTATTCTAGTGCGGGCAAAGGGTAGAATTTTGTTGTTGAATTTTGCACCTTGTATGCTCTTGCGGGCAAAGAGTCTGCGTTGTTGTTGTCTCGCTTTTTCGCTACCACAGGCAAGGAGTCTAGTTTTGTTATTGTTGACATCTCGCTCTTTATAATCATGCGGACAATGAGTAAAGAGTATGCTTTGCTGTTTTTGTTTCGTCTCTTATACTTGTATGGACAAGGAGTACCATTTTGTTATTGTCATCATCTCGCCTACTCATGCGGGCTAGGAGTTTGCTTTGCTATTGCTGTCGTCTCCCCTTTTACACTTGTGCAAGCAAGGAGTATACACTTGTTATTGTACTTTTCGCCTTTTATAGTCTTGTGAGTAAAAAGTCTACTTTTGTTGATGGTGTTGTCTAACCTTTCACACTCGTGCGGGCAAGGGGTCTGGTTTTGTTGTTGTCACTGTCTCACCTTTTATACTCATGCGGGTAAGGAGTATGCTTTACGGCTGTCGTCTCGTCTTTTACACTAGTGCAGGTTGGGAGTATGCCTTTGTTGTTATTCCCGTCTCACCTTTTATACTCATATGGGCAAGGAGTCTAGTTTTGTTGTCGTTGCCGCCTTGCCTTTTACACTTATGCAGCCAAAGAGTATGCTTTGTTGTTGTCGTCTCGCCTTTCATAGTCTTGTGGGCAAAGAGTCAATTTTTGTTGTTCTTGTAGTATGACCATTTATACTCATACGAGTAAGGAGTTTGGTTTTGTTGTTGTTGTGGTCTTGTATTTTATACTCAGGCAGGCGAGGAGTATAGTTTTATTGTTGCACTTGTCGCCATTTGTTCTCTTGTTGGCAAGGAGTTTACTTTCGCTCTTATTGTCGCCTTGCCTTTGATACTTGTATGGGTGTAAGGAGTCTGGCTTTGGTGCTATTGTTGTCTCATCTCTTATACTCGTTCGGGCATGCAACATATTTTGTTTTTGCCGCTTTGCCTTGTATGCTCGTGTGGGCAGGGAGTATGCTTTTATTGTTGTTGTCGTCTCGCCTTTTATACTCGTAAGGGCAAGGAGTTTGCCTTTGTTGTTGTTGTCGTCTCGCATTTTACACTCGTATGGGCAAACAACATGCTTGGTTGTTGCCGTCTCACCTTTTATACTCGTGCAGACAAGGAGCATGCACTGTTGTTGCCGTCTCACGACTTACACTCTTGCGGGCAAGAAGTTCATTGTTGTTGTTGTGGCTATCTCGCCTTTTATACCCATGAGAGCAGGGAGTATAATTTTTTCGCTGTGCCTGTCACCTTTTATAATTTTGCAGGCAAGAAGTCTGCTTTTGTTGTTGTTGTTAACTCCCCTTTGATGCTCATACAAGCAAGGAGTTTGGTTTTGTTGTTGTTGTGATCTTGCCTTTTACACTCAAGTGAGCAAGGAGCATGCCTTTGCTGTTGTACTTGTCGCCTTTTATACTCTTGCGAGCAAGGAGTCTGCTTTGGCTGTTGTTGTCGTCTCCCCTTTTATACTCATGTAATCTAAAAGTCTACTTTGCTATTGTTGCCCTCTGGCCTTTTATACTCTTGCAGGAAAAGAGTATACTTTTGTTGTTGTGCTTTTTACCTTTTATACTTTTGAGGGCAAGGAGTCTGTTTTTGTTGTTGTTGTTGTTGCTGTCTCACTTTTACACTGGTCTGGGTAAAGAGTTTGGTTTTGTTATTATTGCCGTCTCGCTTTTATAATCGTGCGGGCAATGAGTAAAGAGTATGCTTTGCTGCTATTATCTCCCCTTTTATACTTGTGTGGGCCAGGAGTCCGCTTTTCTGTTATTGTCGTTGAACCTTTTATACTCGTGCGGGTAAGGAGTCTTGTTTTGTCGCTGTTGCTATCTCGCTTTTTACACTCGTGCAGGTGAGGAGCATACTTTTGTTGCTGTACTTGTCGCCTTTCATACTCTTGTGGGCAAGGAGTCTACTTTTGTTGCTGTTGCCATCTCACCTTTTATACTCATGCAGTCTAGGAGTCTGCTTTCCAGTTGATGTCATCTTGCCTTTTATACTCGTGTGGGCAAGGCGTATACTTTTGTTGTTGTACTTTTTACCTTTCGCAATCATGTTGGCAAGGAGTGTGGATTTGTTGTTGTTGCTGTCTCGCTTTTTAGGCTCTGGTGGGTGAGTAGTATGCTTTTGTTGTTGTACTAGTCGCATTTTGTACTCCCGCGAGCAAGAAGTCTACTTTTGTTGTTGTTGACGTCTCCCGTTTTATACTTGTGCGAGCAAAGAGCCTGGTTTTGTTGATATTGTCGTCTCGCCTTTTATACTCGAGCAGGCGAGGAGTATACTTTTGTTGCCGTACTTGTTGCCTTTTATGCTCTTACGAGCAAATAGTCTACTTTTGTTGTTGTTGCCATCCCACCTTTTATAGTCATGCGAGCTGAAAGTCTACTTTGCTATTGTTGCCATCCCGCCTTTCAGATTCGTGCAGGCAAGGAGTATACTTTTGTTGTTGTACTTTTTACCTTTTGTACTCTTGCAAGCAAGGAGTCTACTTTTGTTGTTGTTGCTATCTCGACTATTATCCTCATGCAGGTAAGGAGTATGGTTTTGTTATTATTACTGTCTAGTATTTTATAAACGTGCGTGTAAGGAGTAAGCTTTGTTGTTGCCGTCCCACCATTTATTCTCGTGTAGGCAGGGAGTGTGCTTTTGTTGTTGTGGACGTCTCACCATTTGTACTCATACGGGCAAAGAGTCTAATTTTGTAGTTGTTGCATCTCGCCTTTTACACTCGAGCAGGCAGGGGATATACTTATGTTGTTGTACTTGTCGCATTATGTATTCTTGCGGGCAAGGAGTCTACTTTTGTTGTTGTTGCCATCTCGCCTTTTCTACTCTTGCAGGCTAGGAGTCTACTTTGTTGTTATTGTCTTCTCACCTTTTATACTCGTGCGGCCTAGGAGTATTTTTTGTTGTTGCCCTCTCAATTTTTACACTCGTGTGGGCTAGGAGTTTGTTTTGTTGTTATTACCATCTCGTCTTTTATACTCGTGCGGGAAAGGAGTATACTTTTGCTTTTGTACCTTTTGCCTTTTATATTCTTGCGGGCAAGGAGTCTACTTTTGTTGTTGTCGCTGTCTCGCGTTTTATACTCGTGCGGGAAATGACTCTAGTTTTATTGTTGTCGTCTCGCCTTTTATAATTAGGTGGGTGAGGACTACAGTTTTATTGTTGTACTTGTCGACTTTTACACTCTTGTGAGCAAGGAGTCTGGCTTTGTCATTGTTGTCGTTGCATCTTTTATATTTGTGCTGGCAAATAGCATGCTTTGTTGTTGCCGTTTGGCCTTTTATACTCATGCGGGCAAGGAGTATGTTATGTTGTTGCTGTCTTGCCTTTAATACTCGTGTAGCCAAGGAGTATGTTTTTGTTGTCGTTGTCGTCTTGCTTTTTATACTCGTAGGGGCAAGTAGTCTGGTTTTATTGTTGTTGCCGACTCGCTTTTATACTCCTGTGGGTAGGGAGCATGCTTTGCTGTTGCTGTCTCGTCTTTTATACTTTTGCGGGTGAGGACTATAATTTTTGTTGTTGTACTTGTTGCTTTTTATACTGTTATGGGCAAGGAGTCTGACTTTGCTGTTGTTGCCATCTAGGCTTTTATACTCGTGCAGACAAGCAGCATGCTTTGTTGTGTTCGTCGCACCTTTTATACTCGTGCAGGCAAGAAACAAGATTTGTTGTTGCCATCTCACCTTTTGCACTTGCATGGGTAGGGAGTATGCCTTGTTGTTGTTGTGTTGGCCTTTACACTCTTGTGGGAAAGGTGTATGCTTTGCTATTGCCGACTCACCTTTTATACTCGTACAAGCAATGCTATCTCGCCTTTTATACAGTTGGGGACAAGGAGTGTGCTTTTCGGTGGCCGTCACGCCCTTTATACTCTTGCGAGCAAGGAGTATGCTTTACACTCATGCGGGGAAGGAGTATGCTTTGTCGTTGCCGTCTCACCTTTTATATTCGTGTAGGCAGGGAGTATGCTTTTGTTGTTATTTCCGTCAAGCCTTTTATACTCGTACGAGCAAGGAGTTTCGTTTTATTGTTGTTGCCGCCTCCCCTTTCATACTCGTGCTACCAAACAACATGCTTGTTGCTGCCGACTAGCCTCTTATACTAGTGTGAGCATGGACTATGTTTTGTTGTCGTCATCTCACATTTGTCACTCATGTGGGCAATGAGCCTACTTTTGTTGTCGTTTTCGTCTCGCATTTTATATTCACGCAGGCCAAGAGTCTATTTTACTGTTGTTACTGCGTCGCATTTTATACTCACGCGAGCAAGTAGTCTACCTTTGTTGTTGTACTTTCTGCCTTTTATACTCTTCCAGGCAAGGAGTTTACTTTGGCTGTTGTTGTCACCTTGCCTTTTATCTTTGTGCAGGCAAGGAGTATGATTTTAATGTTGTTGTCATCCCGCCTTTTATACTCGTGTGGACTAGGATTCTGATTTGTTGTTGTTATCATGTTGCCTTCGTGCTTTTTGCCTTTTATACTGTTGCGAGCAAGCAGCCTGCTTTTGTTGTTGTTGTTGTCTCGCTTTTATACCAATGCAGGCAAAGAGTTAGGTTTTGTTGTCATTTTCGTCTCGTCTTTTACACTCATGTGGGCAAGGAGTTTGCTTTTGTTATTGTTACCATCTCACCTTTTATACTCGTGCAGGCTAGGATTTTCCTTTGCTGTTGTTGCCATCAAGCCTTTTATATTCGTGCGGGCAAGGAGTATACTTTTGTTATTGTACTTTTTGCCTTTTATACACTGGTGGGCAAGGCGTGTGCTTGTGTTATTGTTACTATCTCACCTTTTATACTCGTGAGGGCAAGGAGTTTGGTTTTGTTGTTGTTGACGTCCAGCCTTTTATACTCTTGCGGCCAAGCATAAAGCTTTGTTCTTGTCGTCTAGCATTTTATACTCATGCTGCCAAAGAGTATGCTTTGCTGTTGCCGTCTCGCCGTTTATACTATTACGGGTAACTAGTTTACTATTGTTGTTGATGTCGTCTCGCCTTTTATGCTCGTACGGGCCAAGAGTCTGGTTTTGTTGTTGTTGACACCTTGGCTTTTATACTTGTGCTAGAAAACAACATGCGTTGTTGTTACTGTCTCGACTTTTATACTTCTTCGGCTAAGGAATACACTTTCCAATTGTCATCTCACCTTTTATACTTGTACAGGCAAGGAGTATGCTTTTTTTGTTGTTGCCGTCTCGCCTTTTATAATCGAACAGGCAAGGAGTTTGGTTTTGTTGTTGCTGCAATCTAGTCTTTTATAGCCATGCGCACATGGAGTATGCTTTGTTGTTGCCAGCTGACCTTTTGCACTTGTGCAGCCAGGGAGTATGCCTTGTTGTTACCCTCTTGGCCTTTATATTCTTGTGGGGAAGGAGTATGCTTTGCTGATTCTGTCTCGCCTTTTATACTCGTACTGGCAATGCTGCCTCACCTTTTATACTCTTGTGGGCAAGGAGTGTACTTTTCTATTGCCGCCATGCCCTTTATACGCTTGCAGGTAAGGAGTATGCTTTATGCTCGTGTGGGCAAGAAGTATGCTTTGCAGTTGCCTTCTCGCCTTTTATACTTGTTCGAGCAGAGAGTATGCTTTTGTTGTTGTTGCCATCTTGCTTTTCATACTCATGCGGGCAAGGAGTATGCTTTTATTGTTGTTGTTGTCTCGCCTTTTATACTCGTAAGGGCGAGGAGTTTGGTTTTGTTATTATTGTCGTCTTGCTTTTATAATCGTGCGAGCATTGAGTAAAGAGTATGCTTTGCTGCTGTTATCTCCCCTTTTATACTTGTGTAGGCTAGGAGTCTACTTTTCTGTTGTTGTCGTTGCGCCTTTTATACTCGTGTGGGTAAGGAGTCTAGTTTTGTTGTTGTTGTCATCTTGCTTTTTACACTCGTGTAGGCGAGGGGTATACATTTGTTGTTGTACATGTCGCCTTTCATACTCTTGCAAGCAAGGAGTCTGCTTTTATTGTTGTTGTCATCTCACCTTTTATACTCATCTGGTCTAGGAATATGCTTTGTAGTTGATGTTGTCTTGTCTTTTATACTCGTGTGGGCAAGGAGTAAACTTTTGTTGTTGTACTTTTTACCTTTCACAATCATGCTAGTAACGAGTCTGGATTTGTTGTAGTTTTTGTCTCACTTTTTAGACTCGGGTGGGCGAGGAGTATACTTTTGTTGTTGTACTCGTCACCGTTTGTACTCTTACGAGCAAGAAGTCTGCTTTTTTTTGCTGTTGTCATCTCGCGTTTTACACTCATGCGGGCAAAGAGTTTGGTTTTGTTATTATTGTCATCTAGCCTTTTATACTCGTACGGGGAATGCCACCTTGCCTTTATACTTGTGCTGGCAAACAACATGCGTTTTTGTTGCTGTCTCTCTTTTTTACTTGTGCGGGAAAGGAGTACTTTTTCGGATTGTTGTCTCGCCTTTTATACTCGTGTAAGCAAGGGGTATGCTTTTGTTGTTGTTGTCATTTCACCATTTATAATTGGGCGGGCAAGGAGTTTGGTTTTGTTGTTGCTGCCATCTCACCTTATGTAACCGTGTCGGCATGGAGCATGCTTTGTTGCTGCCAGCTCGCCTTTTGCACTCGTGCAGCCAACGAGTATGGCTTGTTGTTGTCGTCTTGGCCTTTATACTCTTGTGAGGAAGGGGTATACTTTGCTATTTTCGTCTCGCCTTTTATTCTCGTACGGGCAACGTCGCCTCGCCTTTTATACTCTTGCGGGCAAAAAGTGTACTTTTTTGTTGGTGTCACGCCCTTTATATGCTTGTGGGCAAGGAGAATGCTTTATACTCATGTGGGCTGGGAGTATGCTTTTTTGTTGCCTTCTAACCTTTTATACTCATTCGATCAGAGAGTATGCTTTTGTTGTTGTTACCATCTCGCCTTTTATACTCGTACGGGCAAGGAGTCTGGTGTTGTTGTTGTTGTCGTCTTGCCTTTTATACTCATGCGGGCAAGTAGTATCCTTTTATTGTTGTGCTTTTTGCCTTTTATCTTTGTGCGGGCAAGGAGTCTGGTTTTGTTGTTGCTCTCGTCCTACCTTTTATATTCGTGCAGGCTAGGAGTCTGCCTTGTTGTTGTTACCATCTCGCCTTTTATACTAATGCAAGCAAGGAGAATACTTTTGTGGTTATACTTTTTGCCTTTTATACTTTTGCAGGCAATGAGTCTACATTTGTTGTTGTCACTATCTCGCCTTTTATACCCATGCAGGCAAAGAGTTTAGTTTTGTTATTGTTACCTTCTCGTCTTTTATACTCGTGCAGGCAACCAGTGAGCTTTGGTTATTGTTGCCATCTCACCTTTTATGCTAATGCAGGCTAGGAGTGTGCTTTGCTATTGTTGTCGTCTCGCTTTTATACTTGTGTGGGTAAGGAGTATACGTTTGTTGTTGTCCTTTTTGCTTTTAAACACAGGCGAGCAAAGATGTGCTTTTGTTGTTGATAATATCTTGCCTTATATACCCATATGGGTAAGGAGTCTGGTTTTGTTGTTGTTGCAATCTAGCCTCCTTTATTCCTACGGGTAAGGAGTATGCTTTGTTGTTGCCGTCTTGCCTTTTTTTCTCGTGCGGGTAAGGAGTGTGCTTTTGTTATTGTTGTCGTCTCACCTTTTATACTCGTGAGGGCGAGGAGTCTGCTTTCATTGTTGTTGCCGTGTTCCCTTATATACTCGTACGGGTAGGGAGTTCAGTTTTGCTGTTGCTGTCTCAGCTTTTATACTCGCCTTTTATACTAGTGCAGGTAAAGAATATGCTCTGTTGTTGCCATATTTCTTTTTATGCTTTTGCGGGCAAATTTTATCCTTTGTTGTTGCTGTCTCATACGGACAAGGGTTTTGGTTTTGTTGTTGTTGCTGTCTCGCCTTTTATAATTGTGTGGGCAAGTAGCATGCTTTGTTGCTGTCATCTTGCCCTTGATACCCGTGCGGACATGGAGTTTGCTTTGTTGTTTCCATCTCATTCTTTGTATATTTGAGGGCAAAGAGTCTGGTTTTATTATTTTAAACGTCTTGACTTTTATACTTGTGCGGGCAAGGGGTATGCTTTGCTGTTGTCATCTCACCTTTTATACTTGTGTGAGCAAAGAGTGTGCTTTTGTTGTCCTTGCTATCTTGCCTTTTATGCTCGTGCAGGCAAGGAGTCTGGTTTTGTTGTTGTTTTCGTCTAGCCTTTAATACTCATGTGGGCTAGGAGTATGCTTTGTTATTACCATCTAGCCTCTTATGCTCGTGCGAGGAAAGAGTATGCTTTTGTTCTTGCTGCTGCCTTGCCTTTTATACTTTTGCAGGCAAGGAGTCCGGCTTTGTTGCTGTTGTCATCTCGTTTTTTATGCTCGTGTGGATAAGGAGCATGTTTTGCTATTGTCATCTCGCCTTCTATACTCGTTCGGGCAAGGAGTATGCTTTCTTGTTGCCATCTCACCCTTAATACTCTTGCAGGGAGGGAATATGCTTTGTGATTGTTGTCTCACCTTTTATACTTGTGCGGGCAAGGAGTATGTTTTCGTTGTTGTTGTCACAAGTTTTATACACGTACAGACAATGAGTCTAGTTTTGTTATTGTTGTCGTCTCGTCCTTTATACTCATGCAGGTAGGGAATATGCTTTGTTGATGTTGTCTCGCCTTTTATACTTTTGCAGGCAAGGAGTATGCATTGCTATTGGCATCTCGCCTTTTATACACTTGTGGGAAATGAGCATGCTTTATACTCGTGCGGGCCAGGAGCATGCTTTGCTGTTGCTGTCTCGCCTTTTATACTCGTGTGGGTTGGGAGCATTCTTTTATCGTTGTTGCCATCTCACCCTTTATACTCGTATGGGCAACGAGTTTCGTTTTGTTGTTGTTGTCGTCGTCTTGCCTTTTATACTTGTGCTAGGAAAGAGTATACTTTTGTTGTTGTACTTTTCGCCTTTTATACTCTTACAGGCCAGGAGTTTGCTTTGCTATTGTTACCATCTTGCCTTTTATACTCATGCGAGCAAGTAGTATACTTTTGTTGTTGTTTTCGTCTCGTCTTTTATCTTCATGCGGGCAAAGAGTGTATTTTTGTTGTTGTTGTCATCCCACTTCTATACTCAGGGGGGAAAGAGTATACTTTTGTTGTTGTGCTTGTCGCCTTTTGTACTCTTGCAGGCAAGGAATCTGCTTTTGTTGTTTTGGCCTTTTTACCTTTTACACTCATCCGGGCTAGGAGTTTGCTTTGCTGTTGTTGTCGTCGTGGCTTTTATGCTCGTGCGGGCAAGGAGTATACCTTTCTTGTCGTCCATTTTTCCTTTTATACTCATGCGGGTAAGGAGTATACTTTTGTTGTTGTTACTGTCTCGCATTTTATACCTGTGAAGGCAAAAAGTTTGGTTTTGTTGTTATTGCTGTCTCACTTTCAATACTCATGTGGGCAAGGAGTATCCTTTGCTATTGCTATCTCGCCTTTTATGCTTGTGCAAGCAAATAGCATACTTTTGTTGTTGTTGTCATCTCGCGCTTTATGCTCGTACGAGCAAGGAGCCTGGTTTTGTTGTTGTTGCAATCTCGCCTTTTAAACTCATGTGGGCGGGCAGCATTCTTGGTTGTTGTCATCTTGCCATTGTGTTCGTGCGGGCAAGGAATACGCTTTAGTGTTGTTGTCTCGCCTTTTATACTCTTGTGGTGAATGAGTATGCTTTGCTATTGTCGTTTCGCATTTTATATTCGTACGGGCAAGGAGTCTGGCGTTGTTGTTGTTGTCATTTCCCTTTTATAATTGTACGGGCAACCAAAACACTTTCTTGTTGCCGTCTCATCTTTTATACTTGTATTGACAAAGAGTTTGCTTTTGTTTTTGCTGTCATCTTGCCTTTTCTTACTCATGCGAGCAACAACATGCTTTGTTGTTGCCGTCTTGCTTTTTATACTCGTTCGGACAAGGAGTATACTTTATTGTTGCCGTCTCACCCTTTATACTGTTGTGGGCAAGGAGTCTGCTTTTGTTGTTGTTGTTGTCACACCTTTATACTCGTGCGGGCTAGGATTATGCTTTGTTGTTGCTACCGTCTCCCCTTTTATACTCGTGCAGGCAAGGAATGCACTTTTGTCGTTGTACTTTTCACCTTTTATACTGTTGCGAGGAAGGAATCTACTTTTGCTGTTGTTGCCATCTCACCTTTTATCTTTGTACGGGCAAGCACTCAGGTTTTGTTGTTGTTGCCATCCCGCCTTTTATACTCAGGCAGGCTAGTAGTATGCTTTTGTGGTTGTGCTTGTTGCCTTTCATACTCTTGTGGGCAAGGTGTCTACTCTTGTTGTTCTTACTGTCTCGCCTTTTATACCTGTGTAGGTAAAGAGTCTGATTTTGTTGTTTTTTTCGTATCCCCTTTTATTCCAATGTGGGTAAGGAGTATGCTTTGCTGTTGCCATCTCGCCTTTTTATTCGTACAGGCAAGGAGTCTAATTTTGTTCTTACTGTTGATTTCCCTTTTATGCTCGTCCAAGCAATGACTGTGCTTTGCTATTGCCATCTCACTTTTTATACTCATACGGGCAAGGAGTATGCTTTTGTTTCTGTTGCCGTCTCACCTTTTATACTCTTGTGGGCAAGGAGTCTGCTTTTGTTGTTGTTGCCGTCTCGCATTTATACTCATGAAGACTATGAGTATGCTTTGTTCCTGCTACTATCTCCCCTTTTTATACTCATGCGGGCAAAGTGTATACTTTTATTGTTGTACTTTTCGCCTTTTATACTCTTGCAGGTAAGGAGTCTACTTTTGCTGTTGTTGTCGTCTCTCCTTTTATCTTTGTGCGGGCAAGGACTCTGGTTTTGTTGTTGTTGTCGTCGTCCCACCTTTTATACTCGAGCAGCCTAGAAGCATACTTTTATTGTTGTGCTTGTTGCCTTTCACACTATTACGGGCAAGGAGTCTGCATTTGTTGTTTTTGTCGTCTACCCTTTTAAAATCGCCAACCTAAGAGGCTGCTTTATTGTTGTTACTGTCTCACCTTTTTTACTCGTGCGGACAAAGAGTATAAATTTGTTGTTCTACTTTTTGCCTTTTATACTCTTGTGGGCGAAGAGTCTTTTTTGGTTGTTGTTACCTTCTTGCCTTTTATGCCCTTGCGAGCAAGGAGTCTAATTTTGTTGTTGTTACCATCTTGCCTTCTATTCTTGTGCGGGCAAGGAGCATGCTTTGCTGTTCTCATCCTGCCTTTTATACGCATGCGAGTATGGAGTATGCTTTACTATTGCCCTCTTGGCTTTTTTAGCCTTGCGAGTTAAGAGTATGCTTTTGCTGTTCTTGCCATCTTGCCTTTTATACTCGTACAGACAAGGAGTTTGCATTTTTTGTTTTTGCTGTCTCACCTTTTATACTCGTGTGGGTGAGAAGCCTGATTTGTCGTTGTCGTGTCCTACGGCAATGAGTATACTTTTGTTGTTGTACATTTTGCCTTTTATATTGTTGCAGGCAAGGTGTCTGCTCTTGTTGTTGTTATTGTCTTGCCTTTTATACCCACGCAGGTAAGGAGTTTGCTTTTATTGTTGTCGTCATCTTGCCTTTTACTCTCGTGTGTGCAAAGAGCATGCTTTGCTGTTGCCGTCTTGACTTTTTACTCGTACAGTTGAGGAGTCAAGTTTTGTTGTTGTTACTGACTTCCCTTTTACGCTCGTGTAGGAAAGAAGTATGCTTTGCTATTGCCGTTTTGCCTTTTATACTTGTGCAGGTAAGGAGTATGCTTTTGTTGTTGCTGTGGTCTCACCTTTTATATTAATGCAAGCAAGGAGTCTAGTTTTTTTGTTACTGCTGTCTCGCCTGTTATACTTATGTGGGCAAGGAGTCTGGTTTTGCTGTCTTTGTCGTCTCGCCTTTTATGCCTATGTGGCCAAGGAGTCTACTTTTGTTGTTGTGCTTTTCGCCTTTCACACTCTTGCGAGCAAAGAGTCTACTTTTGTTGTTTTTTTTGTCCCGTCGCACAGGCAAGAAGTATGCATTGTTGCTATCGTCCTGCCTTTTATACTCTTTCAGGCAAGGAGTCAACCTTTGTTGTTGTTACCGTTTAGCCTTTTAATTCATTCAGGCAAGGAGTAAGATTTACTGCTGTTATCGTCTCACCTTTTATGCTCGTGCAGGAAAGCAGTGTACTTTTGTTGTTGTACTTTTTGCCTTTTATACTCTTGCTTGCAAGGAGTTAACTTTTGTTGTTGTTGCTGTCTCACGTTTCATGTTCGTGCGAGCAAGGAGTGTAGTTTTGTTGTTATTGCCATCTCGCCTTTTATGCACAGGCGGCAAGGAGTGTACTTTTATTGCTGTAAATGTTGCCTTTTCTACTCTTGCAGGCAAGGAGTCTACTTTAGCTATTGTTACCGCCTCACCTTTCTATACTCGTGCGGGCAAGAAGTTTACTTTTATTGTTGTACCTTTCACCTTTTATACCCTTGTGGGCAAGGAGTCTACTTTTGTTGTTGCTATCTCATCTTTTGTACTCGTGTGGGCAAGGAGTCTAGTTGTTTTATTGTTATTGACTCGCCTTTTATACTCGTATAGGCAAGGAGTATGCTTTGCTATTGTCGTCTCACCTTTTATACTCGTGTGAATAAAGAGAATGCTTTTGTTGTTACCATATTACCTTTTATACTCGTGCGAGCAAGGAGTCTAGTTTTGTTTTCGTTGTTGTCCTGCCTTTTATATTGCTGCGGGTAAGGAATATGCTTTTATACTTGTGTGGGCAAGCATCATGATTTATTGTTGTCATCTCACCTGTTGGAAAATGCACACCCCCTGCATACATTAAGAAATTGTTACTAAGTGTGAATTCATGTTTTGATGATGAGAGTTTTGATAATGAGCTATGAACCAATATGAAATAAGTACAAGTGAATTTCATTTGTACATTCTTCAAGTATACAATTCAGGTTCAAGAAGTCCAAAGAGGTATACATATGTCATCTTACACGTGCATGGAAGAGAAAGATCACATTGGGCCTTATTAAGCTACTATCTTAGAAAGGCAGCACAAGAGAAAATCTGTTTGGGCAGATTCCAGGTACCAAACTCACTCACTTGAGATATATTTTGGGCCTAAAATATATATATATTTTTGTAGGACTATAAGTCTACTTCCAAATGAGCTTGGTCATGCAATTTTTGGAGCCCTAGAGAAAAACTTATGAATTTTACACCAAGAGGGTGCAAGCTGTTGGGAACCTTCAGTGCACATGGAGTGAATTGAAACGGCTGTCTAGAAGAGCACACGACAAATTTGAATGCGAAATTTTGTGTGTAGATTCCCTGTTCTATCTATTAATCAATGGAAAAAGAATCACATCAAAATTCAAAGCCATCTGCAAGATATTACCGTTCTACTAAAAGTGTGTAGACTGTCTAACGGAACCTTAACGTCTCTATTCCAACATTTATTTGACTATGCTAAACTCATTCAAAAATAGTCAAATTTGGTGGGTAGAGAGCTCTGATAGTCTACTAAATAACAAAAGAAGAATCACAATTTTTCAAGCTGTCTGTACCAAGTTATAGCCGTTGTACCAGAAGGTGTCAGACAAGAGAATCAATGCAAAGCTGTCAAGAGGAAAACAACAAAGTATGCATATGCAACCCATGGCAACGGCTCTAACAAGTTGTTAACCTATCTTGCAGCTACTTAAACATCACTTGAAGATGTTTTACATGTGAAGAAAATTATATTCAAGCACTGTACAATCTCTCTCAAGGAAAAAAGGCTTTCTTTGCTCTAAGTGCTTTCATTGTAAAACTAGCATTCAAGCCAGTAAGTTTCATTTATATTGTAATACATTGTGAGAATAGGTGAGAGCTCTCAAGTGGGACTTGTGAGGATCATCTTGTAAGGAGTTAGGGTTGAACTCCAAGAAGGAAAACCTAAAAGAAAAGGGAATGTGGCGTTGGCAAGTGGGACTTGTGCAACAACCGATTTGAAGGCGGATGCAAGGGTGTTTGCAAAGTCTTCTAGTAAACTGTACGGTGGTGATTGGTACGCCTAAAGGCACCCCTATAGTTTAACTCTCAAGAATCTCCAAGAAAGGGATTATTGAGAAGACTAAGGACATAACCATTTGGTGAACCTTGTAAAAATCAGTATTGTATTACTTTCAATCTTTTGTTTATATTCATTTGCAAAGTTTTATTTGAGGATTTTTATTTGTGAAGCCTATTCACCCCCCTCTAGGCTTCACCGAAGGGACCAACATCACCTTTTATACTTGTGCAGACAAAAACTATGCTTTGTTGTTGCCGTCTCGCATTTTATACTCTTGCAGGCAAGGAATCTGCTTTTGTTATTGTTGGTGTCTCGTCTTTATACTCGTGCAAGCTAGGAGTCTGCTTTGCTATTGTTATCGTCTTGCCTTTTATACTCATGTGGACAAGGAGTAAACTTTTGTAGTTGTACTTTTCGACTTTTATACTCTTGCGGGCAAGGAGTCTGCTTTTGTTGTCCTTACTATCCCGGCTTTCATAGCCATGCAGGAAAGGAGTTTAGTTTTGTTGTTGTTGTTGTCTCGCCTTTTATACTTGTGTGGGCAAGGAGTATAATTTGCTATTACTGTCTCGCCTTTTTTACTTCTGCGAGAAAAGTGTCTGCTTTTGCTGCTGTTGCCATCTCGACTTTTATACTCCTGGAGACACGGAGTCTGCTTTTGTTGTTGTTGTCATCTCCCCTTTTATACTCATGCGGGCAAGAAGTATGCTTTATTGCCGCCATCTTGACTTTTATACTCGTGTGGGTAAGGAGTATGCTTTGCTATTACTGTCTCGCCTTTTATACTCTTATGTGCAAAGAGCATGCTTTGCTATTTTCGTCTCGCCATTTATACTTGTATAGGCAAGAAGTATGCTTTGTTCTTCCCATCTTTCCTTTTATACTCGTGCGGGTAAGGAGTGTGCCTCACTATAGTCGTCTCGCCTTTTATGCTCATACAGGCAACTAGTATGCTTTTGCTATTATCGCCGTCTTGACTTTTATACTCGTACGGACAAGGTTTATGGTTTGTTATTGTTGCTGCCCCGCCTTTTATACTCGTGCGGGCAAGCAACATGCGTTCTTGCTACCGTCTCACCTTTAATGCTCATGTAGACAAGGAGTATGCTTTGTTGTTGCCATCTCGCCTTTTATACTCTTCCAGGCAAGGAGTCCACTTTTGTTGTTGTTGCCGCCTCGCCTTGATGCTCGTGTGGGCTAGCGATTTGCTTTACTATTGTTGCCGTCTCACCTTTTATACTCATGCAGGCTAGGTGTAAACTTTTGTTGTCGTACTTTTAGCCAATTATACACTTGCGGGCAAGGAGTCTGCTTTTGATGTTCTTACTATCTCATCTTTTATGCTCGTGCAGGCAAGAAGTCTGGTTTTATTATTGTTGTTGTTGTCTCACCTTTTATGCTCATGTGGGTTAGGACTGTGCTTTTCTATTACTGCCTCGTGTTTTATACTCTTGCAGGCAAGGAGTTTGCTTTAATTGTTTTTGTCGTTTAGCCTTTTAACTCGTGCGGGCTAGGAGTTTGCTTTGTCGTTGTCACCATCCCACCTTTTATTCTCATGCGGGCAAGAAGTGCACTTTTATTGTTGTAGTTTTTGCCATTTATACTCTTGCTTACAAGGAGACAACTTTTGCTATTGTTGCCGTCTCGCCTTTCATGCTCGTGTAGGCAAGGAGTCTAGTTTTGTTGTTGTTGCCGTCTCGCCTTTTATACTCGAGCGGCAAGGAGTATACCATTATTGTTTTACTTGTTGCGATTTTTACTCTTGCGGGTAAGGAGTCTACTTTGGTTGTTGTTGCTGTTTAACTTTCATACTTGTGCAAGCAAGGAGCAAACTTTTGTTATTCTACTTTTCGCCTTTATACTCTTGTGGGCAAGGAGTCTGCTTTTGTTGTTATTATTGTCTCGCCTTTTATACTCATGTGAGAAAGGAGTATAGTTTTTTTGTTGTTACCAATTAGGCTTTTATACTCGTACAGGCAAGGATTATGCTTTGTTGTTGCTGTCTCGCCTTTTATACTCTTGTGGGCAATGAGTATACTTTTGTCGTTGTTGTCGTCTTGGCTTTTATACTCGCGCAAGCAAGGAGTATGGTTTAGTTGTTGTTGCCATCTTGCATTTTATACTCGTGCGGGTCAGGAGCATACCTTGTTGTTGTCGTCTCGCCTTTTATACTCATGCAAGCAAGGAGTATGCTTTGTTGTTGCGTCTCGCCTTTTATGCTCTGGCGGGGAAGGAGTATGCTTTACTATTGCGTTCTTGCCTTTCATACTCGTGCCTGCAAAGAGTCCACTTTTGTTGTTGCTACTTGCTTGCCTTTAAGACTCATGTAGGCAAGGAGTTTGGTTTTCTTGTAGATGTCGTCTCGCCTTTTATACTCATGTAAGGAAGAAGTATGCTTTGTTATTGTCGTCTCACCTTTTACACTTTTGCAGGCAATGAGTATGCGTTGTTGTTGCTGTCTTGGCTTTCATACTCTTGCGGGTAAGGAGTATGCTTTGTTGTTATCGTCTCGCATTTTATACTCATGCAAGTAAGGAGTAAGCTTTGTCATTTCCGTCTCACCTTTTATAATCGTGCAGTCAAGGAGTATGCTTTGCTATTGCCGTCTCGACTTTTATACTCATGCAAGCAAAGTGTATGCTTTGGTTCTTGTTGCTATCTCGCCTTTTATACTCGTATCGGCAAAAAGTCTAGTTTTGTCCAACGTTTATACTCACGCAAGCAAGCAGCAAGGTTTGTTGTTGTCGTCTCGCTTTTTATACTCGTGCGAGCAAGGAGTAGGCTTTGTTGTTGCCGTCTCGCCTTTTATTCTCTTGCGAGCAAGGAGTATCCTTTGCGTTTGTTGTTGCTGACTCGCCTTTTATACTCATACAGACAAGGAGTGTGCTTTTGTTCTTGTTTCTGTCTCGCCTTTTATACTGCGGAGGGCTAGGCATCTACCTTGTTGCTGTTGCTGTCTCAACTTTTATACTCGTGTGGGAAAGGAGTATTCTTTTTTTTTTGTGCATTTCGCCTTTTATATTCTTGCCGGCAAGGAATCTATATTTGCTGTCGTTGCCGTCTCTCCATTCATGCCCTTGTACGCGAGGAGTCTGGTTTTGTTGTTGTTGTCGTCTCGCCTGTTATGCTCTAGCAGGGAATGAGTATGCATTACTGTTGCCGTCTCACCTTTCACACTCGTGCGAGCAAAGAGTGCCTTTGTTGCTGCTGGTGGCTTACCTTTTATATTCGTGCGGACAAGGAGTTTGGTTTTTTTGCAGATGTCGTCTCGTCTTTTATACTTGTTCAGGCAAGGAATTTGTTTTGTTGCTGTCGTCTCGCCTTTTGCACTCGTGCGGGCAAGGAGTATGCTTTACTATTGCCATCTTGGCTTTCATACACTTGCAGGTAAGGAGTACGCTTTGTTGTTGTCTTCGCCTTTTATACTTGTGCAGGTAAGGAGTAAGCTTTGTCGTTGCCGTCTCGCCTTTTATAATCATGTGGGCAAGGGGTGTGCTTTGCTATTGTCGTCTCACTTTTATACTTATGCAGGCAAGGAGTACACTTTGGTTTTTGTTGCTGTCTCACCTTTTATACTAGTACCGGCAAAGAGTCCAGTTTTGTTGTTGTTATCGTCTCACCTTTTATACTCACGCAGGGAAGCAGCAAGCTTTGTTGTTGTCGTCTCGCTTTTTATATTCGTACGAGTAGGGAGTATGCTTTGTTGTTGCCGACTCGCCTTTTATACTCATGAGGGCAAGGAGTATGCTTTTCTTATTGTTGCCATCTTGCCTTTTATACTCGTACGGACACGGAGTCTGCTTTTGTTTTTGTTTCCATCCTGCCTTTCATACTGATGAGGGCTAGGCATCTACTATGTTGTTATTGTCGTCTCGTCTTTTATGCTCGTGCGGGCAAGGAGTCTATATTTGTTGTTGTTCTTGCCTTGCCATTCATGTTATTGCAGGCGAGGAGTCTAGTTTTGTTGTTGTTGCCGAATTGCCCTTTATGCTCTAGCGGGGAATGGGTATGCATTATTGTTGCGATCTCACCTTTCACACTCGTGCGGGCAAGGAATATTCTTTCCTGTTGCTGTCTTGGCTTTTATACTCTTGCAGGTAAGGAGTATACTTTGCTGTTGTCATCTCGCCTTTTATACTCGTGCAGGTAAGACGCTTTGTCATTATCGTCTCGCCTTTTATAATAGTGCGAGCAAGGAGTATGGTTTGCTATTGTCCTGTCACCTTTTATACTCGTGCAGGTAAGGAGTATACTTTGGTTCTTGTTGCTGTCTCACCATTTACACTCGTATGGGCAAAGAGTGCAGTTTTGTAGTTGTTGCCTTCTTGCTTTTCATACTCGTGCAGGCAAGCACCATGCTTTGTTATTGTCATCTTACTTTTTATACTCGTGCAAGCAGAGTGTATGCTTTGTTGTTGCCGTCTGGCTTTTTATACTCTTGCGGGCAAGGAGTATACTTTGCTTTTGTTGTTGCCTTCTCGCCTTTTTTACTAGTGAGGGTAGAGAGTATGCTTTTGTTATTGTTGTCGTCACGGCTTTTATACTCGTACGGACACGGAGTCTGCTTTTGTTGTTATTTCCGTCCAGCCTTTTATTTTGGTGAGGGCAAGGCATCTGTTGTTGTTACTATCTCGCCTTTTATACTCGTGTTGGCACGGAGCATTCTTTTATTTTTGTGCTTTTTCTCTTTTATATTCTTGCGGGCAAGGAGTCTATATTCACTGCCGTTGCCGTCTCGCCATTCACGCTCTGGTAGGCGAGCAGTCTGGTTTTGTTCTTGTTGCTGTCATGCCTTTTATACTCAGGTGGACAAGGAGTATATTTTGTTGTTGTGCTTGTCGCCTTTTATATTCTTACGGGCAAGGTTTCAACTTTTGTTGTTGCCACCATCTCTCTTTCTATACTCATAAAAGGAGTTTGATTTTTTTGTTGTTACCGTCCTGTATTCTATACTCGTGCAGGCACAGAGTATGCTTTGCTGTCACCATCTCACTTTTACAATCATGCGGGTAAAGAGTATGCTGTTTGTTGTTGTTGTCGTGTCGCTTCTATACTCGTGCGGGCAAGGAGCATGCTTTGTTTCTGTCGTATTGCCTTTTATATTCATGCTAGCAAGAAGTATGCTTGACTGTCGCCAACTTATCTGTTATACTCGAGTGGGTAGAGAGTATGCATTTATCGTTTTTGCTCTCTCGCTTTTTATGCTCGTGCAAGCAACAAGTATGCTTTTTTTGTTGCCGTCTCGCCTTTTATACTCTTGAGGGCAAACAGTATGATTTACTGTTGCCGTCTTGCCTTTTATACTCGTGCAAGCAAGGAGTAAGCTTTTGTTGTTGTTATCGCCTCACCTGTAATACTCGTACGGACACAGACTCTACTTTTGTTGTCGTTGCCATCTTGCCATTTATACTCGTGAGGGCTAGGCATCTACTTTGCTATTGTTACTGTCTCGCCTTTTGCACTTCTTTAGGCAAGGAGTATGCTTTTATTTTTGTGCTTTTTGCCTTTTTTATTCTTGCAGGCAAGGAGTCTACTTTTTCTATTGCTGTTGTCTCGCCTTTTATACTCGTGTGGGCAAGGGATTTGGTTTTGTTGTTGTTGCGGTCTTACCTTTTATACTTAGGCAGGCGAGGAGGATACTTTTGTTGTTGTACTTGTCGCCTTTTATATTCTTGCGGGAAAGAGTCTACTTTTGATGTTGTTTTCATCATGCCTTTTATACTTGTACAGGCAACGAGTCTAGCATTGTTGTTATTACCGACTTGCCTTTTGCACTCGTGCAGGAAAGGAGTATGATTTGCTGTTGCTGTCTCACCTTTTTCACTCGTTCGGGCAGGGATTATGCCTTTCTTGTTGTTGCTGGCTTGCCTTTTGCACTCGTGCGGGCAAGGAGTCTGGTTTTGCTGTCGTTGCTATCTCGTCTTTTGTGCTCGCACGAGTAAAGAACATGCTTTGTTGTTACCGTCTTGTCTTTTATACTCATTCGAGCAAGGAGTATGCATTGCTCTTACCGTCTCGCTTTTATACTCGTGCATGCAAGGAGTATGCTTTTGTTGTTGTTTTCGTCTCGCCTTTTACACTCGTACGGGCGAGGAGTCTAGTTTTGTTGTAGTTCTCATCTCGTCTTTTATACCTGTGCAGTCGAGGAGTATGCTTTGCTATTGCCATCTTCTGTACTCTTGTGGGGAAAGACTGTGCTTTGTTGTTGTCGTCTCGCCTTTTATACTCACGCAGGGAAGCAGCAAGCTTTGTTGTTGTCGTCTCGCTTTTTATATTCGTACAAGTAGGGAATATGCTTTGTTGTTGCCGTCTTGCCTTTTATACTCTTGCGGGCAAGAAGTATACTTTGCTTTTATTGTTGCTGACTCGCCTTTTATACTCATGAGGGCAAGGAGTATGCTTTTGTTATTGTTGCCGTTTTGCCTTTTATACTCGTACGGACACGAAGTCTGCTTTTGTTTATTTTTCCAGCCTGCCTTTCATACTGATGAGGGCTAGGCATCTACTATGTTGTTATTGTCGTCTCGCCTTTTATGCTCGTGCGGGCAAGAAGTCTATATTTGTTGTTGTTGTTGTCTTGCCATTCATGTTATTGCAGGCGAGGAGTCTAGTTTTGTTGTTGTTGCCGAATTGCCCTTTATGCTCTAGCGGGGAATGGGTATGCATTATTGTTGCCATCTCACCTTTCCCACTCGTGCGGGCAAGGAATATTCTTTCCTGTTGCTGTCTTGGCTTTCATACTCTTGCAGGTAAGGAG
Organism: Carallia pectinifolia; assembly: GCA_037832335.1. Classification (NCBI taxonomy): domain Eukaryota; kingdom Viridiplantae; phylum Streptophyta; class Magnoliopsida; order Malpighiales; family Rhizophoraceae; genus Carallia; species Carallia pectinifolia. Next base: position 1,171,589 of record CM075454.1, on the reverse strand, counting down.
TATACTTTGCTGTTGTCATCTCGCCTTTTATACTTGTGCAGTTAAGACGCTTTGTCATTATCGTCTCGCCTTTTATAATAGTGCGAGCAAGGAGTATGGTTTGTTATTGTCCTGTCACCTTTTATACTCGTGCAGGTAAGGAGTATACTTTGGTTCTTGTTGTTGTCTCACCATTTACACTCGTATGGGCAAAGAGTGCAGTTTTGTAGTTGTTGCCTTCTCGCTTTTCATACTCGTGCAGGCAAGCACCATGCTTTGTTATTGTCATCTTACTTTTTATCCTCGTGCAAGTAGAGTGCATGCTTTGTTGTTGCCGTCTGGCTTTTTATACTCTTGCGGGCAAGGAGTATACTTTGCTTTTGTTGTTGCCTTCTCGCCTTTTTTACTAATGAGGGCAGAGAGTATGCTTTTGTTATTGTTGTCGTCATGGCTTTTATACTCGTACGGACACGGAGTCTGCTTTTGTTATCGTTTCCGTCCAGCCTTTTATTTTGGTGAGGGCAAGGCATCTGCTTTGTTGTTGTTACTATCTCGCCTTTTATACTCGTGTTGGCACGGAGTATTCTTTTATTTTTGTGCTTTTTGCCTTTTATATTCTTGCGAGCAAGGAGTCTATATTTACTGCCGTTGCCGTCTTGCCATTCACGCTCTGGTAGGCAAGCAGTCTGGTTTTGTTCTTGTTGCTGTCATGCCTTTTACACTCAGGTGGACAAGGAGTATATTTTGTTGTTGTGCTTGTCGCCTTTTATATTCTTACGAGCAAGGTTTCAACTTTTGCTATTGCTACCATCTTTCTTCTTATACTCGTGCGAGCAAGGAGTTTTGGTTTTTTGTTGTTACCGTCCTGTATTTTATACTCGTTCAGGCAAAGAGTATACTTTGCTGTCACCATCTCACTTTTACAATCATGCGGGTAAGCAGTATGCTGTTTGTTATTGTTGTCGTCTCGCTTGTATACTCGTGTGGGCAAGGAGCATGCTTTGTTTATGTCGTATTGCCTTTTATACTCATGCTAGCAAGAAGTATGCTTGACTATCGCCAACTTATCTTTTATACTTGTGTGGGTAGAGAGTATGCATTTATCGTTTTTGTTCTCTTGCTTTTTATGCTCGTGCAAGCAACAAGTATGCTTGTTTGTTGCCGTCTCGCCTTTTATACTCTTGAGGGCAAACAGTATGATTTATTGTTACCGTCTTGCCTTTTATACTCGTGCAAACAAGGAGTAAGCTTTTGTTGTTGCTATCGCATCACCTGTAATACTCGTACAGACACAGACTCTACTTTTGTTGTCGCTGCCATCTTGCCATTTATACTCGTGAGGGCTAGGCATCTACTTTGCTATTGTTACTGTCTCGCCTTTTGCACTTCTTTGGGCAAGGAGTATGCTTTTATTTTTGTGCTTTCCGCCTTTTTTATTGTTGTAGGCAAGGAGTCTACTTTTCCTGTTGCTGTCGTCTCGCCTTTTATACTCGTGTGGGCAAGGGATTTGGTTTTATTGTTGTTGCGGTCTTACCTTTTATACTTAGGCAGGCGAGGAGGATACTTTTGTTGTTGTACTTGTCGCCTTTTATATTCTTGCGGGCAGGAGTCTACTTTTGATGTTGTTTTCATCTTGCCTTTTATACTTGTGCAGGCAACGAGTCTAGCATTGTTGTTATTACCGACTTGCCTTTTGCCCTCGTGCAGGAAAGGAGTATGCTTTGCTGTTGCTGTCTCACCTTTTTCACTCGTTTGGGTAGTGATTATGCCTTTGTTGTTGTTGCTGGCCTACCTTTTGCACTCGTGCGGGCAAGGAGTCTAGTTTTGCTAGCGTTGCTATCTCGTCTTTTGTGCTCGCACGAGTAAAGAACATGCTTTGTTGTTACCGTCTCGTCTTTTATACTCATTCGAGCAAGGAGTATGCATTGCTCTTATCGTCTCGCCTTTTATACTCGTGCATGCAAAGAGTATGCCTTTGTTGTTGTTGCTGGCCTGCCTTTTACACTCGTACGGGCGAGGAGTCTAGTTGTGTTGCAGTTATCGTCTCATCTTTTATACCTGTGCAGTCAAGGAGTATGCTTTGCTATTGCCACCTTCTGTACTCTTGTGGGGATAGAGTGTGCTTTGTTGTTGTCGTCTCGCCTTTTATACTCGTGCAGGTAAGGAGTATGCTCTGTTGTTGCCGTCTCACCATTTGTACTCATGCGGACAAGGGGTATGCTTTGTTGTTGCCATCTCGCCTTTTATATTCGAGCGGGAGGGGAATATGCTTTTCTTGATGTTACCGTCTCTGCGTTTATACTCGTATAGACAAGGTGTCTACTTTTGTTGTTGCTGTATTGCCTTTTATACACGTGTGTGCTAGGCATTTGCTTTGTTGTTACTACCATCACGCCTTTTACACTCGTGCAAGCAACGAGTATACTTTTATTTTTGTGCTTTTCATCTATTATATTCTTGCTGGCAAGGAGTCTACTTTTTCTGTTGTCGTCGTCTTGCTTTTCATACTCGTGCAGGCAAGAAATTTGGTTTTGGTTTTCTTGTTGTTGCCATCTCACCTTTTATACTATAGTAGACGAGGAGTATTCTTGTCTTTTGTACTTGTTGCCTTCTATATTCTTGCAGGCAAAGAGTCTACTCAACTTGTTGTTAAAGTCTCGCCTTCTATACACGTGTGACAAGGAGTCTAGTATTGTTGTAAAGAGTCTACTAATGTTGTTGTTAAAGTTTCGCCTTTTATACACAAGCGACAAGGAATCTAGTATTGTTGTTGCTACCGGCTCACCTTTTATACTCATGTGGGCAAAGAGTATACTTTTCTGTTGTCGTCTCGGCTTATATACTTGTGCGGGAAAGGAGAATGCTTTTGTTGTTGCTGTCGTCTCGCCTTTTATACTAGTGTAGGAAAGGAGTTTGGTTTTGTCATTGTTGCCATCTCACCTTTTATATTCATTCAGGCAAGGAATATGCTTTGTTGTTGCAGTATTGCTTTTTATACTTGTGAGAGCAAGGAGTATCATTTGTTGCTGTCGTCTCCCCTTTTTTGCTCATGAGGGATAAGAGTATGCTTTGCTGTCGCCACCTTATTTTTTATACTCGTGCGGGCAAGGGGTATGCTTTTGTTGTTGTTGCCAACTCGCCTTTTATACACGTGTGAGCAAGGAGTCTAGTTTTGTTGAAGTTGTCGTCTCGCCTTTTATGCTTGTGCGGGCAATGAGCGTGGGTTGTTGTTGCCCTCTCACCTTTATTACTGTTGCGGGCGAGGAGTATGCTTTGTTGTTATTGTCTAGCCTTTTATACTCTTGCAGGCAAGGAGTATCCTTTGTTGTTGCTGTCTCGCCTTTTATACTCATGCAGCTAAGGAGCATCATTTTGTTGTTGTTGTCGTCTCGCCTTTCGTACTTGTACGGGCTAGGAGTCTAGTTTTGCCTTTATTGTTGTCTCACCTTTGATACTCTTGTGGGCGCAGCATGCTTTGCAGTTGTTGTTGTCTCACCCTTTATACCCATGCGAGCAGGGAATATAATTTTATTTTTTTGCTTTTCACCTTTTATATTCTTGGGGGCAAGGTGTCTACTTTTGTTGTTCCTGTCTCGCCTTTTATACTCGTGCGGGCAAGAATTCGGGTTTTGTTGTTGTTGTCGTCATGCCTTCTATACTCGAGCTAGCGAGGAGTATACGTTTGTTATTGTACTTGTCGCCTTTTATATTCTTGCAGGTAGGGAGCCTACCTTTGCTATTGTTACTGTCTCACCTTTTATACTCTTGTGGGTAAGTAGTCTAGTTTTGTTGTTGTTACCGTCTAGCCTTTTATACTCGAGTAGGTGACTAGTATACCTTTTTTGTTGTACTTGCCGCCGTTTATACTTTTGAGGGCAAGCGTCATGCTTTGTTGCTGCAGTCCTGCATTTTATACTCTTGCAGGCATAGAGCATGTTTTGTTGTTGTCGTCTCGCCGTTTATAGTTTTACAGATAAGGAGTCTGCTTTTGTTGTTGTTGATGTCTTGCTTTTTATGCTCGTGTAGGCTACGAGTCTGCTTTGTTGTTGTTACCATCTCACCTTTTATATTCATGTAGGCAAGGAGTATACTTTTGTTGTTGTAGTTTTTGCCTTTTATACTCTTGTGGGTAAGGAGTAAACTTTTGTTCTTATTGTCGTCTCGTTTTTTATTTTCATGCGAGCAAGGAGTCTGGATTTATTGTTGCTGCCATCTTGCCTTTTATACTGTGCGAGCAAGGAGTATACTTTTGTTGTTGTACTTTTCACCTTTGATACTCTTGCGGGAAAGGAGTCCGCTATTGTTGTCATTATTGTCTTGCCTTTTATACTCGTGCTGGCAGGGAGTTTGGTTTTATTGTTGTTGTCGTCTTGCCTTTTATCCTTGTGCAGGCAAGCATTATGTTTTTGTTGTTCTACATTTCGCCTTTTACACTCTTGCAAGGAACGAGCCTGATTTTGTTCTTGTTGCTGCCTGGCCTTTTATACTCATGCGGGCAAGGAGTTTGGTTTTCTTGTTGTGGTCGTCTTGCCTTTCATACTCTTGTGGGCAAGGAGTACGCTTTGTAGTTGCCGCCTCACCTTTTATACCTATCTGGCCAAGGTGTCTTTGTTTTGTTGTTATTGTCGTGTTGCCTTTTGTACTCGTGGAGGAAAGCATGCTTTGCTGTTACCTTCTCTCCTTTTATATTTTTTCAAGTAAGGAGTATGCTTTATTGTTGTCGTCTCGTCTTTTCTACTCTTGTGGACAAAGAGTCTCCTTTTGTTGTTGTTACCGTCTAGCCTTTTAACTCGTGCAGGCTAGGAGTCTACTTTGCTATTGTTGCTGCCTCACTTTTTACCCTCATGCAGGGGAGAAGTATGCTTTTTTTGTTGTACTTTTTTCATTTCATACTCTTACAACATGGAGTATGCTCTGTTGTTGTTGCTGTGTGGGCAGGGAGCATGTTTTTGTTGTTGTTGTCGTCTCGCCTTTTACACTCGTGTGGGCAAGGATAATGTTTTTGTTGTTGTAGCCGTCTCGCCTTTCATACTTGTACAGGCAAGTAGTATGGTTTTGTTGTTGTTTCCATGTCGCATTTTATTCTCGTGCAGGCAGGCAGCATCCTTAGGTGTTGCCGTGTCACCTTGTATACTCAAGCGAGCAAGGAGCATGCTTTGTTGTTGCCGTCTTACCTTTTACACTGTTTTGAGCAAGTAGTCCGCTTTTGTTGTTATTGTCATCTAGCATTTCAACTCGTGCGGGCTAGGAGTTTGCTTTGCTGTTGTTACCATCTCGCCTTTTATACTCGTGTGGGCAAGGAGTATACTTTTCTTGTTGTACTTTTTGCCTTTTATAATCTTGCTAGCAAGGAGTATGCTTTTGTTGTTGTTGTTGTCTCGCCTTTTATACTCTTGCAGGCAAGGAGTCTACTTTTGTTGTTGTTCCTGTCTCACCTTTTATGATTGTGTAGGCAGGGAGTCTGGTTACATTGTTCTCGCCGTCTCGCTTTTTATGCTTGGGTAGGCAAGGAGTACACTTTTGTCGTTGTACTTGTCACCTTTTTTGGCCTTGTGGGCGAAGAGTTTGCTTTTGCTGTTGTTGCTGTCTCATCTTTAATGCTCGTGTGGGCTAGGAGTCTAGTTTGCTATTGTTGCCATCAGGGACTCTATTTTTGTTGTTGTTATCATCTTGCCTTCTATATTTGTGCAAGCAAAGAGCATACTTTTGTTGTCGTACTTTTCGCCTTTTATACTCTTGCAGGTAAGGAGTATGCTTTTGTTGTTGTTGTTGTCTTGCCTTTTATATTCGTTCGGGCAAGGAGTCTTATTTTGTTACTGTCACCGACTCGCCTTTTAAACTCGTGCGAGCAAGCAGCATACTTTGTTGTTGTCGTTTTGCCTTTTATACAAGTGTGGGCAACGAGTATGCGTTTGTTACCGGTCTCGTCTTGCCTTTTATACTCATGCGGGCAAGGAGTATGCGTTAGTTGTTGGTGCCATCTCGCCTTTTATACTCGTGTGGGCAAGGAGTCTGGTTTTGTTGTTGCTACTGTCTCGGCTTTTACACTCATGTGGCAAAGAGGATGCATTTTTTTGTTGTTGTCGTCTTACCTTTTATACTCGTACGTGTAAGGAGCTTGGTTTTATTGGAGTTATCGTGTCGCTGTCGCCTTTTATGCTCATGTGGGCAAGGAGCATGCTTTGTTGTTACTGTGTTGCCTTATATACTCTTACAGGTTAAAAGTATGCTTTGTTGTTGCCGTCCTGCCTTTTATACTCGTGCCGACATGCAGTATGCTTTCATGTTGCCATCTCGCCTTTTATTCTCGTGCGGGCAAGAAGTATTCCTTGATGTTGTTGTCTCGCCTTTTATACTCATGAGGCAAGGAGACTACTTTTGTTGTTATTGTCGTCTCACCTTTTATACTGGAGAGGGTTAGGCATCTACTTTGCTATTGTTACTGTCTCACCTTTTATACTCTCGCGGGCAAGGAATATTCTTTTATTTTTGCACTTTTCGCCTTTTATATTCTTACGGGCAAGGTGTATGCTTTTGTTGTTGTCATCTTGCACTTTATACTCGTATGGGTAAGGAGTCTAGTTTTGATATTGTTGTCATCTTACCTTTTATACTCGTGCAGGCTAGATGTCTGCGTTGTTGTTGTCGTCATCTTGCATTTTATACTCATGCGGGCAAGGAATATACTTTTGTTGTTGTACTTTTCGCCTTTTATACTCTTTTGGGCAAAGAGTCTGGTTTTGTTGTTGTTGCTATCTCGCTTTTTTTACTCGTACAGGTAGGGAGTCTAGTTTTACTGTTGTTGTTGCCTTGCCTTTATCCTAGTGCGGGCAAAGAGTATACTTTTGTTGTTGTAATTTTTGCCTTTGACACTCTTATAGGCAAGGAGTCTGCTTTTGTTATTGTTGTTGTCTAGCCTTTAATACTCATGCAGGCCAAATGTCTAGTTTTATTGTTGTTACCTTCTCGCCTTTTATACTCATGCAGGCAAGGAGTATGTTTTGCTGTTGTCGTCTCGCCTATTATTCTCATGCAAGCAGGGAGTATGTTTTTGTTGTTGGTGCCGTCTCGCCTTTTTTACCAGTACGGGCAAAGACTCTGGTTTGGCTGTTGTTGCCGTGTTGCCTTCTCTACTCATGCCGGCAAGAAGTATGCTTTGTTGTTGTAGTCTCTCCTTTTATACTATTGCGAACAAGGAGTCTCCTTTTGTTGTTGTTGTCGTTTAGCCTTTTACATCTTGCGGGCTTAGAGTCTGCTTTGCTGTTGTTGTCGTCTCGTCTTTCATGCTCGTGCAGGAAAGGAGTATGCTTTTGTTGTTGTACTTTTTTTCGACAATACTCTTGCAGGCAAGGAGTCTACTTTTCCTGCTGCTGCCGCCTCGCCTTTTATACTCATGTGTGTAAGGTGTTCGGTTTTGTTGTTGATACCATCATGCCTTTTATACTCATGCAAGCAAGGAGCATGCTTTGCTGTTTTCATCTCGCCTTTTTATACGCGTGTGGGCAGTGAGTATTCTTTTGTTGCTATGGTCGTCTCGAATTTTATACTTGTACGGGCAAGTAGTCTAGTTTGGTTATTGTTGTCATGTTACCTTTTATTCTCATGCGGGCAATCAGCATGCTTTGTAGCTATCGTCTCGTCTTTTATACTCGTGCTAGTAAAGAGTATGCTTTGTTGTTGTCGTCTTACCTTTTATAATCTTCTAGGCAAGGAGTCTGCTTTTGTTGTTGTTCCTGTGTAGCCTTTTAACTAGTGCGAGCAAGGAGTCTACTTTGCTGTTTTTACCGTCTCGCCTTTTACACCCATGAGGGCAAGGAGTATACTATTATTGTTGTACTTTTTTCCTTTTATACTCTTGTGGATAAAGAGTCTTTTTTGTTGTTGTTACCATGTCACCTTTTATGCTCGTGCGGGTAAGGAGTCTGGTTTTGTTGTTGTTACTATCTCGTTTTTTATGCTTGGGTAGGCAAGGAGTGTACTTTTGTTGTTGTACTTGCTGCCTTTTTTACTCTACTGGGTGACAAGTTTGTTTTTGCTGTTGTTACCGTCTCGTCTTTTATACTTGCGCGGGTCAGGAGTCTGCTTTGCTGTTGTTTCCATTTCGCCTTTTATACTCATGCAGGCAGAGAGTCTCCTTTTGTCGTTGTTACTGTCTCACATTTTATACTCGTGCGGGTAGGGACTCTTGCTTTGTTGTTGTTCTGATCTTGCGTTTTATACTCGTCCGGGGAAGAAGTATGCTTTTGTTGTTTTACTTTTCATCTTTTATACTCTTGCAGGCAAGGAGAATGCTTTTGCAAGGGCAAGGAGCCTGGTTTTCTTACTGTCACTGACTCACCTATTATACTCGTGCGAGCAAGGAGTCTAGTTCTATTGTTGTTGCCACCCTGCCTTTTATACTCATGCAGGCAACGAGCACGCTTTTGTTGTTGTTGTCACCTTACCTTTTATTCTCGTAAGGGAAAAGAGTCTAGTTTTATTGTAGTTGTCGTCTTGCCTTTTATGCTCGTGTGGACAAAGAGTATGCTTCGTTGTTGTCGTCTCGCCTTCTATACTCTTGCGGATAAAAAGTATGCTTTGCTATTGCCGTCCCGCCTTTTATACTAGTGCAGGCAGAGAGCATGCTTTGCTGTTACCGTCTCACCTTCTATAGTCCTGCGGCCAAGGAGTCTGCGATTGTCATTGTTGTTGTGTCGCCTTTTATAATTGAGAGGACTAGGTGCCTGCTTTGCTGTTTTTAGCATCTCGCTTTTTATGCTCTTGCGGGTAAGGAGTATACTTTTTTTTTTTGTACTTTTTGCCTTTTATATTCTTACGGGCAAGGAGTTTTCTTTTGTTGTTGTTGTTGTCTCGCCTTTTAGACTCATACAAGGAAGGAGCCTGGTTTTGCTATTGTTGCCATCTCACCTTTTATACCGGTGTTGGCAAACAACATGCTTTGTTGTTGCCGTCTAGCTTTTTATACTAGTGTGAGTAAGGAGTATGCTTTGTTGTTGTCGTCTCACCTTTTATACTCTTGCAAGCAAAGAGTTTGCTTTTGTTGTTGTCATCGTCTCATCTATTATACACGAGAAGGTTAGGCATCTACTTTGCTGTCGTTATCATCTCGCCTTTTATACTTTTGTAGGCAAAGAGTATACTTTTATTTTTGTACCTTTTGCCTTTTATATTCTTGCGGGCAAGGAGTATGCTCTTGTTGTTGTTGTCATATCGCCTTTTATACTCGTATGGGCAAGGAGTCTATTTTTTTTATTATTTTCGTCGCGCCTTTTATACTCTTCCTGGCAAGGAGTCTATTTTTGTTGTTGTTGTCGTCTCACTTTTTAATACTTGAGAGGGTTAGGCATCTGCTTTGCTGTTGTTACCATCTCGCCTTTTATACTCTCGTGGGCAAAGAGTATACTTTTATTTTTACACTTTTTACATTTCATATTCTTGTGGGCAAGGACACTGTTTTTGCTGTCTCACCTTTTAGACACTTGCGAGTAAGAAGTCTAGTTTTATTGTTATTGCTATCTCGCCTTTTATAAGCAGGTAGTCGAGAAGTATACTATTGTTGTTGTATTTATCGCCTTTCATATTATTGTGGGCAAGGAGTCTACTTTTGCTGTTGTTACTGTCTCGCCTTTCATATGCAAGCGGACAAAGAGTTTGGTTTTGCAATTGTTGTTGTTTTACCTTTTATACTTGGGCGAGCAAGGAGTACACTCTTGTTGATGTACTTGTTGCCTTTTATACTCTTGCAGGCAAGGAGTTTTCTTTTTTTTGCTGTCGCGCCTCTAATACTCATGCGGGCTAAGAGTTTGCTTTCTTGTTGTTGCCGTCTCGGCTTTTATACTCGTGTGGGAAAGCAGCATACCTTTTTTTTGCCGTCTTGCCTTTTATAGTCATGCAGGCAAGGAGGATGCTTTGTTGTTACCGTCTCACCTTTTATACTCGTGCGGGCAAAGAGTATACTTTTGTTGTTAGTGTCGTCTTGACTTTTATGCTTGTGCGGCCAAGGAATCTAGTTTAGTTGTTGCTGCTGTCTAGCTTTTTATTCTCGTGCGAGCAAGGAGTCTGGTTTTGTTTCTATCATCGTCTCGCCTTTTATACTCGTGTGCGCTAGCAGTCTGCACTATTGTTGTTGCCATCCCGCCCTCTATACTCTTGCAGGCAAGGAGACTGGTATTGCTGTTGTTGCTGTCTCGCCTTTATACTCGTGCGGGCTAGGAGTTCGCTTTGCTATTGTTGTTGTACTACCTTTTGTACTTTTGTGGGCAAGGAGTTTGCTTTCTTTGTTGCTGCTGTATTGCCTTTCATACTCTTGTGGGCAAGGAGTATGTTTTATTGTTGCCAACTCGGCTTTTATAGTTTTGCGGGCAAGGAGTCTTTTCCGTCCTACCTTTTATACTTGCACGGGCAAGGAGTATACTTTTGTTTTTGTCATTTTTGCTTTTTATATTCCTGCGAACAAGGAGTTTGCTTTCGCGATAGTTACCGTGTCGCCTATTATATTCATGCAGGCAAGGAGACTAATTTTGTTGTTGTTACCATCTCGTCTTTTGTACGCATGCCAGCAAGAAGTATGCTTTGTTGTTGTCATCTCACCTTTATACTCTTGAGGGCAAAGAGCCTGCTTTTGTTGTTGTTGTCGTCTTGCCTTTTATACTCCTGAGGGTTAGGTGTCTGTTTTACTGTTGCTATCATCTTGCCTTCTACTCTCGTGTGGACAAGAAGTCTGATTTTGTTGTTGTTGCAGTCTTGCCTTTTGTACTCGTGTTGGCAAGCGACATGCTTTGTTGTTACCGTCTCGCCTTTTATACTCGTGCAAGCAAGGAGTATGCTTTGCTGTTGTCGTCTTGCCTTTTATACTCTTGCAGGCAACGAGTCTGCTTTAGTTGTTGTTGTCGTCTTGCCTTTTAGACTCGAGAGGTAGGCGTCAGTTTTGCTACTGATACCATCTCACCTTTTATACTCTTGCAGGAAAGGAGTATATTTTTATTTTTGTACTTTTTGCCTTTTATATTCTTGGGGGACAGGAGTTTGCTTTTGTTGTTGGTGCTGTCACACCTTTTTTACTCTTGGGAGTAAGGAGTCTGGTTTTGTTATTATTGCTTTCTCGCCTTTTATACTCAGGTGAGCGAGGAGTATACTTTTCTTGTTATTCTTGTTGCCTTTTATATTCTTGTGGGTAAAGAGTCTACCTTTGTTGATATCACAGTCTTGCTTATCATACTCATGCAGGCAAAGAGTCTAGTTTTGTTGTTGTTGTTGTCTTGCCTTTTAGACTCGGGTGGGGGAGCAGTATGTTTTTGTTGTTGTGCTTGTCGCCTTTTATACTCTTATAGGTAAAGAGTCTGCTTTTGTTGTTGTTGCTATCTTGCCTCTTATCATCGTGCGAGCTAGAAGTCCGTTTTGCTATTGTTGCCATCTTGCCTTTTATACTTGTGCAGTCAAGGAGTTTGCTTTTTTTGAAGCTGTCGCCTAGCCTTTTATACACGTGCCTGTTGCCAATTAGTCTTTTATACTCCTATGGGCAAGGAGTGTGCTTTTTTGTTTCCGTCTTGCCTTTTATACTTGTGTAGGAAATGAGTATGCTTTTGTTGTTGTTGTCATTTTGCCTTTTATTCTCGTACAGGCAAGGATTTTGGTTTGGTTGTTGTTGTTGTCCCGCATTTTATACTCGTGCAGGCAAGCAGTATTCTTTGTTGTTGCAATCTCGCCATTTATATTTGTGGGGGCAAGGAGTATACTTTGTTGTTGCTATCTCGCCTCTTATGCTCATGCAGGCAGGGAGCCTACTTTTGTTGTTGTTGCCGTCTTGCCTTTTATACTTGTACGGGCAAGGAGTTTGGTTTTGTTGTTGTTGTCATCTTGTCTTTTATTCTTGTGTGGGCAAGGAGTTTGATTTTTTTATTGTTGATGTCGTCTCGCCTTTTATACTCGTGCAGGCTAGGACTCTGCTTTCATGTTATTGTCGTCCCGCCTTTTATACTCTTGCAGGCAAGGAGTTTGCTTTTGTTGTTATTGCTGTCTCGTCCTTTATATTGTTGCAGGCAAGGACTATTCTTTATTGTTGCCCTCTCACCATTTACACTCTAGTGGGCAAAGAGTCAGATTTTGATGTTGTTGCCTTCTCGCCTTTCAAACTCATGTTGGCTAGGCATCTACTATGTTGTTGTTTCCGTCTCACCTTTTGTACTCATATGTGCTAGCCATCTACTTTTTTGTTGTTATTATCTCGCCTTTTATACTCGTACTTGTTGTCGTCTAGTCTTTATACTCATGTGGGCAAAGAGTATGCTTTGCTGTTGCCGTGTCACATTTAATACTTGTGCGGGAAGGGAGTATGCTTTTGTCGTTGTTGTCATCTTGCCTTTTATGCTCATATGGGCAAGGAGTCTGGTTTTGTTATTGTTGCCATCAAGCCTTTTATACTCGTGCGGCGAAGGAGCATGCTTTGTTGCTGTCGACTCGCCTTCTGTACTCGTGTAGTATGCTTTGTTGTTGTTATTGTCACACCCTTTATACCCGTCTGAGCAAGGGGTATACTTTTGCTTTTGTACTTTTTGCCTTTTATATTCTTACGAGTAAGGAGTCTGCTTTTGCAGTTGTTGTTGTCTCGCCTTTTACAATCATGCAAGAAAAAATTCTGGTTTTGTTGTTGTTGCCGCTTCACCTTTTATACTCGTGTAGGCAAGCAACATGCTTTGTTGTTGCCGTCTCACCTTTTATACTCATGCGAGCAAGGAGTATGCTTTGTTGTTGCCTTCTAACCTTTTCTAGGCAAGGAACCTACTAATGTTGTCGTTGATGTCTTACCTTTTATGCTTGGGCGAGCAAGGAGTGTACTTTTGTTGTTGTACTTGTTGCCTTTTATATTCTTGCGGGCAAGGAGTCTACTTTTGCTGCTGTTACCGTCTCGACCATCATTCTCGTGTGGGAAAAATTCTGGTTTTGTTGTTGTTGCCCTCTCGCCTTTTACACTCAGGAGGGAAGGGAGTATGCTTTTGTTGTTGTACTTGTCGCCTTTTATACTCTTGCGGGCAAGGAGTCTGCCTTTGTTGTTGTTTCTATCTCATGCCTTATACTTGTGCGGGTTAGGAGTCAACTTAACTATGGTTGCGTCTCACCTTTTATACTCGTACGGACAAGGATTTTGCATTTGTTGCAGTTGTCTATTTGCCTTTTATACTCGTGCTTGCTGCCATATATTCTTTCATACTCATGCAGGCAAGGAGTGTGATTTGCGATTGTCGTCTCACCTTTTATGCTCGTGCGGGGAAGGAGTATGCTTTTGTTGCTCTTTCTCTCTTGCCTTTTATACTCCTATCGGCAAGGAGTCTAGTTTTGTTGTTGTTGTCATCCCGCCTTTTGTACTTATACAGGCAAGGAACATGCTTTGTTGTTGCTGTCTCACCTTTTGTAATCGTGCAAGCAATGAGTGTGCTTTGTTGTTGTCGTCTCACTTCTTATACTCGTGTAGGTAGGGAGTATGCTTTTGTTGTCGTTGTCGTCTTGCCTTTTATACTCGTATGGGCAACGAGTATGGTTTTGTTGTTGTTGCTGCCTCGCCTTTTATACTCGTGCAGGGAAGGAGTTTGGCTTTGTTGTTGTTGCCGTCCCGCCCTTTATACTTGTGTGGACTGGAAGTCTACTTTGCTATCGTTTCTGCCCTGCCCTTTATATTCTTGCAGGCAAGGAAACTAGTTTTGTCGTTGTTGTAGTCTCGCCTTTTATACTTGTCCAGGCTAGGAGTCTGTTTTGTTGTTGTTGTCGTCTTGCCTTTTATACTTTTGCAGGCAAGGAGGCTGCTTTTGGTGCTATTGCTGTTTTGCCTTTTATACTCTTACAAGCAAGGAGTATGTTTTGTTCTTCCTGTCCAGCCTTTTATGCTCTTGCGGGCAAAGAGTATGATTTATTGTTACCGTCTTGCCTTCTATGCTCTTGTGGGCAAGGAGCCTGCTTTTGTTGTTATTGTTGTTTTTCCTTTTATACTCGTGCAAGCTGGCCATTTGCTTTGCTATTGTTTCCATCTCGCCTTTTATGTTAGTGCGGGCAAGGAGTATACTTTTTTTTTGTACTTTCCGCTTTTTTAATTTTGGCGGCAAGGAGTATGCTTTTGCGGTTGTTACCGTCTTGCCCTTTCTACTTGTGTAGGCAAGGAATCTGATTTTGTTATTGTTGTTGTCTCACCTTTTGTACTCGTACAGGCAAGCAGCGTTCTTTGTTGTTGTTACCGTCTTGCCTTTTATACTCGCTGAGCAAGGAGTATACTTTGTTGTTGCCGCCTCACCTTGTATACTCTTTAGGGCAAGGAGCCTACTTTTGTTGTTGTTGTTGTCTCACCTTTTATATTCTTGAGGGCTAGGCGTATGCTTTGCTGTTGTTATCGTTTCGCCTTTTATACTCAGTTAGGCAAGGAATCTGGTTTTGTTGTTGCTACTGTCTTACCTTTTATACTCGTGCTGGCATGCATCATGATTTGTTGTTGTCGTCTCGCCGTTTATATTCATGCGAGCAAGGAATATACTTTATTGTTGTCATCTCCTGTTGTCTACTGTAGCGGGAAAAGAGTTTGCTTTTGTTGTTGTTGCCGTCTCGCTTTTTAGACTTCGGAGGGTTAGGTGTCTACTTTGTTGTTGTTACCGTCTCGCCTTTTATACTCTTGCTAGAAAGGAGTACACTTTTATTTTTTTAGTTTTTGCCTTTTATATTCTTGCGGGTCAAGTGTCTGCTTTTGTTGTTGTTGCTGTCTCGTCCTTTATATTGTTGCAGGGAAGGACTATGCTTTGTTGTTGCCCTCTCAACATTTACACTCTAGTGGGCAAAGAGTCAGATTTTGATGTTGTTGTCTTCTCGCCTTTCAAACTCATGCTGGCTAGGCATCTACTATGTTGTTGTTGCCGTCTCACCTTTTGTACTCATATGGGCTAGGCATCTACTTTTTTGTTGTTATTATCTTGCCTTTTATACTCGTACTTATTGTCGTCTAGTCTTTATACTCATGTGGGCAAAGAGTATGCTTTGTTGTTGCCGTCTCGCATTTAATACTTGTGCGGGAAGGGAGTATGCTTTTTTCGTTGTTGTCATCTTGCCTTTTATGCTCATATGGGCAAGGAGTCTGGTTTTCTTGTTGTTGCCATCTCGCCTTTTATACTCCTGCAGCAAAGGAGCATGCCTTGTTGCTGTCGACTCGCCTTCTGTACTCGTGTGGTTAAGGAGTATGCTTTGTTGTTGTTATTGTCTCGCCTTTATACCCGTTTGAGCAAGGGGTATACTTTTGCTTTTGTACTTTTTGCCTTTTATATTCTTGCGAGTAAGAAGTCTGCTTTTGCGGTTGTTGTTGTCTCGCCTTTTACAATCATGCAGGAAAAAAATCTGGTTTTGTTGTTGTTGCCGCTTCACCTTTTATACTCATGCAGGCAAGCAACATGCTTTGTTGTTACCGTCTCACCTTTTACACTCATGTGAGCAAGGAGTATGCTTTGTTGTTGCCTTCTAACCTTTTCAGGGCAAGGAACCTACTAATGTTGTCGTTGATGTCTTACCTTTTATGCTCGGGCGAGCGAGGAGTGTACTTTTGTTGTTGTACTTGTTGCCTTTTATATTATTGCGGACAAAGAGTCTACTTTTGCTGATGTTACCGTCTCGACCATCATGCTCGTGTGGGAAAAATTTTGGTGTTATTGTTGATGTCGTCTCACCTTTTACACTCAGGAGGGCAAGGAGTATGCTTTTGTTGTTGTACTTGTCGCCTTTTATACCCTTGCGGGCAAGGAGTCTGCCTTTGCTGTTGTTTCTATCTCATGCCTTATACTGGTGCGGGTTAGGAGCCAGCTTAACTATGGTTGCGTCTCGCCTTTTTTACTCGTGCGGGCAAGGAGTTTACTTTTAATGCAGTTGTCTATTTGCCTTTCCTACTCGTGCTTGCTGCCATATATTCTTTCATACTCATGCAGGCAAGGAGTGTGATTTGCGATTGTCGTCTCACCTTTTACGCTCGTGAGGGGAAGGAGTATGCTTTTGTTGTTGTTGCTGTCTTGCCTTTTATACTCCTATGGGCAAGGAGTCTAGTTTTGTTGTTGTTGTCATCCCGCCTTTTGTGCTTATACAGGCAAGCAACATGCTTTGTTGTTGCTGTCTCACCTTTTGTAATCGTGCAAGCAATGAGTGTGCTTTGTTGTTGTTGTCTCACTTCTTATACTCGTGCAGATAGGGAGTATACATTTGTTGTCGTTGTCGTCTTGCCTTTTATACTCGTATGGGCAACGAGTATGGTTTTGTTGTTGTTGCTGCCTCGCCTTTTATACTCGTGCAGGGAAGGAGTTTGGCTTTGTTGTTGTTGTCGTCCCGCCCTTTATACTCGTGTGGACTAGAAGTCTACTTTGCTATCGTTTCCGCCTCACCCTTTATATTCTTGCAGGCAAGGAGACTAGTTTTGCCGTTATTGCAGTCTTGCATTTTATACTTGTACAGGCTAGGAGTTTGCTTTGTTGTTGTTGTCGTCTTGCCTTTTATACTTTTGCAGGCAAGGAGTCTGCTTTTGGTGCTATTGTTGTTTTGCCTTTTATACTCTTACAGGCAAGGAGTATGTTTTGTTCTTCCTGTCTAGCTTTTTATGCTCTTGCGAGCAAAGAGTATGATTTATTGTTACCGTCTCACCTTCTATGCTCTTTTGGGCAAGGAGCCTGCTTTTGTTGTTATTGCTGTCTTTCCTTTTGTACTCGTGCAAGCTAGCCATTTCCTTTGCTATTGTTAACATCTAGCCTTTTATGTTAGCGCGGGCAAGGATATACTTTTTTTTTGTACTTTCCGCTTTTTTTATTTTGGCAGCAAGGAGTATGCTTTTGCGGTTGTTACCGTCTTGTCCTTTCTACTTGTGTAGGCAAGGAGTCTAATTTTGTTGTTGTTGTTGTCTCGCCTTTTGTACTCATACAGGCAAGCAACATGCTTTGTTGTTGTTGCCGTCTTGCCTTTTATACTCGCTGAGCAAGGAGTATACTTTGTTGTTGCCTCTTCACCTTGTATACTCTTGAGGGCAAAGAGCCTACTTTTGTTGTAGTTGTCTCACCTTTTATACTCTTGAGGGCTAGGCGTATGCTTTGCTGTTGTTATCATCTCGCCTTTTATACTTGTATAGGCAAGGACTATGGTTTTGTTGTTGCTGCTGTCTCACCTTTTATATTTGTGTTGGCATGCAGCATGATTTGTTGTTGTCGTCTCGCCGTTTATATTCATGCGAGCAAGGAACATACTTTATTGTTGTCATCTCGCGTTTTATACTCTAGAGGGAAAAGAGTTTGCTTTTGTTGTTGTTATCGTCTCGCCTTTTAGACTTCGCAGGGTTAGGTGTCTGCTTTGCTGTTGTTACCGTCTCGCCTTTTATACTCTTGCTGGAAAGGAGTACACTTTTATTTTTTTGCTTTTTGCCTTTTATATTCTTCCGGGTCAAGAGTCTACTTTTGTTGTTGTTGCTGCTATCCCACCTTTTATACTCTTTCAGGTATGGAGTCTGCTTTTGTTGCTGTTGTTGTCTCACTTTTTATACTCTGTTGTTGTCTCGCCTTTTATATTCGGGCGAGCGAGGAGTATGCTTTTGTTGTTGTTCTTTTTCCCTTTTATACTCTTGCGGGCAAGGAGTCTACTTTTGCTGTTACTATCGTCTCGCCTTTCCTACTCGTGCGGACAAAGAGTATGGTTTTGTTGGTGTTGTCATCTCTGCTTTTATGCTTGAGCGGGCGAGGATTATGCTTTTGTTAAATTTGAATACTTGGTGTTTTGAGTTAAAATTTTGAGAAAACATCGAGAAAAATGTAACAGAGCTTGGGAAATAAATTTGAAAATTTTTTAGAAGCCAGAAATATTTTTTTTTTATTTTTTGAAGCCGAAAATTACAAAAAATCATAAAAAATAGAAATGTGGCCAAGAACATCTAAGGGCATCACAAACCTATTGTTGCCTCAAACATCCTTGGCCTAGAAGGCCACAGTCCCTGCACATAGCCAGTTAGCAGGCTGAGGTCTCGTTTGTTAATGGAATTAACTAGACAAATCGCTCCAGCAACTAAGAACGGCCATGCACCATTACCCATAGCATCAAGAAAGAGCTCTTAGTCTGTCAATCTGTACTATGTACGAACCGAATAAGTTTCCCCGTGTTAAGTCAAATTAAGTCGCAGACTCCACTCCTGTGGTGCCCTTCCATCAATTCCTTCAAGTTTCAGCCTTGCGACCATACTGCCTTCGGAACCCAAAGACTTCGATTTCTCATAAGGCGCCAGTAGAGCCCTAGAAGCAACTTCCACCAGTCCTTAGTCAGCATCGTTTATGGTTGAGACTAGGATAGTATCTAATCATCTTCGAGCCCCCAACTTTCGTTCTTGATTAATGAAAACATCCTTGGCAAAATGCTTTCGTAGTTGTTCGTCTTTCATAAATCCAAGAACTTTGCCTCTGACTATGAAATACGAATGTCCCTGACTGCCCCTATTAATCATTACTCCAATCTCGAAGGCCAACACAATAGGATCAAAATCCTATGATGTTATCCCATGCTAATGTATCCAAAGCGTGGGCTTGCTTTGAGCACTCTAATTTCTTCAAAGTAACAATGCCGGAGGCACGACCTGAGCAATTAAGGCCAAAAGCGCATCGCTAGTGGAAGGAACGAGGCGAAAGGTGCACACCAAAAGGTGGACAGATCGACCCATCCCAAGGTTCAACTACAAGCTTTTTAACTGCAACAAGTTAAATTTACGCTATTGGAGATGGAATTACCCAGGTTGATGGCAACAAACTTGCCCTCCAATGGATCCTCGTTAAAGGATTTAAATTGTACTCATTCCAATTACCAGACTCGTAAAAGCCTGATAGTGTTATTTAATCTCATTACCTCCCTATATCAGGATTGGGTAATTTGCGCGTCTGTTACCTTCTTTAGATGTAGTAGTCGTTTCTCAAGCTCCCTCTATGGACATCACCCGTCGCCCTCATGGTAGGTGTCACAAGGCTAAATTTCTCACTCAAATTCTCGCCTTGTGATGGCAATAAGTCGTACTTTGTATTAGCCAACTCACAAACACAGGATTGCACAATAGAACTTTGTAACAAGCACACAACTCACACACTCAAAAGAGACACAAGAGCATACGGGAACCTTTCCCAACCTTTATTACTTTACTCAAAGTAATACAAAGGAATAAGTAACTGAGCTCTCGACAATGTTTCACTTTCTCTTTGAGTGATTTCTGTCTCACTTTGTACAAATGATAAACCCATAGGGTCTATTTATAGCTGACACCCCCAACAATCTAGGGCTTGGAGATAAGCGTCATTTTTCGATGATTACTATCATGGCTGGTAATCCTCATTTTTCCACGAGCTTATCCATGACTTGATCCTAATAAGCTTTATCTCCCACACTCTTCCATCACTTGATCTCGATGAGCCTTATCTACTGATGATCCTTAGCCATGCACGATCTGATGAGCATTATCCAAATGCTTGACCAACAAGATAGAGCCACACTCGAACGTCCCCACGTTCCACATGTCACAGGAGACTCAAAGCCATGTAGTGCCCGAAGTACCATCCAGTGCCATGTAGACTTGGCCAAGACCCAGTCTTGTGTTTTGAGTCTCTTTGCCCAAACCAATGGTCCATCTGAAGGAGCCCACGAACATGCAGCCCAGCATCCTCTATCAAGCCCAAGTCTTAGTCCACCCTGGGACCCATATGGAGGCCTGTACCTACGTTGACCCTCTCAGCTTCCACCTTACCTCAAGGAGTGCTCAGCCAGTCCAAAGTCACATACTAAGAATTGGTACAAGGTGCCACCAACTCCTGCATGACAAATGCTCAAGGGACAAACAAACCACCCCCACTTATTAAAGCCAATGTCCTTGTTGGTAGGGTAGATAGGTACTCTTCCACCTACTTCTTGAATTTCCATAGAGTACGTCTCTTTCCAAGCTCGCCTCGTTGTCTAAGGCATTCTTCCACTTCATAAAGTACTCAATCTGCTTGTTCTTCTTCCTTTTCCCATGCATTCAGTGGTCTAGGATTTTCTCCACTTCACGCTACAACTCAATTTTGATTGTAGAGGGAGCATGTTGTGCTTGTTTCCTTAGAGGCTCATCGTCTGCTTCCTCATGGAAGGGCTTCAAGAAGCTCGCATGGAAGGTTGGATGCACGTTCAACCATTATGGGAGCTATAACTTGTATGCAACATTACCGATTTTCTTCACCACTATGAAGGGACTGTCATACTTTGGAACTAGCCCATGATGCACTGACTTGCTATTAATCTTCTTCAAAATCTGGGAGTAAGTTTAAACAACACCTTATCCCCAACTTGGAATTGCATATCTCTCCTTCCTTTGTCAGCATACTTTCTCATCAATTTGGTGCCTTGTTGAAGCTATCATGGGCTTCATCAGGTGGCTCTTACTTGGAACGGGCAAACCGGTGCGCTACTGGACACCTTCCTCCTGAGCTAGTATTGGCCACATTATTAGGAGTGAGGGGCTACTGGCCCATAGCTAGAACAAAGGGACTCATACCTGTGGAAGAGGATTCGTGAAGATTGTAGCAAAACTAGGCAGAATCTGACAACTCAAGTCAATTCGTCTAACTTGCTGTCATATAATGCTGAAGATACTCCTCCAGTAGGCAATTTATCCGCTCTGCCTGGTCATCAGTTTGAGGATTGTCGGTAGTAGAGAACTTCAATACGTAACCTATCATGTCAAACAATAAAATCAAGAACCTGCCAGTGAAATAAGGATCCTAATCACTGACGATATCTTCAGGCAACCCAAAGTACTTCACTACCTGATTGTAGAAAGTTGGGCGGCTATATCTGCTTAACATAAAAAGGGGGCAGGAATGAACACCGCATACTTGGAGAACTAATCTACCACTACCATGATAGATCCCACACCATCAACCTTCGTGAACCCACCAATAAAATCCATAGAAACTGATACCCATGGTTTTGTTGGAATTGGTAGGGGCTGCAACAAACCTACCTCCTTATGTCATTATGTCTGGTCCAACTGACAAGTGAAGCACATCTTAACATATGCCTCGACGTCATCTTCCATCTTCAACCAATAGTAGTTGTGGGATAGCAAGGCCATCATCCTCTCGACACCAGGATGACCAAACCACTATAAATAATGACACTCTCGCAGTATCTCCTTCCTAAGGCCTGTACCACTAGGAACATACAAACAACCCTTAGCATGTAATAAACCATCATCTAGCAAGTATCGCCTTACCACACTTTCTTGGACTTACTGTACCACTTGTTGATATGTGGCATCATGAGGGGCCTGTGCTCTAATTTTGTCCAGCAAGTCACTCTGCACTTGAGTAAGGGTAGCAACTACCTCTTGCACTTGTCGGCAATGTAGGGCATATGCAACCTGATTGTGCCTTCCCCGCTTGTGTTCCCATGTGAAATCATACTCAACCAAGAACTCCTGCCACCAAGCCTGCCATGTAGAAAGCTTTCTCTGAGTTTGAAAGAAAGATTTTGCCATATTGTCAGTTTAAACCACAAACCTGGTACCTAGCAAGTACCCTCCAAATATGAAGGCAATGCACCACCACAAGCATTTCCTTTTCATGTGCTCAATACCTCTGCTCTGCTTCATTGAGTTTCCAGCTCTAGCAGGTAATTGGGTGGCCTAGTTGTGCTATCACACCTCTAATGGCTTTGTTTGAGGCATCTATTAGCACACAGAAAGACAACTTGAAATTTAGCAGCCGCAAGATTGACTCTGTGGATATTACTGCCTTCAATTTGTGAAAGGCTTCTTGGCAATCTGTGGTCCACCTCCATGGTCTATCCTTCTTAAGCAAGTCTATCAATGGGGCTACTTTTTTAGAGCAACCCTACACAAACTTGATGTAATAGTTAGACAAGCCAAGAAAAGACCTCAATTTTGATACTTTTGTAGGGGTTGACCACTCCACTATGCCCAAGGAACATAATCTTTCATCGGGTGAACTCACATTTTTGTTTCTTTACATAAAACTATTTCTCTCTTAACCTAGACAACACTAATCTCAGATGGGACAAGCGATCCTCCCTGGACTCACTATATACAACATTATCATGAAGATAAACGACCACAAACGATCACTAAAGTCATGAAACACATCGTTCATTAAATTATAGAAAGTAGCAGGGGCATTAGTCAAACCAAATGACATCGCCAGGAATTCGTAAAAGCCATAGCAAGTGATGCTCATGGTTTTCCCTTCATTTCCTTCTATAATTTTGACCTACCAATATCTAGACCGTAGATCCAGCTTGGTGAAACATAAAGCTCTGGCTAGCTTATCAAACAAGTCTATTATCAATGGGATAGGGTACTTGTTCTTTAACATCACATTGTTCAATGCCTTGTAATCTACACACATTCGCAGGGAACCATCGCGTTTCTTCTGAAACAACACCAGGGCACCATATGGGGCTTTGGTGGGTTGAATTAGGCTTGCATCCAGCAACTCTATCAACTGCTTCCTCAGTTCTTCCAATTCTAGCAGACTCATGTGATATGGGGCTTGTGCTGGGGGTGTGGAACCAGGCACCAAATTGATCTTGTGGTCTGTGGCATGCCTCGGGGGAAGACAATTAGGGAGTTTAGGAGGCATCACATCCGTGAACTCACCCAAGATCTCTACAACACTGTCAAGCACCTCCACAACCACACCTTCTTTGATCTCCATCAAAGCAGCAAGGTAGGTGACTTCTCTCTTCTTTAGACCATGCTCCATATGCATAGCTGACAACATACCACCTGACTTCCGACCAATATTGGAAGAGGTACTGAATGTTCCAGAAACATAACATGGATGATCCTCATGTATGATCATGAGACCACCCAAGTGAGGCAAAAAAACAGCTTTTGCACCCACAAAAAAATCAACTCCCATTATTATATCAAAATCATCTAAAGGCACTACAGTAAAGTTAAGTTTACCAGACTAGGTACCAATAGTAACCTCAACACCCAATTTCGTGCCAAGCACCTCTCCGACTACTGAGTTGACTGCCTTCATTCGACTCTCAGTTTTAGTGACTTTCAGACCCAGTGACTGCACCATCCTCTTAGTAATGAAGTTGTGGGTAGCATCCATGTTAGCCCTGGCCATCAACCCTTTATTATTGAGTCTAATCTTCACATACGTCAAATTGGATTGTGGGGTACGTCTAGCTTACACAACACTAAACAACTATGGAGGATTGACACGAGGGGGGCCAACATCATTTGAGATGCTGCTTCTGCCACTCTTCTCAACAACTATGGTATTTAACTTCTCCCTCTTGGGACACTCCTTAGCCCTTTGTGGTCCATTACAGGTAAAACAACCAAAGTTAGTCTTGCCTTTACCTTATTCTTGGTGGAGGACTCTTTGTTTATCCTTGTCTCTACCATTGTGCTTATCCTTTTTGCTCTCCTTTTTCTTCTTGCCCTTGCCTTTTGGCTATTTCCCAACATCAGAATCGAAGGACTTGTTGATTTAAAAATCAACTAAACCATCAGCCGTAGCCATCGCAGAAGGTAGGTCCTTCATACCTTGCCTTCTAAGCTCGAGTTAAGCCCAGGGTTGTAGACTGGAGAGCAAGTTGAAAGGCTTGTCCTCATTCGATATGTTCCAGATGTCAAGCATCAAGGAACTAAATTCCTTTACATAGTTAGGTACCGTGCCATTTTGCTTCGACTTCTTCGAAGACTCCCTCACAGCCCATGACGAGTTGTAGGGCAAAAGTTGGTCCTTCAACTCCTTCTTTAGGCTCTCCCATGTCTCGATCTCAGGCTTGCCCACACTTGTATCATCATACAACCAAGTCCACTACCATAGCTTGGCATCCTTGGCTAGACACATGCTAGTCAGATTAACCTTCTCCTTGTCTGGCACTCAAGTAGCCTTGAAGTATTGCTTCATGTCCTACAGAAAGTTCTCGATCTCCTTGGCATCCCTCGCTCCTCGAAGGTTTTAGGGTCTAGCACCTTCATCTTGGTCAAGCCATCCACGCGGCCTATGCCTAGTTGAGAGGCTACAACCTTCTTGAGGATGGCTATTTCTGCTACCATCTCATCAAACCGAGAAGCTGTGTTTAAGGAGGCCACCACGCCATGTTGCCATTGTAGATCGACGATGTACTGCTCATTAAGAGCCAACGTTTGGAACACGATGAAATTTGGATCCTCCAAAAGATCACCAAGTACCTCAAAACGCATGGCTACGCGCTCACGAGCTACATCAAGACCCAAACCACCAGCCATTGGTTGAACCTTTATGCTCTCATACCAGCTATCACAAAGCTAAATTTCCTGCTCAGATTTTTGTCTTGTTATGCCTCTAATTCGCACTTAGTCTCAACCAACTCGCACATACAGGATTGCACAATGGAACTTCGTAACAAGCACACAACTCACATGCTAAAAAGGGACACAAAAGCATACGGAAACCATTCCCAACCATTATTACTTTAACTCAAAGTAATACAAAGGAACAAGGTCACTAAACTCTCGACAGTGTTTCACTCATTATCTCTGAGTGATTTCTCTCTCACTTAGTACAAATGACAAACCCCAATGGTCTATATACAGCTGACACCCCTAGCTATATAGGCCTTGGTGATAACTATTATCTCCCTGTGATCTCTATCATGGCATAATAGTACTCATCTTCCCATGATCTTATCCACAACTCGACCCTGGTAAGCCTTATCTGCCACGATCATCCATCACTTGATCTCAATAAGCCTTATCTACCCACGATCCTTAGTCATGCACAATCTTATGAGCATTATCCTGACGCATGGCCAACAGGATGGAGCCACACCTGCACGTGCCCACGTTCCACATGTTGCAGGAGACTCAGTCCCATGCAGTGTCATGCAATGCCATGCAGACTTGGCCAAGGCCCAGTCTTGTATTTGGGCCTCTTGGCCCAAGCCCACGGCCCATTTGATGGAGCCCACGAACATGCAGCCCAGCATCCTCTGTCTAGCCCATTTAGCCCAAGCATTAGTTTGCCTTGGGATGCACATGTAGGTCTGTGCCTACGCTGACCCTCTTAGCTTTTACTTTGCCTCAAGGAGTGCCCAACCACTCCAAAGTCTCAAGCTAAGAATTGGCACAAGGTGCCACGAACTCTCGTATGACAAGTGCTCACGGGATTAACAGTAGGCCTCTATCTTACCATCGAAAGTTGATAGGGCAGAAATTTGAATGATGTGTCGCAGGCATGTTGGCCACGCGATTCGTCATCATGA
Source organism: Carallia pectinifolia (assembly GCA_037832335.1). Classification (NCBI taxonomy): domain Eukaryota; kingdom Viridiplantae; phylum Streptophyta; class Magnoliopsida; order Malpighiales; family Rhizophoraceae; genus Carallia; species Carallia pectinifolia. Next base: position 1,146,329 of record CM075454.1, on the reverse strand, counting down.
ATAATTAGAGTAACGGTTAGAGCCAGCGTCGATCTTTTATCTAATAAATGCATCCCTTCTAGAAGTCACGGCTTGTTGAACGTATGTGCTCTATAATTACTATGGTTGTCTGAGAAGGCCAGCTTTGTACCCCTAATGAGGCGAAGGACGAGAAGGCACAAAAGTATCACTACGATTTCTAACTTAGACGGAATGTAACATAGGAACCTTTCACCTCAAGGTAGATTGGAAGAACTCGGGTGCAAGTTTATAGAGGATCGAGGGCTAACAGTTCATCGCTCTAGCATGGAGCCTGCAAGCCCTTTCAATCCTATTACCACTCATGCGTAATCGCATACACTAGGCAATAACCCCCGCAAGCATAGCACATGCTCACATAGCTTAATGAGCCATGTGGAATATGGAAGCAACCGAGAGGATCGCTGCCCGCATCGCTAAACACAAGAAATCATACATGAAGTTTCACATTTTTTGTTAGGGACAACCGTTGCATTGGTAAATGGGGCCTCACGCCATTACTGGGGGCACCTCGGGCCACCCCGTGTTGAATGAGGCAAGAGGCATGACAAAGCACTCAACCATCGTTGGGAGTTCCTTCGGCATAACCATTCGGGTTCACGGTTACCAATCAACCACAACGTAACAACATGCGAGACGTTACGTTGATTCGGCATCTTGGCTCCTGCAAAATAAATTGAATGGTTGAACTGTGAGTAATCACCCACTTTTGATCAAGAACGATGTCGTTGCACCCAGCCCCTACCTTGCAGAAAGGTCTTTCGGCTTGCCAAGTCATGGGGGTCAGCCCAATCGCCGATGCTCATGCTTTGGTCAGTCCAAAAAATGGTATCACTAGCAAATAATTTTATCTTTGGTACCAATTTTATGATTTGAGATAACGTTTCCAACATCAGGGCAAAATTTCATTTTTCGAGGCAAAATCGACAAACTGAGCCAAAAATGAAATTGTCAACAAAGAATTTTATCTTTGGGTCACTTTTTTGGGATTTGCAACAATTTTTCATACATCAGGGCAAAATTTAATTTTTTGGGACAAAAATCGGCTAGCTAGGCCCAACCTGACCGATCTACTAGAGGGGGGCACAGCGCAGTTGGGATATCGAGGCATTTGTCCACCGATCTTTGGCGTTAATCTTTTTCCATCAACATGTCATTTCACTAACCTAGATGCAAGCAACATCCCCCCCAAGGTCACTAGTCTGAAGCTAACAAGGCTAGCTGGAAGTCAGGCAAGCACCTCCACCCTAAAGAGCATTAGGGTCTTTGGCCTTTTGGTAGCAGGAGACATTGAAAAGTTTGAGTGGTCACAACCCACTTTAAAAATTAAATACTTGGAGTATTAAGCTGAAAATTTGAGAGAACATCAAGAAAATTGTAACAGAGTTTAGGAAAACATTTGAAAATTTAGTTGAAAATATATTTTTGTAATTTTTCGAAGCCAAAAAATACAAAAAATCATAAAAACTAGAAAAAAAAGCGAATCATACAAAACTTTATGTGGACCTCTAGAAAAGTATGAGGAAAATTACAGGACATGTGGTTGTTCATTTGGTCCAAAAAAGGAGTCCAATCGGGGGACGAGTATGAGAGTAGGCCACCAGCGTGCTAACCATCCAGCAAACTAGCTCCCCTTCCTTGCTAGCTTGTCTTGTTTACCTCCCTTGATTGGCCTCCCTCCCTTGGTAGCCTCGCTTCCAAGTTTGTCTTGCTAACTTCTCTTAGAGGTACTAACATGTGCAGCATGATGAGCAGCACATTGCAAGTGCGCGCTGCTGGGTAGACGCCCAACGAGCGAAGCGCATGTATTGCTGGGCTGATGCAAAGCCCGCTCCTCACATGCGCTGCTCCCTCCATCACGCTGTGCGCGCCCTGCTAGCCTGACAAGTAGCATGCGGCTAGCTGCCCTCCCTTGCTAGCCTCCCATCCAAGCTTGCCTTTCTAACCTCCTTAAGAGGCACCAACATGTGTAGCATGACGAGCAGCCTGCTGCGTGCATTAATGACCTGACGAGCAACACGCTGATCATACGCTGATCACTCCAGTGCGCTACTAATGCGATGAGCAGCACGATGTGTGCATCCAAGTGTACTGCTAGCCTCCCTCACGTGCACGCATCCCTTCCTAGCTCCGAGTCTAATCCTTAGCCGTTTTTAAGCCGTCTTTGGTGGCCAATGCCTTGGCCGATCTTTCCATAACCTCAATTGCTGATTTAATAGATCAGTGCAAGGAGTTGGTGCAAGGTGCCAACAACTCTATCATGCTCTTTGGTTGACGAACTAAGACCTAACCTCGTCGCTGCCACCCCATGCAGTTGTTGAGCATGTTATGTGGCGAAACGGTTGGAGAGCTTAGCTACCTAACATCCCTTGCTAGTCTACCTTACTAGCCTACCATGCTAACCTCCCGTACTGGCAGCAACATGTGCGAAGCTAAGCAAGCTCCAAGTCCAATCCTTTATCATTTCTAATCCCTCTTTGGTGACCAATGCCTTAGCTGAAGTTAGCAATACCTTGCTTGCTGACATGCCCAGCCCATGTCCATGCCCATTTAATGAGGCAGTGCAAGGTGACAACAATCCATTTCTTGGTTGTTTTCATGCCTTCGCCAATTTTCCCATCACCTTGCTTCCTGACATGCCCAACACAAGCCTATTCAACGAGTTGGTGCGAGTTGCCAACAATCCATTTTTTTGCCGTTTTCAATCCCTCTTTGATGGCCAATGCCTTAGCCGATTTTCCCATCACCTTTGCTTGTTAATATGCCTAGCCCATGTCCACAACCATTCAATGAATTGGTGCAAGGTGCCAACAACTCTCGCATGCTCTTTGCTAGAGGGTCCTAACACCTAACCTCTTTGATGCTTGGTGCAAGAGTGCTATCGGGGATTCCTCATTACGAGCCTCCCCAAACACCCTATGCAACTATCAAGCATGCCGTGCAAGGCACAACTTAGAGATTTCCAAGTCTACACGGTAGCCTCCTAGCTAGCCCTAGAAAAGTTGGAAAAGTGATTTGAGGGGGGAAGGTGGGACGAATCGAACCGACAAAGGGTTTAATCTCAGTGGATCGTGGCAACAAGGCCACTCTACCACTTACAATACGTCGTCGCGTATTTAAGTTGTTTACAAAGGATTCTGCCCTTCGATTAGTAGAAGTTGTAATTCAAGGTGGCAACTGCAACTCATCCATTGTGGGTGTGTTGCCCACAACACGTGCCTTTAGGGGCTGTAAGGCCCCTATTGTGGGTCGGCAATTGAACTATGGGCGCATGCATCTCTTCTAGCCCGAATTCTAACTTAGAGGCGTTCAGTCATAATCTAGCGCACAATAACTTCATGTCAATGGCTTTTCAACCAAGCGTGATGGCCAATTGTGTGAATAAACGATTCCTCTCATACTAGGTTGGATTATTATTGCGACATTGTCATCAATAGGGTAAAACTAACCTATCTCATGACGGTCTAAACCCAACACACATTCCCTATTGCTCGATGAACAATCCAACCATTGGTAAATTCTGCTTCATACTGATAGGAAGAGCCGACATTAAAGGATCAAAAAGTAATGTCGCTATGAATGTTTGGCTACCACAAGCTAATTATCCCTGTGGTATCTTTTCTGGCACCACTAACTTCAAATTTTGAAGGTTTAAAGGATCGAAAGGCCACACTTTCACGGTTCGTATTCCTACTAGAAATTAGAATCAAATGAGCTTTTACCCTTTTGTTCCACATGAGATTTCTATTCTCATTGAGCTTATCTTAGGGCACCTGCATTGTCTTTTAACAAATGTACTGGCCCAACCAAACGCCCCACCTAACAATGTCTTCCACATAGATCGACCTGCCGAACGACCTTTGTTCCAAAAGGAGGAACAATGCCCTGCCTCCAATTCATAGAACAAGGAAAATAATTTTAAAAGTAGTGGTATTTCACTTTCATCAAGGGACTGGCTCCCACTTACCCCACACCTCTCAAGTCATTTTACAAAGTCCGACTAGAGTCAAGCTCAACAAGGTCTTCTTTCCCCGCTAATTATGCCAAGCCTGTTCCCTTGGTTATGGTTTTGCTGGATGGAAGACAGGGACAATGGGAATCTTGTTAATCCATTCATGCATGTCACTAATTAGATGACGACGCATTTAGCTTCCTTAAGAGAGTCATAGTTACTCTCGCCATTTACCTACGCTTGGTTGAATTTCTTCAGTTTGACGTTTAGAGCACTGAGCAAAAATCACATTGTGTTAGCATCTGCAGGGACCATCGCAATGCGTTGTTTTAATTAAATAGCCTGCCTTTGTTTGCACCAATTATGAGTCGGCTGTTCGATGCCCAAGAAGGCCCTCAAAGGGGCTGTTCCCAATCCGCCCCCCAGTTGGCACACGATGACCTGCTTTTGCCTGGAGAGCTGCTCGAGCAGTCTGCCGATAGCCGACGGGTTCGAGGTTGGGACCCTCGAGCCCAACCCTTCGAGCCAATCCTTTTCTCGAAGTTACGGATCCATTTTGCCACTTCCCTTGCTTACATTCTTCTGACCTGAGGCTATTCACCTTGGAGACCTGATCCAGTTATAAGTATGACTGGGCACGGTAGGCACTCGGTCCTCTAGATTTTCAAGGGCTACTGAGTGCGTACCGGACACTGCGTGACAAGCAGTGCACTTCTAGCTGCTGGACCCTACCTTCGACTGAGTCATTTCTAGGATGGCCAAGCTGTTAAATAGAAAAGATAACTCTTCTCGAGGCCCCCACTGATGTCTCAGGACTCCATAATGTTGTCGTCAGTTGCGGCGTCCCGATTCGAGAATTTTAACTCAATTCCCTTTGGAAGCTGGCACATGGACGCATTGTCAGACGAGCTTCCCCCATCTCCTAGCACCAACTAACCCTTGTGCAAGTGTCATTCACATGGAACCTTTCTCCTCATCGGTCTTCAAAGTTCTGATTTGAATGTTTGCTACTACCACCAAGATCTACATCTATGGCTGCTTTGCTCGAGCTCGCACCTAGGGTTTTACAGTGATTGTTGTACCCTCTTACTCATCGGGGCCTGGCCCTTGCCCCGACGGTCAGGTGTGGGGCGTGCCCTTCAATGCCATCCATTTTTGAGGCCAATTGATTCGACAGGTGAGTTATTACATACTCCTTAGCAAATTTTGACTGCCATGACCACCATCCTGCTGTCTTAATTGACCAACACCCTTTGTGGGATTTGGGCTAGGCCGCAGTTGGGCACCATAACCTGACTTCTAGTTCATCCAACATCGCCAGTTTTGCTTACCAAAAATGGCCCACTTAGGGCTCTCGATTCTGTGGCACGGCTCAACGAAGTACCTACATCGTCCTACCTATTTAAACTTTGAGAATAGGTCAAGGGTGTTGCGCCCCCGATGCCTCTAATCTTGGCTTTACCCAATAGAACTCATACCAAGCTCTAGCTATCCAGAGGGAAACTTTGGAGCGAATTAGCTACTCGACAGTTCAATTTGTCTTTCGCCTCTATAACCAAGTTAGACGAACAATTTGCACATCAGTATTGTTGCAGGCCTCCACGAGAGTTTCCTCTTGCTTTGCCCTACTCAGGCATAGTTCACCATCTTTTGGGTCTCCACAAGCATGCTCTCACTTGAACCCTTCTTAGAAGATCAAGGTCAGTTGGCGATGCAACCCTCGAAGGGATCCCGCTAAGTCATCTTCCTTGCGCCTTGCATGTTTACTCACCCATTGACTCACACACATGTCAGACTCCTTTGTCCGTGTTTTAAGATGGGCCGAATGGGGAGCCCACATGCCGACGCTTGTAGCGTGCAGTTGCCAAGGCACGCCGTGACAGTGTGCGCTGTGTCCACAATTGTGGAGGCAATGTCTCCTCAGGAATTTCAAGAGCCTGGCTTGGGATGCCTCTGCAATCTGCGTCGGTTCACACCCCAAGCAAATCTGTAAATTGGCTCTTGCTATTTTGCATCCTACCGAGGCACATCGCTAGTGCCCATGCGCTTTCCTCTTGATAATTTTAAGCACGTTTTGACTCTCTTTTAAAAGTCCTTTTCATCTTTCACTTGCTATACTTCTTCGCTATCAGCCTCTCGCCCATATTTAGCCTTGGAAGAAATTTATCGCCTTATTGGGACTAAGGCCAGGTTCGCTGCTGAGGATGCTTTTTCAGACTATAATTTGGATGTAGAAGTTGCCCCGATTCTCAAGCTGGGCTATTTTCGGTTCGCTCATTGTTACTAAGGGAATTCTTGTAAGTTTTTTTTCCTCTACTTGTTGACATGCTTATACTTAGCGAGTGATCTCGCATAACCTGGGGTCACGATGCGAGAAAGGGTCGGGTGCGTTAGAGTCTAAGGTGACGACACAACGGCACGACATTATGCAAGGGTCTCTCATCCACCGTTGTTGAGGCGAACGTCATCGGGGACATGTTTTTGGGCCAACTGCAATGCAGAACACATGGGAGGCCATCTTCTACCAACTAACGCAGCCCGATTCATTCGGGAGTAGCGTGGGCAATTTTGTGTGACACCCAGGCAGGCGTGTCCTTGGCCAAAAGGCTTCAGGTGCAACTTGTGTTCAAAGACTTGATGATTCGTGGGATTCTGCAATTCACACCAAGTATCGCATTTTGCTACATTCTTCGTCGATGCGAGAGCTGAGATATTCATTGTTGAGAGTCGTTTAGATTCTCATTGTGGAGGTGTAATGACCCGCTCACACTCCATTCTTGGGTTGACAAGGCATTGCCTTTCGATTTTTTATTTCCTTGGCACAACCTGTGCTGGGGTTTTGTTGTTCGCACCGTGAAGGTGACCGATGAGCGGTCGGTCGGCCTCACAACAGACACTGCAACGTGTGGTTGCCTTTAGACCGACGCACGCACGGCGTCATGTGATGGTAACTTGTTCGTGGGTCATTCTGCTAGGCAGAGGTTTCGACAATGATCCTTCTGCAGGTTCACCAACGAAAATCTTGTTACGATTTCTCCTTCCTCTAAATAATAAGGTTCAATGGACTTCTCGCAATGTTACCAGTGGTGAACCGACCGCATTGCCGCAATCCAAACACTTCACAGGACCATTAAATTGGCAAGAGAAACGGGCAGTGTGTACAATGGACAGGGACGTAGTCAACACGAGCTGATGGTACCTTTCTCTCAATTCTTTTAAGTTTTATCCTTGAGACCATACTCCCCCTGGAAAGACTTGAATTTCTTATAAGGTACTGACCGAGTCCCAAAAGCAATTTTTGCAGAAGCCCATGGCCCATTTGATAGAGCCCACGAACCAGTAGCCTAATCCATGCCTTAGTCCACCTTGGGACACATTTGTAGGCCCATGCCTATGCTAAAACCTCTCAACTTTCACCTTGCCTCAAAGGGTGCCTAGCCACTCCAAAGTCTCATGCTAGGAATTGGCATAAGGTGCCACTAACTCCAGCATGCTAAGTGTTCAAGGGACTAAACGTAGGCCTCTATCCTACCATCAAATGTTGATAGGGCAGAAATTTTAATGATGTGTCGCCGACACGTTGGCCGTGTAATCCGTCAAGTTATCATGAATCATTAGAGCAACAGGTAGAGCCTACGTCGACCTTTTATGTAGTAAATGCATCCCTTCCAAAAGTCAGGGTTTGTTACATGTGTTAGCTCTAGAATTACTACAGTTATCCGAGTAGCAGGTACCATCTAACAAACTATCACTTATTTAATGAGGCATTCGCAGTTTCACAGTTTGAATTAGTTCATACTTATACGTGCATGGCTTAATCTTTGAGACAAGGATATGACTGCTGACAGTATCAACCAGGTAGCATTTCTTCACGATGCCTATGATCATACCTACAGCACGAATGCAACCAAATTATTTGGGGGCCAATGACGAAATGGGCAAGGCAGTCGTGCTATAGAAAGACAAAGGCTCCGTTGAAGCAAAAGTGGAATGGAACGATAGTTCTGTTGTCCGAGTAATGTTCTAGATCTGAGAGCACGATCTTCAAACTGTACACCAAAGCCACTGCAATCAGCATGCCAGGGACATGGGTGATGGCATGAGGTTCGCACAGCACCCCTGAGGAGGTGAATGACAAGATGGCACAAAAGCAGCACAATGACTTCTGACTTACAAGGAATGCAATACAAGAACCCTTGTCTTTTACCTCGAGGCAAATTAGAAGCACTTGGGTGCAAGTTTTTAGAGGATTGGAGGCCAACAGTTGGATGCTCTAGCTTGGAGCCTGCAAGCCGTTTCAATCCTATTACCACTCATGCGCAATCACGTACACTGAGAAACAACCCTCCAAGCGTACCACACGCCCACATAATTTGATGAGGCATGGGGAATGTGGAAGCACCCGAGGGAATCGCTGCCCGCGCTGCTGAGCACGGGAGATCGTTCATGAACTTTCACATTTTTTGTTATGGACAATCGTTGCATCGGTAAAAGTTGCCTCACGACATGAATAGGGGCACCTCGGGCCGCCTCGTGTTGAATGAGCCAAGGAAGCACAACATAGCACTCAACCATCGTTGGGAGTTCTTTCGGCACGACCATTTGGGGTCAAGGTTGCCAATCAACCACAACGCAACAACGTGTGAGATGATGAGTTACTTTGATATCTTGGCTCCCACAACATCAATCAAATGGTCGAACCATGAGTAATCCCCCACTTTTGATCAAGAACGATGTCGTTGCACCCAGCCCCTACATTGCGAAAGGACCTTTTGGCTTGCCAAGTCATGGGGGTCAGCCCCAATCACTAATGGTTATGCTTTGTTCGAGCCAAAAATGGAATCATTGACAAATTATTTCATCTTTCGGCACCAATTTTCTAATTCAAGACAATGTTTCCAACATTGGGGCAAATTTTCATATTTCATGGCAAAATTGACAAACCAAAGCGAAAAATGAAATTATTAGTAAAGAATTTCATCGTAAGGCCACTTTTTTTTTTTATTCGCAATAGTTTTTCCTACATCGGGGCAAACTTTCATTTTTTGGGACAAAAAGGGCGAACTGAGCCCCCAATTGACTGATCGATTAGAGGGGGGCCCGGTATGGTTGGGATATCAAGGCATTCGTCCACCGATCATCGACACTAATCCTTTTGTACCCACACATCATTTTAACAACCTAGATGCAAACAACATGGCCCCCAAGCCCGCTAGCTTGAAGCTAGCAAGGCTAGTTGCAAGTGAGGCAAGCACCTTCCCCATAAAAAGCATTAGGGTATTTGGCCCTTTGGCAAGGGGAGACATTGAAATGTTTGAGTGGTCACACCCCCCTTTAAAAATTGAATACTTGGAGTTTTTTACTAAAACTTTGAGGGAACATCAAGAAAAATATAACAAAGCTTGGGAAAAAATTCGAAAATTTTCAAAAACCAGATTTTTTTTTTTTATTTTGCAAAGTTGAAAAATACAGAAAATCTTAAAAAATAGAAAAAAGGGTGGAATCCCATAAAACTTTGTGTGTACCTCTAAAAAAGTATAGGGAACATTACGGTTCATGTGGTTGTTCATTTGGCCCAAAAACGAAGGCCAATCGGGGTATAAGTATGAGAGCAGGGTGCCGGCATGCTGACCCTCAGGCCAACCAGCCTCCCTTGCAAGTTTGCATTGCTAACTTCCCATGGATGGCCACCCTCACTTCCAAGCTTATCTTGCTAACCTCCCTTAGAGGCACCAACATGTGTAGCACGCTATGCGAGCTATTGGCTATACGAACAGCCTGCAGCGCGTTACTGGCCAGAGTGCGTGCATGCACTGCACGATTCAGCGTTCTATAGGACAAACAAGCAGCATGCTGTGTGAACGCGCTACTCCCCCTAGCGAGCTATTGGGCAGACGTGCAGCACGTTGGTAGCCCCCTCCTTTGCTAGCCTCTCTTTTAAGCTTGCCTTGCTCGACTCCCTTGGTTGGCCTCCCTCCCAAGCTTACCTTGCTAGCCTCCCTTTGTTGGCCTCCCTCCCTTGCTACCCTCCCTTGGTTGGCCTCCCTCCTTTGGTAGCCTCCCTTTTCTCGCTTGCCTTGCTAACCTCTCTTAGAGGCACCAACATGTGTAGCACGATGAGATGCCTACTGCTTGTGTTGTTGGTCCAACGAGCATCACACTGCTCGCTGGTGGGTAGACGCAGTGCGCACTCCAATGTGCCCCAGTGCACTACTAGCCTCCCCTCCTTGCTCGCATCCCTTCCTAGCTTTCCTTTTAACCTCCCCTGTTGGCAGCAACGTGCGTGGAGCTGAGCATGCTCTGAGTTTATTCCTTAGCCATTTTTAAGCCCTTTTTGGTGGCTAAGGTCTTGGCCAATCTTCCCATAACCTTGCTTACCAATTCAACGGGTCAGTGCAAGGGAGTTTGTGCAAGGTGACAACAACTCTATCATCCTCTTGGGTTGAGGGACTAGGACCCAACCTCTTTGTTGCCACCCTATACAATAGTCAAGCATGTTGTGCGGCGCAACGGTTAGAGAGCTTACGCGGCTAACTTCCATTGCTAGCTTGCCATACTAGCCTCCCATGGTAACCTCTTATGCTAGCAGCAACGTGAGTGGAGCTAAGCAAGCTTCAAGTCCAATCTTTTGTCATTTTCAATCCCTCTTTGGTGGCCAATGCCTTGGCCGAAGTTAGCAATACCTTGCTTGCTGACATGCCTCTCCCCTGTCCATGGCCATTCAACAAGTTTGTTCATGGTGCCAATAATCTATTCCTTGGCCATTTTCATGCCTTGGCCGATTTTCCCATTACCTTGGTCGATTTTCCCATTAGCCTGCTTGCTGACATGCCTAGCACATGCCCATTCAACAAGATGGTTCAAGTTGCCAACAATCCATTCCTTGGCTGTTTTCAAGCCCTTGACATGCCCAACCCATGTCCATGCCCATTCAATGAGTTAGTGCAAAGTGCCAACAACTCCATTATGCTCTCTGCTGGAGGAGCTAACACCTAACCTCTTTGGTGCTTGGTACAAGCGTGTTGTCGAGGGTTCCTCATAGTGAGCCTCCACAAACACCTTATGTATCTATCAAGCATGCTGTGTGGGGCGCAACTTAGAGATTTCCAGGTTCACACGCTAGCCTCCCAGCCATCCCAAGAAGAGTTGGAAAATTGATTTGAGGGAGGAGGTTAGGATGAATCGAAGCCACAAACAACTGAATCTCAGTGGATCATGGTAGCAAGGCCCTTCTACCACTTACAATACCCCGTCACTTATTTAAGTTGTCTGCAAAGGATTCTACTCATCGATCGGTAAGGTCCGAGCGCAACGCAGCTTCCACCCTCTCTAGTGCCCCCTTCAAGGGGACTTGGGACTGATCCGCCGCTGAGGATGCTTCTCCAGACTACAATTTGGACATCGGGGGTGCCCGATTCTCAAGCTGGGCTGTTCTCAGTTCTACCGCCGTTAATAAGGGACTCCTCATAAGTTTTTTTTCCTCCACTTATTGATATGCTTAAACTCAGTGGGTGATCCCACCTGGCCTGGGGTTGCGATATGAGAAAGGGTCAGGTTTATTAGAGTCCAGAGCAACGACACCATTGCACGGCACTGTGCGAGGGTCTCTCAACCACCATGTTGAGGCGAACGTTGTCAGGGACATGATTTTTGGTCCAACCGCGATACCGAACATACGAGAGGCCATCTTCCGTCACCAAACGCAGCCCTATTGATTTGGGGGTGGAGTGGGCAATGTTGAGTGACACCTAGGCATACGTGCCATTGGCCAAAAGGCTTTGGGCACAACTTGCATTCAAAGACTTAATGGTTCACAGGATTCTACAATTCACACCAAGTATCACATTTCACTATGTTCTTCATCAATGCGAGAGCTGAGATATCCATTGCCGAGAGTCGTTTAGACTCTCATTGTGGAGATGCGATGCCTTGCTCTCGCTTCATTCCTGGGGTGACGAGCATTGCCTTTCGATTTTTTATTTCCTTGGCGCAACCTCGTCGAGGTTTTGTGATGTTAACTTATTCGCGGGTTTTTCCACTGGGCAGACATTTCGACAATGATCCTTTCGTAAGTTCACCTACGGAAACCTTGTTACGACTTCTCCTTCCTCTAAATGATAAGGTTCAGTGGACTTCTCGAGACATTGCCAGCGGCAAACTGCCAACATCGCTACAATCTGTACACTTCACTGGACCATACAATTGGTAAGAGCGATGGGCAATGCGTACAAAGGGTAGGGACGTAGTCAATGCAAGCTGATGACTCGCGCTTACTAGGAATTCCTCGTTGAAGACCAACAATTGCAATGATCTATCCCCATTATGATAAAATTTGAAAGATTACCCAGGCTTGTCGGCCAAGGCTATAAACTTATTGAATATGTCAGTGTAACGCGCATGTGGCCCATAACATCTAAGGGCATCACAGACCTGCTATTGCCTCCAACTTCCTTGTCCTAGAAGGCCATAGCCACTCTAAGAAGTTGGCCACGGAGGATCACCTACACATAGCTAGTTAGTAGGCTGAGGTCTCGTTCGTTAACAGAATTAACTAGACAAATCACTCCACCAACTAAGAACGACCATGCACCACCACCCACAGAATTAGGAAAGAGCTCTTAGTCTATCAATCCTTACTATGTCTGGACTTGGTAAGTTTCCCCACGTTGAGTCAAATTAAGCCACAAGCTTCACTCTTGGTGGTGCCCTTCCATCAATTCCTTTAAGTTTTAGCCTTGTGACCATACTCCCCCTGGAAGCCAAAAGCTTTGATTGGCCATAAGGTGCTGTAGAGTCCTAAAAGCAACTTTCGGCGATCCCTGGTCGGTATTGTTTACTGTAGATTAGGATGATATCTAATCATCTTCGAGCCCCCAACTTTCGTTCTTAATTAATAAAAACATCCTTGGCAAATGCTTTTACAGTTGTTCGTTTTCATAAATCCAAGAATTTTACCTCTGATTATGAAATACAAGTGCCTTCGACTGTCCCTGTTAATCATTACTCCGATTTCGAAGGCCAATACAATAGGATTGAAATCTTATGATGTTATCCCATGCTAATATAACCAGAGCGTAGGCTTGCTTTAAGCACTCTAATTTGTTCAAAGTAACAGCACTGGAGGCACAACATGGCCAATTAAGGCTAGGAGTGCATCATCGGTAGAAGGGAGGAGGCAAAAGGTACACACCAAAAGGCAGGCCGATCGACCCATCCCAAGGTCCAACTATGAGCTTTTTAACTACAACAACTTAAATATACACTATTGGAGTTGGAATTACCGCGGTTGGTGGCACCAAACTTGCCCTCCAATGGAACCTCATTAAGGGATTTAGATTATACTCATTCAGATTGCCAGACTCGTAAAAGCCCAATATTGTTATTTATTGTCACTACCTCCCTACGTCAGGATTGGGTAATGTTTGCTGCCTTCCTTGGATGTCGAAGCTATTGCTCTAGCTCCCTCTTTGGAACTGAACCCTAATTCTCCATCACCCATCACTACCATGGTAGGTGTCACAGGGCTAGATTTCTCACTCAAATTTTTTCCTTGTGATGGCACTAAGTCGCATTTAGTCTCAGCCAACTCACACATATAGGATTTTGCACAATGGAACTTTGAAAACAGGCACACAAGTCACACAATCAAGATAGACACAAGAGCATATGGGAAACCTTTCCCATCTTTTATTACTTTAACTTAAAATAATACAAAGAACCAGTCATTGAGTTCTTGACAGTGTTTCACTCTTTCTCTCTGAGTGATTTCTCTCTCACTAAGCACAAATGACAAACTCATAGGGTCTATTTATAGCTAACACCGCAAGCTATCTAGGGCTTGGAGATAAATGTTATCTCCTTATAATCTCTATCATGGCTAATAATCCTTGTCTTCCCACGATCTTATCCACGACTCGATCCTGATAAGCCTTATCTCTCGCGATCATCCATCACTTGATCTCGATAAGCCTTATCTACCCACGGTCCTTAGCCATGCACGATCTGATGAGCATTATCCAGATGCTTGGCCCACAGGATAGAGCCACACCCGCACAGTCCCACATTATGTCCCCACATTCCACACATCGCAAGAGATTCAGTGCCACACAATGCCATGTAGTACCATGCAGACTTGGCCAAGACCTAGTCTTGTGTTAGGGTCTCTTGGCCCAAGCAATGGCCCATTTAATAAAGCCCATGAACCTATAGCCCAGTCCATGCCTTGTTCCACCTTGGGACCTACTTGTAGGCCCATGCCTACATTGAAACCTCTCAGCTTTCACCTTGCCTCAAGGAGTGCCCAACCACTCCAAAGTCCCATGCTAAGAATTGGTGTAAGGTGCCATCACCTCTTGCATGACAAGTGCTCAAGGGACTAATAAACTACCCCCACTTGTTGAAGCCAACGTTCTCGTTGGTAAGCTAGTACGTAGTCTTCCACCTACTTCTCAAGCTGCCATAAAGCCACATCTCTTTCCCAACTTGCCTCACTGTCAGGGCCATTTTTTCACTTCACCAAGTACTCAACCCACCTGTTTTTCTTACTTTGCCCATGCGTTCTGTGATCTATGATTCTTTGACTTCACATTGGAACTCAGTTCTAATTGTAAGGGGAGAACGCTGTGCTTGTTTCCTTTGAGGCTCATCTCCTACTTCCTCGTGGAGGGCTTCAAGAAGTTCACATGGAAGGTTGCATACATATTTAACCTTTTTAGGAGCTGCAACTTGTATGCAACATTGCTAACATTCTTCACCATTGTGAAGGGACCGTCATAGTTTGGAACCAGCGCACGATACACTGACTTGGAAATGCACATCCCTCCCTCCTCTGTCAGCATACCTTCTCATCTACTTGACTACCTTATTCAAGCTATCCTGGGCCTATTCAAGCCGCTTTTGCTTGGAACGTGCAAACCGGTGTGCTACTGGAAATCTCCCCGCTGAGCTAGTCCTAGCCACATCATTAGAAATAAGGGCCTGCTACCTATAGCTAGCTCAAAGGGACTTATACTTATGAAAGACGACCTGTGAAGATTATGGCAAAACTGAGCTAAATGCAGTAACTCAAGCCAATTCCACTAACTTGCAGTCACATAGTGCCGTCGATACTCCTCTAATAGGCCACTAATCTGCTCCATTTGGCTATTAGTTTGAGGATGGTTGGCAGTTGAGAACTTTAATTCTAAATCCATCTTGTTGAACAATGACGTCTAGAACCTGCCCGTGAAATGAGGATTCCTGTCGCTCACAATATCTTATGGCAAACCAAAGTACTTTACTACGTATTTGTAGAAAAGTTCTGCAACTGTCTTTACTTGACATGAAGAGGGGGCAGGAATGAATTCCACATACTTGGAGAATCGATCTACCACCACCATGACAGATCCCATGCCATCAACGTTCGAGAACCTACCAATAAAATTCATTAAAACCAACACCCATGGCTTCGTTGGAATAGGTAGCAGTTGCAACAAACCTACCTCCTTTTGCCACTCTGTCTTGTCTTGCTGACAAGTGATGCATGCCTTGACATATGCCTCGATGTCATATTCCATCTTTGGCCAATAATAGTTGTGTGATAGTAAGGCCATCATCCTTTTGACACTAGGATGACCACACACTGTGAATCATGGATTTCCCATCGTATCTCCTTCCTAAGGCCTGCACCACTGGGAACATACACACGATTACCTTTGGCATGCAATAAACATCATCTAACTAGTACCACCTTACCACACCCTCTTAGACTTGCTGTACCACTTGCTGATATGTGGCATCTTGTGGGGCCTGTGCCTTGATTTTGTCCAACAGGTCACTCTATACTTGAGTGAGGGCAACAACTATCTCTTACACTTTCCAGTGACTTAGGGCATGTGCCACCTAATTATGCCTTCCCAGCTTGTGTTCCTATGTGAAATTGTACTTAGCCAAAAACTCCTGCCACAGAGCCTGTTACGCAGAAAGCTTTTTTTGAGTTTGAAAAAATGTGTTCGCCACATTGTAGGTTCGAACCATGTACTTGGTAGCCAACAAGTACACCTCCAAGTGCAAAGGCAATTCACCACTGCAAGCATTTCCTTTTCGTGAGCCAAGTATTGCTGCTGTGCTTCATTGAGTTTTTGGCTCTCATAGGCAATAGGGTGGCCTTCTTGCACCAACATAACTCCAATGGCTTTATCTAAGGTGTCAGTTAGCACACTGAATCTGGC
The DNA here is from genome assembly GCA_037832335.1 of Carallia pectinifolia. Lineage (NCBI taxonomy): Eukaryota > Viridiplantae > Streptophyta > Magnoliopsida > Malpighiales > Rhizophoraceae > Carallia > Carallia pectinifolia. The sequence continues at coordinate 1,130,150 of CM075454.1, read as the reverse complement.
AGCCTCAGGACTGGCTCCATGGACACTATTGCCTTCAACTTGTCAAAGGCTTTTTGGCAATTTGTGGTCAACCTCCATGGTCTGTCCTTCTTGAGCAAGTATGTCAATGGGGCCACCTTCTTGGAGTAACCCTACACGAACTTCCTTTGGTAGTTAGACAAGCCAAGAAAAGACCTCAACTCTGACATTTTTGTAGGGGTCGACCACTCTACTATTGCCTGGTCTTTTCTCTTATCCATTTGTACTTGCCCTTGACCCACCCTATGCCCTAAAGAACATAATCTCTCGTCGAACAAACTCACGTTTTTCTTTCTTTTCATATAATTGTTGCTCTCTCAACCTAGACAACACCAACCTCAAGTGCGACAAGTGATCCTCCAAGAACTCACTGTATACAGCAATATCATCCAAATAAATGATCACAAAATGTTCAATAAAGTCAAGAAACACATCATTCATTAAATTACAGAAAGTAGCAGGGGCATTAGTCAAACCAAGTGGCACCACCAGGACGTCGTGGGAGCTATAGTGAGTGATGCACGTTGTTTTCCCTTCAACTCCTTCTACAATTCTGACCTGCCAATATCCAGATCGTAGATCCAGCTTGGTGAAATATGAGGCTCTAGCCAGCCTGCCAAACAGGTCAGCTATTAATGGGATAGGATACTTATTCTTCACCATCACTTTGTTCAATGCCCTATAATCCACACACATCTTCATGAAGCCATCGCATTTCTTTTGAAACAACACTAGGGTACCATATGGGGCTTTGGAGGGCTGAATGAGGCCTGCATCTAGCAACTCTACCAACTGCTTCCTCAATTCTACTAATTCAAGTGGACTCATACGATATGGGGCTTATGCTGGTGGTTTGGAACTACGCACCAAATCGATCTTGTGGTAAGTGGCACGCCTCGAGGGAAGACACTTGGGGAGTTCAAGAGGCATCACATCAATAAACTCACCCAATAGATCCGTAACTCTATCAAGCACCTCCGCAACAAAACCTTCTTTCATCTCCATTAAAGCCACAAGGTAGGTAACTTCTCCCTTCTTCAAACCATGACCTACATAGTTGGCAATATACCACCCAACTTCCCACCAATACTGGAAGAGGGGGTGACCGTTCTAGAAACATAACATGGATGACCCTCACGCATGATCATGAGACCACCAAAATAAGACAATAGAGCAAACTTTCCACTCACAATGAAATCAACTCCTAGTATTGTACCAAAATCATCTAGTGGAACCACAGTGAAATTAAACTTACCTGACCAACTGCCAATAGTTAGCTCCAATCCTAGTGTCATGCCAAGCACTTCCTGGGCTACTGAGTTGACTACCTTCATTCGACTCCTGGTTTTGATGACCTAACGACTCCACTATCCTTTCAGCAACAAAGTTATGGGTAGCACCTATGTCAGCCATTGCTATCAAGTCCTCATTATTGAGCCTGATTTTCACATACATCAAGCTGGATTGTGGGTCACATCTAGCTTGGACAGCACTCACCAACTGCAGAGGATTGACACGGGATGGCCCAACATCGTCCAAGATGCTGCTTTTGCCACTCTCCTCAGCAACTACGGTACTTAACTTTTCCCTCTTGGGACACTCCTTGGCCCTTTGTGGTCCATTCCAGATGAAACAGCCAGAGTTAGTCTTGCCTTTACCTTGTTCTTGGTAGATAGCTTTGCCTTTATTCTTGCCGCCACCATTGTGTTTATGCTTATTGCCCTCCTTCTTCTTTTTGCCCTTGTCTTTGGGCTGCTTATCATCATCAGAATTAGACAACTTGTTGATCCGAAAATCAATTAAACCATCACCCGCAGCCATCGCAGAAGGCAGGTCCTTCACACCTTGCCTTCTAAGCTCGAGTTTAGCCTAGGACTGTACATCAGAAAGAAAGTTGAAAAGCTTGTCCTCATCTAATATATTCTGGATGTCAAGCATCAAGGAAATGAATTCCTTTTCATAATCACGAGCCGTGTCGTTCTAGTTAAACTTCTTTAGGGACTCCCTCAAAACCCATGATGTGCTGCGAGGTAAGAACTGATTCTTCAACTCCTTCTTCAGACTCTCCCACTTCTTGATCATAGGCCTGCCTACACTTGCATCATCATTTAACTTAGTCTGCTACCACAGTTAGGCGTCCTTAGCTAGATACGTGCTGGTCAGATTTACCGTCTCGTCGCCTGGCACTGGGGTAGCCTTGAAGTACTACTCCATGTCCCACAAAAAGTTCTTGATCTCTTTGGCATCTAGCACTCCCTCGAAGGCTTTAAGCTCAAGCACCTTCATCATGGTCGAGCCATCCATAAGACCTCTGCCTGGTTAAGAGTTTACAGCATTCTTAAGGATGGCTATTTCTACTGCCATCTCAACAAGCCGAAAAGCCGTGTTTGAAGAAGCGACCCCCTCATATTGCCACTGTAGATCGATTATGCACTACTTATGGAGCGCCAACATTTGGAACACAGTGAAATTTGGATCCTCCAGAAGATCACTAAGTACCTAAAATAGCTTGGTTATGTACTCACAAACTACATCAAAATCCAAACCACCTGCCATTGGTCAAACCTTTATGCTCTAATGCCAGCTGTCATAGGGCTAAGCTTCTCACTCAAATTTTTGCCTTGTGATGGAACTAAGTCGCTCTTAGTCCAGCCAACTTCTGTACACAGAATTGCACAATGGAATTTTGTAACAAGCACACAACTCACGCACTCAAAAGAGACACAAGATCATACGAGAGCCTTTTCTAACCTTTATTACTTTAACTCAAAGTAATACAAAGGAACAATAGTCATTGAACTCTCGACAGTGTTTCACTATTTCTCTCTAAGTGATTTCTCTCTCACTGAAAACAAATGACAAACCAATAGGGTCTATTTATAGCTGACACCCCCAACTATCTAGAGCTTGGAGATAAATGTAACCTTCCTATGATCTCTATCATGGTTGATAATCCTCATTTTCCCACAATCTCATCCACGACTCAATCCTGATAAGCCTCATCTCCCATGATATCCATCACTTAATCTCGATAAGCCTTATCTATCCACGATCCTTAGTCATGCACGATATGATGAGCATTATCCAAATGCCAAGCCAATAGGATAGAGCCACAGCCACAGCCACACGTCCCCACATTTCCCATGTCATAGGAGACTCAGTACCACGTAGTGCCTTGTGCTACCATGTAGCGCCATGTAGACTTAACCAAGACATAGTCTTGTGTTTAGGCCTCTTGGCCCAAGCCCATGACCCACTGATGGAGCCCACGAACATGCGGCCCAGCATCCTCTATCAAACCCATACCTTGGTCCACCCTAGGACCCATGAGCCCGTGCCTATACTAAAACCCCTCAGCTTTCACCTTGTCAGAAGGAGTGCAGCCACTCCAAAGTCTCATGCTAAAAATTGGCAGAAAGTGCCACCAACTCCAACATGATTAGTACTCAAGGGGCTGACAGTAGGCTTGTCACTAGGGTAAATTTCTCACTCAAATTTTTGGCCTGTGATGGCACTAAGTCGCACTTAGTCTTAGCCAACTTGCACACATAGGATTGCACAATGGAACTTTGTAAACAAGCACACAACTCACACACTCAATAAGAGACACAAGACCATATAGGAACCTTTTCCAACCTTTATTACTTTGTCTCAAAGTATACAAAGGAAGACTCTTGACAGTGTTTCACTCTTTCTCTCTGAGTCGTTTCTCTCACATTGAGTATAAATCACAACCCAAAAGGTCTATATATAGTTGACACCCGTAACTATATAGGGCAGGGAGATAACTTTTATCTCCCTATGATCTCTATTATGGCTGATAATCCTTATCTTCCCACAATCTTATCAATGACTCGATCCTAATAAGACTTATCTCCCACGATCATTCACCACTTCATCTTCATAAGCCTTATCTACCCATGATCTTTAGCCACAATCTGACGAGCATTATCTCGATGCTTGGCCAATAGGATAGAGCCACACCCACATGTCCCCACGTTCCATATGTCGCAGGTGACTTGGTGCCATGCAATGCCATACAATCCCATGTAGTGCCATGCAGACTTGGCCAAGACTCAGTCTTGTATTTTGGGCCTCTTGGCCCAAGCCCATGACCCATTTGAAGGAGCAGACGAATCTGTTGTCCAGTTCATGCCTTTGTCCACCCTAGGACACACATGTACGCCCTTCCCTACGTTGAAAATTCTCAGCTTTCACCTTGTCTCAAGGAGTACACAACCACTTCAAAGTCCCATGCTAAGTATTGGTGCAAGGCGCCACCAACTCTAGCATGCTAACTGTTAAATGGACTAAGAAACCACCCCCACCTATTGAAGCCAATGCCCTCGTTGGTAGGGTAGGTAGGTAGTCTTCAGCATGCTTTTTGAACTACTAGAGAGTAACATCTCTTTCCTAGCTCGCCTCACTGTTTTGGGTATTCTTCCACTTGACTAAGTACTCAACCCCCTGTTCTTCTTACTTTGCCCATGTATTTTTTGGTTTAGGATTCTCTCTACTTCACGCTAAAACTCAGTGCCAATTGTAGGGGGGAGCATGCTATGCTTGTTTCCTTGGAGGTTTATTGCCTGCTTCCTCGTGGAAGGGCTTCGAGAAGCTCACATGGAAGGTTGGATGCACCTTCAACCTTTTTGGAAGTTGCAAGCTGTATGCAACATTACTGATCATTCTCACCACTGTGAAGGGACGATCATATTTTGGAACCAGCTGACGATGTACTGATTTGTTGTTAATCTTCTTCCAAATCTAGAGAATAAGTTTTTGCAATGCCTTATTACCAACTTTGAACTGCACCTTCTTCCTTCCTCTGCCAGCATACTTCCTTATTCACTTGGTTGCCTTGTTCAACCTATCTTGGGCCTCCTCAAGCCCCTCTTGTTTAGAACGTGCTAATCGGTGTGCTGCTGGACATCTCCCTCTTGAGCTAGTCCTAGCCATATCATTAGGATCAAGGGTCTGCTACCCTATTGCTAGCTCAAAAGGACTCATGCCTGTGGAAGAGGACCTGTGAAGATTATAATAGAATTGGGCTGAATCCAACAACTCTAGCCAATTCCTCTAGCTTGTAGTCACATAATGCCGAAGATACTCCTCTAGTAGTTCATTGATTTGCTCCATTTGGCCATTAGTTTGAGGATGGTTAGCAGTAGAGAACTTCAATTCTGAGCCCATCATGTTGAATAATGAGGTCCAGAATCTGCTAGTGAAATAAGGATCCCGATCACTCATAATATCTTTAGGCAATGCCAAATACTTTACTACCTACTTGTAGAAAAGTTCTGCGACTATCTCTGCTTGATATGAAGAGGGGACAGGAATAATCACCGCATACTTGGAGAACTGATCTACCACCACCATGACAAATCCTACACCATTAACCTTCAGAAACCCGCCAATAAAATCCATTGAAACTGACACCCATAGTTTTATTGGAATGGGTAGGGGCCGTCACAAATTTTCCTCCTTCTGCCACTTTGTCTTGTCCTACTGATAAGTGATGCACGTCTTGAGATATACCTCGATGTCATCTTCTATCTTTGACCAATAATAGTTGTGGGATAGCAAGGCCATCATCCTCTCGACACAAGGATGACCAACCTGCTGTGAATCATGAGACTCCTATAGTATCTCTTTCACAAGGCCTAAACTAGAGGGAACATGCACATGATTACCCTTGGCATGCAACAAATCATCATCGAGCCAATATTGCCTTACCACACCCTCTTTGACTTACTATACCACATGTTGATATGTGGTGTCACAAGGGGCTCGCACCCTGATTGTGTCCAGTAGGTCACTCTACACTTGAGTGAGGGCAACAACTGTCTTTTGCACTTATTGGCGACTTAAGGCATCTGTAACTTGATTATGCCTTCCTAGCATGTGTTCCCATGTGAAGTCATATTCGGCCAAGAACTCCTGCCACCAAGCTTGTCACGCAGAAAGCTTCTTCTGAGTCCGAAAGAATGTGTTAGCCATATTGTCATTTTGAACCACGAACCTGGTACCCAGTAAGTACACCGTCCAAATGCGAAGGCAATGCACCACTACAAGCATCTCCTTCTCATGTGTTGAGTATCGCTGCTCTACTTCATTGATTTTTTGACTCTTATAGGCAATTGGGCGACCTTCTTACACTAACACACCGGCAATGGCTTTGTCTGATGCATCAATCAGCACACAGAAAGGCAACTCAAAGTCTGGCAGCCTCAGAACCAGCTCCATGGACACTATTGCCTTCAACTTGTCAAAGGCTTTTTAACACTCTGTGGTCCATTTCCATGGTATATCCTTTTTGAGTAAGTTTGTCAATGAGGCCACCTTTTTGGAGTAACCCTTTATGAACCTCCTGTGGTAATTAGACAAACCAAAAAAAGATCTCAACTCAGACACTTTTGTTGGAGTTGACCACGCAACTATTGTCTGGACTTTTCTCTCATCCATTATTACTTGGCCTTGACTCACGCTATGCCCAGGGAACATAATCTCACACTGACCAAACTCACATTTTTCCTTTTTCACATACAATTGGTGCTCTCTCAACTTAGACAACACTAACCTCAGGTAGGACTAGTGATCCTTCAAGGACTCACTATACACAACAATATCATCTAGATAAACAACCACAAAACGATTGATAAAGTCATGAAATACATCATTTATCAAATTAAAAAAAGTAGCTGGGACATCAGTCAAACTGAATGGCATCACCATGAATTCATATGAGCCGTAGTGAGTGATGCACGTGGTTTTCCTTTCTTATCCTTTTGCAATTCTGACCTGCCAATATCAAGACCGCAGATCAAGGTTGGTGAAACATAAGGCTTTGGCCAGCCCATCGAACAAGTCTACTGTCAATGGGATAAGGTACTTGTTCTTCACCGTCACCTTGTTGAACACCCTGTAATCCACACACATTCGCAACGAGCCATCATGTTTCTTTTGAAACAACACTGGGGCACCATATGGGGCTTTAGAGGGCTAAATTAGGCAATTCAAGCAACTCCGTCAACTGTTTCCTCAGTTCACCCAATTCAAGCAGACTCATGTGATATGGGGCTTATGCTCGAGGTTTGGAGCCAAGCACCAAATCAAACTTGTGTTTAATGGCACACCTCAGGAGAAGACACTTGGGGAGTTCAAGAGGCATCACATTAGTGAACTCACCCAATAGATCCACTACACTATCATGCACCTCCACAACAATACCTTCTTTGATCTCCATCAAAGCTGTAAGGTAGGTGACTTCTCCCTTCCTCAAACCATGCTCCACTTACATAACTAACAGTATACCACCCAACTTCCCACCAATACTAGAAGAGGGAGTGAACTTTCTAGGCACAAAACATGGATGATCCTTATACATGATCATGAGACCAACCAAATGAGGCAACAGAGCAACTTTTGCACTCACAAAGAAATCAACCCCCAATATGATTTCAAAATCATCTAATAGAACCACAATGAAGTTAAGTTAATCGGGTTAGGTACCAATAGTTACCTCTATACCCAATGATGTGCCAAATACCTCCCAGGCTGTTGAGTTGACTGCCTTCATTTGGCTCCCAGTTTTGGTAACTTTCAAACCCAACGACTCCACCATCCTCTCAGCAACGAAGTTGTGGGTAGCACCAATGTTAGCCATAGCCATCAACTCTTAGTTATTGAGCTCAATCTTCACATACATCAAGCTAGATTTTGGGGCATGTCCAGCTTGCACAGTACTCACCAACTACAGAGGATTGACATAAGAGGGGCCAACATCATCTGTGATGCTGCTTTTGCCACTCTCCTCAGCAACTATGGCACTTAACTTCTCCCTCTTGGGATGTTTCTTGGCCTTGTGTTGTCCATTATAGATAAAATAACCAAAGTTAGTCTTGCTTTTACCTTGTTCTTGGAAGATGGCTTTGCCTTTATCCGTGCCGACATCGTTGTGCTTATCCTTATTGCCTTCCTTCTTTTTCTTGCCCTTATTTGGCATCAGAATCAAAGGACTCGTTGATCCAAAAATCAACTAAACCATCTACCACAGCCACACAGAAAGTAGATCCTTTACACCTTGCCTTATAAGCTAAAATTGAGCCCAGGGTTGAAGATAGAAAGAAAGTTGAAAAGCTTATCCTCATTTGACATATTCTAGATGTCAAGCATCAAGGAATTGAATTCCTTCACACAGTCACTAGTGCCATTCTGCTTCAACCTTTTCAAAGACTCCTTTGTAACCCATGAAGTGTTGTAAGGCAAGAATTGGTCCTTCAACTCCTTCTTCAAGCTCTCCCACGTCTCGATCTTAGGTCTACCCGCACTTGCATCGTCATCCAACTGAGTCCACCCCCACAGCTTGGCGTTATGCTAGTCAAATTGAACTTCCTGTCGTCTGGCACTTAGGCAACCTCAAAGTACTGCTCCATATCACACAGAAAATTCTCAATCTCCTTGGCATCGCTCGCTCCCTTGAAGGCTTTAGGCTTCGGCATCTTGGTTGAGCCATCCATAAGACCTTTGCCTAGTTAAGAGCTTACAGCCTTCTTAAGGATAGTTATTTTTGTTGCCATCTCATCAAGTTGAAAAGTTGTTTTTGAAGAGACCACCACCTTATGTTGTCGCTGCAGATCGATTATGTAATGCTCATCAAGTGCCAATGTTTGAAACATGGTCAAATTTGGATCCTCCAGAAGCTCACCGAGTAACTCAAAAAGTTTGGCTATGCACTTACGAGTTGAACCAAGATTCGAAACACCTGCCATTGGTCGAACCGTTATGCTCTGATACCAACTGTCACAGGGCTAAATTTCTTACTCAAATTTTTGCCTTGTAATGGCACTAAGTGGCACTTAGTCTCAGCAAACTCGCACACACAAATTGCACAATGGAACTTTACCAACAAGCACACAACTCACACACTCAATAAGAGACACAAGTGCACATGATAACCTTGCCCAACCTTTATTAATTTATCCAAAGTATACAAAAGAACAGGGCATTAAACTCTCGACAAAGTTTCACTCTTTTTCTCTGAGTGATTTCTCTCTCACCGAGTGCAAATGACAACCCAAAAGGTCCATATATAGTTGACACACCCAACTATCGAGGGCTTGGAGATAGGCATTATCTCCCCATGATCTCTATCATGGCTGACAAGCCTCATCTTCCCACGATCTTATCCACGACTTGATCTTAGTAAGCCTTATCTCCCACGATCATCCATCACTTGATCTCGATAAGCATTATCTGCACACAATCCATAGTCATGCACGATCTGATGACCATTATCCTAGTGCTTGGCTAACAGGATAGAGCCATACCAGCAAATCCCCTCATTCCACATGTTGCAGGAGACTTGGTGCCATGCAATGCCATGCAGTGCCAAGCAAACTTTTCCAAGGACCAGTCATGTGTTTTTGGGCCTCTTGGCCAAAACCCATGACCCATCTAATAAAGCCCACGAACCTATAGCCCAATCCATGTCTTGGTCTACCCTAGGACCCATATGTAGGCCCATGCCTATGCTCAAACCTTTCAGCTTTCACCTGGCCTCAAGGAGTGCCTAGCCACTCCAAAGTCCCATGCTAAGAATTGGCACAATGTGCCACCAACTCTAGTATGCTCAGTGTTCAAGGGACTAGCAGTAGGCCTCTATCCTACCATCGAAAATTGATAGGGTAGAAATTTGAATTATGCATGCGACACGTCGAGTTGTCATGAATCATCAAAGCAATAGGCAGAGCCTGCGTTGGCCTTTTATCTAATAAATGCATCCCTTCCAAAAGTTGGGATTTGTTGCACATATTAGCATTAGAATTATTATAATTATCGGAGAAGGAGGTACCATCAAACAAACTACAACTAATTCAATGAGCCATTCGCAGTTTCACAGTCTGAATTAGTCCATACATACACATGCATGGCTTAATCTTTGAGACAAGCATGTGACTATTGGCAGTATCAACCAGGTAACATTCCTTCATGATTCTCATGACCGCACGCATGACACGAACCCAACCAAATGGTTGGGGGGCCAATGACAAAATGGGCATGGTCGAACCACCTGCTATTGGTCAAACTTTTATGCTCTGATACTAGTTGTCCTAGGGCTAAAATTTCTCACTCAAATTTTTGCTTTGTGATGGCTCTAAGTCCCACTTTGTCTCAGCCAACTGCACACGCAAGGATTGCATAATGGAAGTTTGTAACAAGCATGCAGCTCGCCACTTAAAAGAGACACAAGAGCATACAGGAACCTTTCCCAACCTTTATTACTTTAGCACAAAGTATACAAAAGAACAATAGTCACTGAACTCTCAATTTCTCTCTGAGTGAGTTCTCTCTCTCTAAGGACAAATGACAAACCCAAAGGGTCTATATGTAGTTGACAGCCCCAACTATCTAGGGCTTGGCAATAAACGTTATCTTCTCACGATCTCTATCATGGTTGATAGTCCTTATTTTCCCACGATATTATCCATGACTTGATCCTGATGAGCCTTAGCTCCCACGATCTTCCATCACTTGATCTCGATAAGTCTTATCTACCCACGATCCCTAGCCATGCACGACCTGATGAGCATTATCTCGATGCTTGGCCAACAACATAGAGCCACAACAGCACGTCCCCACGTTCTGCATGTCATAGCAGACTTGGTTCCACGCAGTGCCATGTAGTGCCATGCAAATTTGGCCAATACCTAGCCTTGTGTTTGGGCCTTTTAGCCCAAGTCGATGACCCATTTGATGCAGCCCATGAACATGTAGCCCAGTACCCTATGTCCAGCCCATGCTTTGGCCCGCCTTGGGACTTACATGTAGGCCTGTGCCTACACTAAAATCATCCAGCTTTTACCTTGCCTCAAGGAGTGCTCATCCACTCCAAAGTCTCATGCTAGGAATTGGTGCAAGGTGCCAACAACACCAACATGATCAGTGCTCAAGGGACTAACAGTAGACCTCTATCCAACCATCAAAAGTTGATAGGGCAAAATTTTCAATGATGCATCATCAACACATTGGTCGTGCAATTTGTTGAGTTATTATGAATCATTTGAGCAGCGGGCAGAGCACCTATCAACCTTTTATCTAATAAAAGCATCCATTTTTTAAGTTAGGGTTTGTTGCATGTATTAGCTCTAGAATCGCTATAATTATCTGAGTAGCAGGTGCCATGAAACAAACTATAACTGATTTAATGAACCATTCACAGCTTCACAATCTAAATTAGTTCATACTTACACATGGATGGCTTAATCTTTGAGACAAGCATATGAATACTAGCAAGATCAGCTAGGTAGCATTACATCATGATGCCCATCACTGCACGGATGACACGAACCCCGACCAAATCGTTAGGGGGTTGATGACGAAACGGGCACGACAATTGTGCTATAGAGGGACAAAGGCTCCATTCGAGCAAAGGTGAGTGGAACGACAATCCCATAGCCCGAGTAGTGTTCTAGATCCAAGAGCACGACCGTCGAACCAAACACCAAAGCATTCTACAATCAACATGCTAGGGACACGGGCAACAATACGATGTCTGCCTTGCACCCTAAGGAGATGAACGAAGAGAATGAACAAAAAGCATTACGATGATTTTCGACTTAGAAGGAACGCAGAAATATATGCTATTGTAAGCTAGAATTACTGTGGCTACTGGAACCAAATTTGCCCTCCAATGGGTCCTTGTTAAGGGATTTGGATTGCATTCATTCCAATTACCAGACTCGTAAGAGACCAGTATTGTTGTTTATTATCACTACCTCGCTGTGTCAAGATTGGGTAATTTGTGCGCCTGCTGCCTTCCTTCGATGTCGTAGCTGTTTCTCAGGCTCCCTCACCAAAAATTGAGCCCTAATTATTTGTCACGTGTCACCACCATGGTGTATCACAAGGCTAAATTTCTTACTCAAGTTTTTGGCTTGTGATGGCTCTAAGTCGCACTAGTCTCAACCAACTCCCACACAAAATATTTGCACAAATGGAACCTTGTAACAAGCACACAACTCACAAACTCAAAAGGGACACAAAAGCATACAAGAACCTTTCCTAACTTTTATTATTTTATCACAAAGTACACAAATGAACAATAGTCACTAAACTCTGGATAATGTTTCACTCTTTCTCTCTGAGTGATTTCTTCCTCACTGGGTACAAATGAAAAGCCCAAAGGGTCTATTTATAGTTGACACCCCCAACTATCTAGGGCTTGGAGATAATCGTTATCTTTCCATGATCTCTATCATGGCTGATAATTGTCATCTTCCCACGATCTCATCTACGACTCGATCCTGATAAGCCCTATCTCCCACAATCATCTATCAGTTGATCTCGATAATTCTTATATACCCACAATCCTTAGCCATGCACGATCTTATGAGTATTATCCTGATCCTTTACTAGTAGGATAGAGCCACACCCGCGCATCCCCATGTTCCATATGTCGCAGGAGACTCGATGCCATACATGCCTTGTAGTGCCATGCGTCATCATGCAGAATTAACCAATACCTAGCCTTGTGTTTGGGCCCCTTAGCCCAAGCCCATGACCCATCTATCGAAGCCACGGACAAGCGGCCCAGCATCTTACGCCCAGCCCATGCCTTGGTCTACCCTGGGACCTATACGTAGGCCTGTGCTTACATTGAAACCTCTTGACTTTTACCTTGCCTCAAGAGTGCTCAACCACTCCAAAGTCCCATGCTATGAATTGGCGCAAGGTGCTACCAATTCTAACATGATCAATGTTCAAGAGACTAACAAACCACCCCCACTTATTGAAGTCAACTTCTTTGTTAGTAGGGTAGATAGGTAGTCTTCAATATGCTTCTTGAACTGCCAAAGAGCAACATGTCTTTCCCAACTCACCTCACTGTTTGGGACATTCTTTCACTTAATTGAGTACTCCACCCGCCTGTTCTTCATACTTTACCCATGCATTTTGTGGTCTAGCATTCTCTCTACTACATGTTGGAACTCAGTTTTGACTGTAAGGGGAGCACACCATGCTTGTTTCTTTAGAGGATCATCGCCTGCTTCCTCGTGGAAGGGCTTCAAAAAGCTCACAAAAAAGTCTGGATGCACCTTTAACCTTTTTGGAAGCTGCAACCTATATGCTATATTGCCAATCTTCTTCACCACCGTGAAAGGACCATCATATTGTGGAACGAGCTCACAATGTATTGACTTGCTATTAATTTTCTTCCAAATTTGGGAAGTAAGTTTCAGCAACACCTTATCTTTAACTTGGAACTACATGTCCCTCCTTCCTCTGTTAGAAACTTTCTCATCCATTTTGTTGCCTTGTTCAAGCTATCATGGGGCTCCTCTACCCGCTCGGGCTTGGAACAAGCAAACCGATGCATTACTGGACATTTCCCTGCTGAGCTAATCCTAGCCATATTATTAGGAGTAAGGGACTGCTGCCTCATAGCTAGTTTAAAGGGACTCATACCTATGGAAGAGAATCTATGAAGATTGTAGTAAAACTGAGCGGAATCCAGTAACTCAAGTCAATTCTGCTGACTTGCAGTTGTATAGTGCCAAAGATACTCCTCTAGTAGGCTATTGATCTACTCCATCTGACCATCAGTTTGAGGATGGTTGGCAGTAGAGAACTTCAATTATGAACTTGTCATGTTGAACAATGATGTCTAGAACCTGCCAGTGGAACAAGCATCCCAATCACTCACAATATCTTCAGGAAAACCAAAGTACTTCACTACCTGCTTGTAGAAAAGTTCAATGGCTTTCTCTGCTTGACATAAAGAGGGGACAGGAATGAACACCACTTATTTTGAGAATAGATCTACGACCGCCATGACAGATCCCATGCCACCAACCTTTGGGAACCCATCAATGAAATCCATTGAAACCGACACCCATGGTATCAATGGAATGGGTAGGGACTACAACAAACTTGCCTCCTTCTATTTTATCCTGTTGATAAGTGATGCATGTCTTGACAAATGCCTCGACGCCATCTTCTATCTTTGGCCAATAGTAGTTGCCGGACAGTAGGGCCATCATCCTCATGACACCAGAATGACCAGCCCTTTGTGAATCATGGCACTCCCACATAATCTCTTTTATAAGGCCTGCACCACTGGGAACATACAAGCGATTACCCTTGGCATGTAATAAACCATCATTTAGCCAATATCGCCTTGCCGTAACCCCATTGACTTATTGTACCACTTGTTGATATGTGGAATCATGAGAGGCCTGCAACCTAATTTTGTCCAGCAGATCATTATGCACTTCAATGAGGGCAGCAACTGTCTCTTGCACTTGTCGGTGACTTACGACGTCTACAACCTGATTGTGCCTTCCTGACTTATGCTCCCATGTGAAATCATACTTAGCCAAAAACTCCTACCACCGAGCCTACTGTGCAAAGATGTTCTTCTGAGGTTGAAAGAATTTGTTAGTCATATTGTCGGTCTGAACCACGAACCTAGCACCCAACAAATACACCCTTTAGATGCGAAGGCAAGGCACTACTGTAAACATATCCTTCTCAGGAGCTGAGTGCCACTACTTTGCTTCATTGAGCTTCCGGCTTTCGTAGGCAATGGGGTAACCTTCCTGAACTAACATATCGCCAATAGCTTTGTCTGATGTGTCAATCAACACACAGAAAGGCAACTCAAAATTGAACAGCCTCAGGACCAACTCCATGGACACTGCTACCTTCAACTTATCAAAGGCTCTTTAGCAATTTGTGGTCCACCTCCATGGTCTATCCTTCTTGAGCAAGTCTGTTAAATGGGCCACCTTTTTAGAGGGACGCTGCATGAACTTCCTGCAGAAGTTAAAGAAGCCAAGAAAAGATCTCAACTCTAACACTTTTGTGGGGGCTGACCGGTCCACTATTGCCTGGACTTTTCTCTCAACCATTTTTCCTTGCCCTTGACTCACCCTATGCCCAAGCAACATAATCTTTTTCTAAGCAAACTCACACTTTTCTTTCTTTACATATAATTAATGTTCTCTCAATCTAGACAACACCAACCTTAGGTGAGACTAGTGATCCTCCAAGGACTCGTTGTACACAATTATATTATAAAAATATACAACCACAAGGCGATCAATAAAGTTATGAAACAAATCATTCATTAAATTGTAGAAAGTGGCAAGGACATTAGCCAAATCGAAAGGCATCACCAGGAATTCATAGGAACCATATCGAGTGATGCATGTGGTTTTTCCTTCATCTCCTTTTACAATTTTGACCTTCCAATATGTAGACCACAAATCCAGCTTGGTGAAATATAAGGCTTTTGCTAGCCAATCAAACAAGTCTACTATCAATGGGATAGGATACTTGTTCTTTACCGTCACCTTGTTCAATGCCCTGTAATCCACACACATCAGCCAGGAGCCATCATATTTCTTTTGAAACAACATTGGGGCAGCATATGGGGGTTTGGAGGGCTAAATTAGGCTTACATCCAACAATTCCATTGACAACTTCCTCAGTTCTACCAATTCTAGCAAACTCATACAATATGGGGCTTGTGCTAGGGGTTTGGAACCAGGCACCAAATCGATCTTGTGGTTGGTGGCACACCTCGAGGGAAGACACTTGGGGAGTTCAGGAGACATCACATCAATGAACTCACCCAATAGATAAGCAACACTGTCAGACAGCTTAACAACAACCCCTTCTTTGATTTCCATCAAAGCTGCAAGATAGGTGATTTCTCCCTTCTTCAAACCATGCTCCACCTGTATAAAAGACAACATACCACCCGATTTCCCACCAACACTGGGAGATAGAGTGAACTTTCTAGAGACAAAACATGGATGATCCTCATGCATGACCATAAGACCATCCAAGTGACGCAACAAATCCCAATATAATATCAAAATCATCCAAAGGCATTACAGCAAAGTTAAGCTTACCAGACCAACTACCAATGGTTAACTCCACTCCCAATGTCGTGCTAAGCACCTCCCAAGCTGCCTAGTTGATTTCCTTCATTCAACTATTAGTTTTGGTGACTTTCAGCCATCGCCACCAACTCCTAGTTACTGAGTCTAATCTTCACATACAATAAGCTAGATTGTGTGGTATGTCCAGCTTGCACAATACTCACCAATTGCAGAGGATTGACATGAGAGGGGCCAACATCATTTGCGATGCTGCTTCTGCCACTTTGCTCAACAACTATGGCACTTAACTTCTCCATCTTACCACACTCGGTAGCCCTGTGTGGTCCATTACTATTAAAACAGCTAGAGTTCGAGTTGTTTTTACCTTGTTCCTGTTAAATGGTTTTGCCTTTATCCTTGCCACCATCGTTGTGCCTATCCTTTTTGCGCCCCTTCTTCTTCTTGCCATTGTCTTTGGTCTACTTCCCAGCATCAGAATTGGAGGAGTTGTTGATCTGAAAATCAACTAAACCATCAGCCACATCCATTACAGAAGGTAGGTCCTTCGCGCCTTACCTTCTAAGCTCGAGTTGAGCCCAGGGTTGAAGATCGGAAAGAAAGTTGAAAAGCTTGCCCTCATTCGAGATATTTCGGATGTCAAGTATCAAGGAATTGAATTCCTTCACATAGTCATGTATCGTGCCATTTTGCTTCAACTTCTTCAGGGAACCCCTTGCAACCCATGAAGTGTTGCAAGGTAAGAATTGGTCCTTCAACTCCTTCTTCAGGCTCTCTGATGTCTCAATCTTAGGCCAGCTTGCACTTGCACCATTATCCAATTGAGTCCGCCAGCACAGCCTAGCGTCCTTGGCTAGATATGTGCTGGCTATATTGACCTTCTTGTCATCTGGCATCCTTGGCTAGATATATGCTGGTCCGCCACCATAGCCTGGCGTCCTTGGCTAGATATATGCTGGTCAAATTGACCTTCTCATCGTCTAGCACTCGGGCAGGCTTGAAATACTACTTCATTGCCCGTAGAAAATTCTCAATCTCTTTGGCGTCTCTCGCTTCCTCAAAGACTTTAGGCTCCTAGCACCTTCATCTTGGTTGAGCCATCCATAACACCTTCGCTTGGTTGACAGCTTACAGCCTTCTTGAGGATGGCTATTTCTGTTGCCATCTCATCAAACCAAAAAGTTGTATTTATTGAGGCCACTACCTCATGTTGCCGTCGTAGATCGATTATACACTACTCATGGGGAGCCAACGTTTGAAACATGGTGAACTGTGGATCCTCCAGAAGATCATCGAGTACCTCAAAAAATTTGACTACGCACTTGCGAACTGCATCAAGTCCCGAACCACTTACCATTGGTCGAACCTCTATGCTTTGATACAACCTTTTATAGGGCTGAATTTTTCACTCAAATTTTTGCCTTCAGATGGCATTAAGTTGCACTTGGTCTCAGCCAATTGAACACACAAGGAATTGCACAATGGAACTTTGAAAACAAACACACAACTAACACACTCAATAAAGGATACAAGAGCATATGGGAACCCTTCCCAACCTTTATTACTTTATCACAAAGTATACAAAAGAACAAAGCTAAATGCACTCTCAACAGTGTTTCACTCTTTCTCTCTGAGTGGTTTCTCTCTCACTGAGTGCAAATGACAAACCCAAAGGGTCTAGATATAGTTGACACCTCCAACAATCTAAGTCTTGGAGACAATCATTATCTCCCCATGATCTCTATTATGGCACAATAATCCTTACTTTCCCACGATCTTTTCCACGATTCGATCATGATAAGCCTTATCTCCCACAATCATCCATCACTTGATCTCGATAAGGCTTCTCTACCCATGATCCTTAGCCATGCACAACATAATGAGCATTATCTTGATGCTTGGCCAATAGGATAGAGCTACACCAGTACATTCCCACGTTCCATATGTCACACGAGACTCGGTGCCATATAGTGACCCATCTAATGGAGCCAACAAACATGCAGCTCAACGTCCTCTATCTAGCCTATGCCTTGGTCCGCCATGGGAGCCACATGCATGACCGTGCCTACGTTGAAACCTCTCAGCTTTCACTTGCCTCAAGGAATGCCCATCCACTTCAAAGTCCTACGCTAGGAATTGGCGCAATGTGCCATCAACTACCACATGATAAGTGCTCAAGGGACTAACAAGCCACCACCATCTGTTAAAGCCAACATCCTTGTTGGCAGTGTAGATAGGTAGTCTTTGATCTACTTCTCAAATTGCTAGAGGGTAGTATCTCTTTCCACGCTCGCCTCACTGTCTTGCGTATTCTTCCACTTCACTAAGTACTCAAACCGCTTATTCTTCTTACTTTGCCCATGCGTTATGTGGTTCTTTCCACTTCACATCAAAACTCAATTCTAATCGTAGGGGGAGCACGTCGTGCTTGTTTCCTTGAAGTCTCATCATCTACTTCCTCGTGGAAGGGCTTCAAGAAACTCACATAGAAGGTTCGATGCACCTTCAACCTTTTTGGGAGCTGCAACCTGTATGCGACATTACCAACTTTCTTTACTATTATGAAGGGATCATCATACTTTGGAACCAACCCACAATGCATTAACTTGCTGTTAATCTTCTTCCAAATCTGGGGAGTAAGTTTCAGCAACATTGTATCCCCAACTTCGAACTGTACATCCCTCATTCCTCTTTCAGTATACTTTCTCATCCATTTCACTGCCTTGTTTAAGCTATCCTGGCCTCATTGGAATAGGCAAATTGGTGCGCTATTGGATATCTCACTCCTGACCTAGTCCTGGCCACATCATTAAGAGTAAGGGGCTGTTGCCCCATTGCTAGCTCAAAAGACTCATACCTTTGGAAGAGGATCTATGAAGATTGTAGGAAAATTGAGCTGAATCTAGTAACTCAAGCCAATTCCTCTAGTAGGTCATTGATCTGCTATGCTTGGCCATCAGTTTGAGGGTGGTTGGTAATAGAGAACTTTAATTCTGAATCCATCATATTAAACAATGACGTCTAGAATCTACCAGTCAAACGAGGATCCCGATCGTACACAATATTTTTAGGCAACCCAAAGTTCTTCACTACCTGCTTATAGAAAAGTTCAGCGACTGTCTCTACTTAACATGAAGAAAGAGCAAGAATGGACACTGCATACTTGGAGAACTGATCAACCACCACCACAATAGATCCCATGCCATCAACCTTTGGGAAATTGCCAATGAAATCCATAGATATCGATACCCATGGCTCCATTGAAAGGGGTAGCGGTTGCAACATACCTGCCGCCTTTTGCCGCTCTATCTTGTCCTACTGACAAATGATGCACGTCTTGACGTATGCCTCGATGTCATGTTCCCTCTATGGCCAATAGTAGTTACGAGGTAGCAAGGCCATCATCCTCTCAACAACATGATAACCAACCCACTGTGAATCATGGGACTCTTGCAGTATCTCCTTCTTAATGCATGTACCACTGGGAACATACACACGATTACCCTTGGCATGCAATAAATCATCATCGAGCCAATATCGCCCTGCCACACTCTCCTTGACTTGCTATACCACTTAGTGATATGTGGCATGATGACGGACCTGTGCCCTAATTTTGTCCGGTAGGTCACCCTGCACTTGAGTGAGGGCAACAACTGTCTCTTACATTTTTCGGCGACATAGGGTATCTATAACTTGATTGTGCCTTCCTAGCTTTTGCTCTCACGTAAATCATACTCAGAAAAAAAAACTCTTGCCAGCAAGCCTATCATGCAGAAAGCTTCTTCTGACTATGAAAGAATGTTTTGCCACATTGTCAGTCCAAAACACAAGCCCAATGCCCAGTGAGTATACCGTCCCAATGCAAAGGCAATGCACCACTGCAAGCATCTCATTCTCATGCATTGGGTACCGCTACTTTGCTTCATTGAGCTTTCGGCTCTCATAGGAAATGGGATGACCTTCCTACACTAACACACCACTAATGGGTTTGCTCGATGCATCAATCAGCACAAAGAAAGGCAACTCAAAGTCAAGTACCCTTAGGATGGGCTCCATGGATACCGCTGCCTTCAACTTGTCAAAAGCTTCTTGGCACTTTGTGGTCCACCTCCATAATCTGTCCTTCTTGGGTTACCTTTTTAGAGTAATGCTATACAAACTTCTTGTAATCGTTAGACAAGCCAAGAAAGGATCTCAACTTCGACACTTTTGTAAGGGCTGACCACTCCACTATTACTTGGACTTTTCTCTCATCTATCTTTACTTGCCTTTGACTCACCCTATGCCTAAAGAACATAATCTCTCACTGGGCAAACTCACATTTTTCTTTTTTTTACATATAATTGGTGCTTTCTCAATCTAGACAATACCAACCTCAAGTGGAAGAAGTGATCCTCCAAGGACTCACTGTACACAACTATATCATCCAAACATACAACCACAAAGCAATCAATGAAGCTATGAAATACATCATTTATTAAATTGCAAAAAGTAGCAGGGGCATTCATCAAACCAGATGACATCACCAGGAATTCATAGGAGCTATATAGACTGATGCACATGACTTTTTCTTCATCTCCTTTCATAATCCTGACTTGCAAATATCCAGACCGTAAATCCAGCTTCGTGAAATATGATGATTTGGCCAGCCTATCGATCAAGTCAGCTATCAATGGGATAGGATACTTGTTCTTCACCGTCACCTTGTACAACACCCTACAATCCACACACATCTACAAAGAGTCATCAGGTTTCTTCTGAAACAACACTGGGGGACCATATGGGACTTTGAAGGGCTGAATTAGGCCTACATCCAACAACTCCATCAATTACTTCCTCAGTTTTGCTAATTCCAGTAGAATCATGCGATATAAGGCTTGTGCCAGGGGTTTGGAACTAGGCACCAAATTGATCTTGTGGTCAGAGGCACACCTCGAGGGAAGACACATGGGGAGCTCTGGAGGTACCACATCAATGAACTCACCCAACAGATCAACAATAATGTTAGGCACCTCCACAACAAGCCTAGTTTTGTAGATGTACCACATCAATGTCATGCCATAAGTACAGGGAGTCTAGTTTTGTACTTGTTGTCGTCTCGCCTTTTTTTCTCATGCAAACAAACAACATGCTTTGTTGTTACTGTCTCGCCTTTTATACTCGTAGGACAAAAAGTATGCTTTGTTGTTGTCGTCTCACCTTTTATGGTCTTGTGGACAAGGAGTCTAGTTTTGTTGTTGTTGTCATCACGTATTTATACTCGTGCAGGCTAGGGTGCTTTGTTATTGCTACCGTCTCCACTTTTATACTCGTGTGGGCTGATTTTGTTGTTGTTGTCGTCTCGTTTTTATACACGTGCGGGCTAGGAGTATGCTTTCGCCTTTTATACTCTTGCGGGCAAGGACTCTCATTTTATTGTTGTTGCCATCTAGCCTTTTATACATGTGCGGGCAAGAAGCATGCTTTGTTGCTATCATCTCACCTTTTATACTCTTGCAGACAAAGAGGCTGCTTTCGTTGTTGTTGCTGTCTTGCCTTTTATACTTATGTGAGAAAGGAGTCTCGTTTAGTTCTTGTTGCCGTCTCGCCTTTTATGCTCACATGGGCAAGGTGTATGCCTTAATATTGTCGTTTTACCTTTTATATTCGTGCGGGCAGGGAACATGCGTTCGTTGTAGTTGTCGTCCCGCCTTTTATACTCGTGCAAGCAGGATTCTGCTTCGCCATTATTACTGTCTCGCCTTTAATATTGGCGCAAGTAGCGAGTATTCTTTTGTTGTTGTTGCCATCTCGCCTATTATGCTCGAGCAGGCTAGGAGTCTGCTTTGCTATTATTACCGTCTCGCTTTTTATGCTCTTGTAGGCAAGGAGTCTACTTTTGTTGTGGTTGTCATCTCGCCTTTTTTACACATGCGGGCTAGGAGTTTGCTTTGCTGTTGTCGCCGCCTTGCCTTTTATGCCTATGTAGACAAGGACTTTACTTTTGTTGTTGTACTTTCCGCCTTTTATATTCTTGTGGGCAAAGAATCTGCTTTTGTTGTTGTTGCAGTCTCACCATTTATGGATGTGCGGGCCAGGAGTCTATTTTGCCGTTGTAACTGCCTCACCTTTTATACCCGTGCAGGCTAGGAGTATACTTGTGTTGTTGTACTTTACAACTTTTATACCCCTGTGGGTAAGGAGTCTAGTTTTGTTGTTGTTGCCGTGTCGCCTTTTGCACCCGTGCTGGCAATGAACATGCTTTGTTGTTGCTATCTCACCTTTTATACTCGTCCGACAAGGAGTATGGTTTGTTGTTGCGATCTCGCCTTCTATATTCTTGCAAGCAAGGAGTCTGCTTTTGTTGTTCTTGTCGTCTCGCCTTTTATACTCGTACGAGCTAGTGTCTGTTTTGTTATTGTTACTGTTTCGCCTTATATGCGCACGCAGGCAATGAGTATACTTTTATTTTTGTACTTTTTGTCTTTCGTATCCCTGCAGGCAAGGAGTCTACTTTTGCTGTTGTTATCGTCTCTACTTTTATACTCATGCAGAAAGGAGTTTGGTTTTATTGCTATTGTTGTCTCGCCTTTTTCACTCAGGTGGGTAAGGAGCATACTTTTGTTATTGTACTTATTGCCTTTCATATTCTTATGGGAAAAGAGCCTGCCTTTGTTGTTGTTGTTGTCCCGCCTTTTATACGCATCCAGGTGAGTAGTCTGGTTTTGTTACTATTACCGTAGCGCCTTTTAAACTCATGCAGGCAAGCAACATGCTTTGTTGTTGCTGTCTCGACTTTTATACTCTTGCGGGCAAGGAGTCAACTTTTGTTGTTGCTACCGTCTCGCCATTTATACTCGTATGGACAAGGAGTCAGGCTTTGTTGTTGTTGTTGTCTCGCCTTTTATGCTTGTGTTGGCTAGGAGTATGCTTTAATACTGCTGTCACGCCCTTTTTGCTCGTGCGGGCAAAGTGTTCGCTATCGTTGTTATTGCTGTCTCGCCTTCTATACTCGTGTAGGCAAGGAGTATGCTTTGTTGTTGTTGTCATGCCTTTTATACTCACGCGAGCAAGGAGTATTCTTTGTTGTTGCCGTCTTGCCCTTTATACTCGTGCGGGCAAGGAGTCTGCTTCTTCATTATTACCATCTCGGCTTTTATATTTGTGTGGGCATGGAGTATATTGTTGTTTTTTCAATTTTTGAATTTTATATTATTGCGGAAAAACAGTCTACTTTTTCTATTGGTCGTCTAGCCTTTTATCCCCATGCGTGCAAGGAGTCTAGCTTTGTTATTGTTGCCATCTTTCCTTTTATACTCAGGCATGCGACAAGTACACTATTGCTGTTCTACTTTTCGCCTTTTATACTCTAGCGTGCAAGGAGTCAGCTTTAGTGTTGTTGTCGTCAGCCTTTTATACTCGTACGGGAGAGCAGCCTGCTTTGTTGTTGCCGTCACGTATTTTATACTCGTGCAGGAAACGAGTATGGTTTGCAGTTGCCATCATGCCTTTAATACTCGTTCAGGCATGGAGTACGCTTTTGTTGTTGCTGCCGTCTTGCCTTTTATACTCTTTTGAACGAGTAGCGTAGTTTTGTTGTTGGTGTCATCTCACCTTGTATACTCGTGCGGGCAAGCAGCATGCTTTGTTGTTTTCGTCTCGCCTTTCATACATTTGTAGGCAAGAAGGATGCTTTGTTATTACCGTCTTGTATTTTATACTCATGGGGCAAGGAGTGTAGTTTGTAGTTGTTGTCGTGCCCTTAATACTCGTGAAAGCAGGAAGTATGCTTTTGTTGCTGTTGTCATCTCGCCTTTTGTATCGATCTGGGCGAGTAGTCTGGTTTTGCTGTTGTTGTCGTCTCGGCTTTTATACTCGTGCGGCAAAGAACATGCTTTGTTGTTGCCGTCCTACCTAATATGCTCATGCGTATATGCTTTGTTGCTGCCGTGTCTCCTTTCATACTCTTGTAGGCAAGGAGTCAGCTTTTGTTGTTGTTGTCGTATTTCCTTTTATACTCGTATGGGTAAGGAGTTTAGTTTTGTTGTTGTTATCGCCTCGTCTTTTATACTCGTGCGGGCAAGAAGCATGCTTTGCTATTGTCGTCACACCTTTTTTGCTCATGCTAGCAATCTATGCGCTTTTGTTGTTGTTGCCATCTTGCCTTTAACACTTGTGCAAGCAAAGAGCATGATTTGTTGTTGTTCTCTCGCCTTTTATGCCCACGTAAAGAAGGAGCATGCATTGTTGTTGCCATCTTGCCCATTATACTCATGCGAGCTAGGAGTCTTCTTTGCTATTATTATCATATTAGCTTTTGTACTCCTACAGGCAAGGAGTACACTATTGTTTTTGCAAGTTTTGCTTTTATATTCTTGCAGGCAAAGAGTCTACTTTTCATGTCGTTGCTGTCTGACCTTTTATATCCGTGCGTGCAAGGAGTCTAGCTTTGTTGTTGCTGTCGTCTTCCTTTTCATGCTCGGGCAGGCGATGAGTATACTTTTGTTGTTGTTCTTGTCGCTGTTTATACTCTTGCATGCAAGGAGTCTGCTTTAGTGTTGTTGCCTTCTTGCCTTTTATACTCTTGCGGGCAAGAAGTCTCGTTGTGTTGTTGTCGCCGTCTCGTCTTTTTTACTTGTGCGGGCAAGCAGCCTGCTTTGTTACTATCGTCTCGTGTTTTATTCTTGTACGGGCAAGCTGTATGGTTTGTTGTTGCCGTCAGGTATTTAATACTAGTGCGAGTAGGGAGTATGCTTTTGTTGTTGTTGTTGTGTCACCTTTTATACTCATTCAGACGAGTAGTCTGGTTTGGTTGTTGTGGTTGTCTCGCCTTTTATACTCGTGCAGGCAAGCAGCATGCTTTGTTGTTGTCGTCCTGTCTTTTCTACACGTTCGGACAAGGAGTATGCTTTGTTGTTCCGATGCCACCTTTTATACTCATGCGGGCAAGGAGTGTACTTTTGCTATTGTTGCCGTTTTGCCTTTTAAACTCATGCGTGCAAGAAGTATAGTTTAGCTGTTGTTGCATTCCCACTCTTTACACTCGTGCAGCCAGGAGTATCCTTTTGTTGTTGTATTTGTCACTTTTTATACTCTTGCGGGCATGCAGTCAACTTTTGTTTTTATTGTTGTCTCGCCTTTTATACTCGTACAAGTTGGGAGTCTTTTTTGCTGTTATTGCCATCTCGCCTTTCATACTCGTGCAGGGCAAGGAATATACTTTTGACCTTTTCTACTGTTGCAAGCAAGGAGCATGGTTTTGTTGTTATCGCTATTTCACCTTTTATGCTCATGTGGCTAGGAGTCTGTTTTGCTGCTGTTGTACTCTCACCTTTCATAGTTGTGCAGGCAAGGAGTATACTTTTCTTATTATACTTCACGCATTTTTGTACTCTTGCAGGCAAAAAGTTTTCCTTTGTTGTTGCTGCTGTCTTGCCTTTTATAGTCGTGTAAGCAAGGAGTCTAGTTTTGTTGTTGTTTCCGTCTCGCCTTTCACACTCATGTCGACAAGTAGCACGCTTTATTGTTACTGCCTCGCCTTTTATACTCGTGCGGGCAAAGAGTGTGCTTTGTTGTTGCCGTCTTGCCCTTTATACGCTTGCAGGCAAGGAGTCGGCTTTCGTTGTTATTCCCATCTCGCCTTTTATACTCGTATGGGCAAAGAGTCTACTTTTGTTGTTGTTATCGTCTCACCTTTTATACTAGTTCGAGCTGGGAGTTTGCTTTGTTCTTGTTGTTGTCTCGCCTTTTATACTCATGCGAGTTAGGATTATACTTTGTTGTTGTGCTTTTTGCCTTTTATACTCTTGCGAGCAAGGAATCCACTTTTGTTGTTGGTGTTGTCTCACCTTTTATACTCAGGTGAGCAAGGAAACTAGTTTTATTGTTGTTATCGTCTCACCTTTTATACTCGTGCGGGTAAGGAGTATGCTTTGCTGTTACCATCTAGTCTTTTATACAAGAGCAAGCAAGGAGTATGCGTTTGTTGTTGTTCTCATCTCGCCTATTATACTCGCTTGACCAAGGAGAATGGTTTTTTTGTTGTTGATGTCTCTTGTTGTTGTTGTTGTCTTGCCTTGTATACTCGTACAAGCAAGGAGTTTGGTTTTGTTGTTGTTGCCGTCTCCCCTTTTATACTTGTGTGGACAAGGCGCACGCTTTGTTGTTGAAGTCCCACCTTTTATACTCTTGTAGGCAAGGAGAATGGATTGCTATTACTGTCTCGCCCTTTTTAGTCGCATAGGAAAAGTGTATGCTTTTGTTGTTGTTGCCATCTCACCTTTCATACTCGTATGGGCAAGTAGTTTAGTTTTGTTGTTGTTGCTGTCTCTCCTTATATACTCGTGCAGGCAAGGAGCATGCTTTGTTGTTGTCGTATCGCCTTTTATACTCGAACGGGACAAGAGTGTGCTTTGTTGTTGCTGTCTCACCATTTATGCTCATGTGAGCTAGGAGTGTGGGCAAGGATTATACTTTTGCTTTTGTACTTTTCCCATTTATATTCTTGTAAGCAATGAGTCTAGTTTTACTGTTGCTGCCATCTCGGGTTTAATATTGGTGCAGGTAGGGGGAGCATGCTTTTGTTGTTGATGCCATCCCGAATTTTACACTCATACGGGCGAGTAGTCTAGTTTTGTTGTTGTTGTCGTCTTGTATTTTACACTCTTGTGGGCAAGTAGCATGCCTTGTTGATGCCGTCTTACTTTTTATACTCGTGCCGGCACATAGTATGCTTTGTTGTTGCCGTAATGCATTTCATACTCTTGCAGGCAAGGATTCTACTTTTATTGTTATTGTCGTTTCGCCTTTTATACTTGTGCGGGCAAGGAGTCTGGTTTTGTTGTTGTTGTCACCTCGCCTTTTACACTCAGGAAGAAGAGGAGTATACTTTTGTCGCTGTACTTGTCGCCTTTTATACTCTTGAGGGCAAGGAGTCTACTTTTCTTGTTCTTGTTGTATCGCCTTTTATACTCATGTGGTCTAGAAGTCCGCATCACTGTTGTTGTCATCTTGTCTTTTATACTCGTGCGAGCAAAGAGTATACTTTGTTGTTCTACTTTTTTCCCTTTATACTCTTTTAGGCAAGGAGTTTTGATGGGAATCAAGGCAGCATCAATACAAACAATCATGACCCGTTGCACATTCGGGATGGTGCAATCACAAGAGCTAAAGCGAAGAGGATGCGTCAAGCTTTGCAAGGGCTAATTGAAGCTAGTTGGGCCAAAACACAAGGGATTCCATTCATACAAGAAGAACAAGGCCTGGTTAACTTAATTCAAGCCCAAAATTGAGGATACAAGGCCATTTGCACCTAGACCATCAATATGAACGTCCATTCTATGTTATTTAGGGTTTATTTTTGTGCCACCATTCTATTTAAGGCTGGCTGAACTTAATTTGGGAGGATTTGTTTTGTTTCCTTTGATAACCTACACCAATTGGGAATTAGAGCTGTACTTTCCTTGTTAAGCTCAATCCTTATTTAGTAAGTTTTAAAGTGCATTATATTCTGATTCTAGGGTTTCTAAAAGGCTATAAATACCTTGTTAAAGCCCTAGAACCGGCAGACATTGTTAAACATTTGATTGAGAGGAATAAACTATCCTACTTGGTTCTTTTGAGAACTTTGTGTTATCAGCCTTGTGTGAGCAATCAGGCTAATCATTCACATCTCAAATTGTTCTTGAGTGTGATTTCTACCTTATCATCTTATTATAACCTTGGTTCATATCTCTTTATAGATATCGGGTCTTGGTTCCGCTTATAACCTTGGTTCTTGTCTCCATTATAGACAACGGGTCTTGGTTCTCATCGCTGAATCTGATTTAGCTTTCTTGGGTTGTTATCAACACATTGGTGTGGGGTTTCACCTCTCTAGGTGTGGTTCTCATCAGTTGGTATCAGAGCTTGGCTCTAAATCAGGTTTACTTATCCATTTGTTTATTGTTTCTGCATCTTTATTAACTGAAAAAAAAAAAAAAAAAAAGAGAAGAAGAACAAAACAAAAACAAAAAAAAAAAAAAAAGAAAGGAGAAAAGAAAACAAAAGTGTGTTGATTTGGTATTTGATTCAATTTCTGCTTATTTGGGAAAAGATCTTGTTTGTGTTGGGTTATTTCCTTATTAGGCTGATTTGTTGTTCCTTGCATTTCCTTTTGCAAAATTGATTCTGTTTGGTATCAAATCACTTTGATTCTTATAATTTCATTTGATCTTTGTCTAATTAATGTTCTTTGCTTCTACAATCTTGTTGACCACGTTTTCCTTGTTTCCTTTACTTATATTTCTTTGCTGTCACGTTTTTTTCATTGACCTCTTGATTTCTTGTGTGGTTTGACTTGGTTTGTGAGTTGCAAGGCTGGTTTTGAATACTTAGTTCAATAAAGAACTTAGCAAGGAAGTTTTGAGAGGTAAAAGGCAAGAGTGTGAGTTAGTACATCATAGGGTAAAAGCCGAGCTTAATTGTGTGTTAAACACGAGAGTTGAGTGCTGTTTGTGAGTGAGTGGAGTGAAAAACGTGAGGGAGTCTTTGTGAGGTTTCTTTTTGTTCTAATATCCATTTCAGGTTACTCAAATCATGTCACAACACAGGAATAAAAGTATTTCTGATGGAGAAAAGTTAGATGAGCAGTTCACCTTACAAGCAATGTTCAAGCATTTTGAACGTTTGAGTATTGTTCTTGACAACGTTAGGGACAGATTGGAGAGACAAGATGGTGCAATTG
The DNA here is from genome assembly GCA_037832335.1 of Carallia pectinifolia. Taxonomy (NCBI): domain Eukaryota; kingdom Viridiplantae; phylum Streptophyta; class Magnoliopsida; order Malpighiales; family Rhizophoraceae; genus Carallia; species Carallia pectinifolia. The sequence goes on along the minus strand of CM075454.1, from coordinate 1,101,524 downwards.
CTAAATTGCAACAAGAACAACAAAGAAGGACTCCAGAATTGCGTGAGGATGATCTTGATGATGAAGGGGCAGATTTGAGAGGTGAGTATGGGGAGTTTGATAGGCCTTATAATGACAACATGGGGAGATACATGGGAGGCCGTAGAGGTGGTGGTAGAGGCGGTCATGGATATAGGCAGCCTAGGAAGGAAAGAAACTTTGGTAGATGGGAAGATAGGCAAGATAGGGATTTGGGTAGTATTAAAATGGAGATTCCAGCATTCCAAGGGAAGTTAGATCCTGATGTGTATTTGGAATGGGAGAGGAAGGTAGAATTAGTGTTTGAGTGCCATAATTTTTCTGAGGAGAAGAAGGTGAGGTTGGCAGCCTCTATATTTGTTGATTATGCACTAATTTGGTGGGATCAAAGGGTACAAGAGAGGAGGAGAAATCGTGAGAGACCAATTGACACTTGGGATGAGATGAAGGCAATTATGAGAAAGCGATTTGTTCCTAACCATTATTATCGTGAGCTTTATCGCAGGTTGCAAGGGCTTACTCAAGGTACCAAAAGTGTGGAAGAATATCACAAAGAAATGGAGATTACCATGATCAAAGCAAACATTGAGGAGGATAGAGAAGCAACGATGGCAAGGTTTCTACAAGGGCTAAACAAGAACATAGCCGATATAGTGGAGCTGCAACATTATGTGGAGTTGGAGGACATGGTTCACATGGCCATGAAGGTTGAAAGGCAGCTCAAAGGGAGGAGTACAACATCAAGATATAGTTCAAATTCGACTTCTTCCTCAACATGGAAGCCGAATTGGAACAAAAAGGAGGATAAAGCACCAAACAAATTCAAGATTGATCCAAACAAAAGCAAGGAGGTTGGGACCAGCCAAGAGAAGAGTAAGACTGATGTATCACAAGGTAGATCTAGAGATGTTCAGTGTTTTAAGTGCTTGGGAAGAGGACATGTTGCTAACCAATGCCCTAATAGACGTGTAATGATCTTGAGGGAGGATGGAGATGTTGAATCGGGATCTGATTCGGATGAGGAGTCTATGCCACCTTTGGAAGATTGTAGTGATGTAGAAGGGGAACTTCAGTATCCTAAGGGGCAAGTAACACTTGTGGTAAGGCGTGCTTTGAATATGCAAGTTAAGGAGGTTGATGACGTGCAACGTGAGAATATCTTCCATACTAGATGCGTCATCAAGGATAAGGTATGTAGTTTGATCATTGATGGTGGTAGTTGTACTAACGTTGCTAGTACTTTGCTTGTAGAGAAGCTGAACCTACCTACTTTGAAGCATCCAAGACCATACAAGTTACAATGGTTCCATGATTGTGGAGAAGTAAGGGTGAACAAGCAAGTTCGAGTGCCATTCACCATTGGGAGGTATAATGATGAGGTATTATGTGATGTAGTACCAATGCAAGCTGGTCATGTTTTGTTGGGACGTCCTTGGCAGTATGATAGGAGAGCAATGCATGATGGACATAAGAATCGATATACACTCACCATGGAAGAGAAGGCATATACACTCATTCCTTTGACACCACAACAAGTTTATGAGGATCAGATTAGGATTAGAGAGAGTGAGCAAAAGCATGAGAGTGAAAAAAAAAGGCTGGAGAGTGAGAGAGCTACTAAGACCGAGAGCTTGAAAGAAAAGCAAATTGAAGGTACACATGAAAGGGATAAGAGTGGCACAAAGAAAAAGGAGAGCTTGAGTGAAAGGAACAAGAGTGAGAAAAAATTGAGTGTTTATGCAAAAGGGAGTGATGTGAGGGCAGCCTACATGGCTAAGCAAACCATGTATGTCCTTGTGTACAAGGATGCTTATTTCACTAATTCTGACCTTGATGTTTCTTTGCCTAGTCCTGTGCGTAATTTGTTGCAGGAATTTGAGGACGTATTCCCTGAGGATTTGCCACCTGGATTGCCACCAATTAGGGGGATTGAGCACCAAATTGATTTTGTTCCCGGTGCACAGATTCCTAACAAACCTGCCTATAGAACTAATCCTGAGGAGACGAAGGAGTTACAAAGGCAGATTGGTGAATTGATGGAGAGAGGATATGTGCGTGAAAGCATGAGTCCATGTGCCGTTCCCGTGTTGTTGGTACCTAAGAAGGATGGATCTTGGCGTATGTGTGTTGATTGTCGTGCCGTCAACAAAATCACTGTAAAGTATAGACATCCTATTCCTAGGTTAGATGACATGTTAGATGAGTTGCATGGATCTTGTGTGTTTACTAAGATTGATCTAAAAAGTGGATATCATCAAATTAGGATGCGCGAAGGTGATGAATGGAAAACTGCATTTAAGACAAAACATGGTTTATATGAGTGGTTAGTAATGCCTTTTGGTTTAACTAATGCACCTAGTACATTCATGCGTTTAATGAATCATGTTTTGCGCACATTCATTGGTAAGTTTGTTGTTGTTTACTTTGATGACATCTTAGTGTACAGCAAGAGCATAGAAGAGCATGTTGAGCAGTTGCATTTAGTACTTAATGTTTTAAGGCAAGAAAAGTTGTATGCTAACCTTAAAAAGTGCTGTTTTTGTACCGATGAGGTTGTATTCTTAGGTTTTGTTGTTTCGGCCAAGGGAGTTGAAGTAGATGAGGAGAAGATCAAGGCAATCAAGGAGTGGCCGACACCTAAGTCAATTGGGGATGTGCGTAGCTTCCATGGTTTGGCGAGCTTTTATAGAAGATTTGTCAAAGATTTCAGCACCTTAGCTGCACCACTGACGGAAGTGATAAAGAAAAGTGTTGGCTTCAAGTGGGAAAAGGAGCAAGAAGAAGCGTTTAACTTGCTTAAGGATAAACTTTGTAATGCACCATTACTAGCTTTACCTGACTTTACTAAAACGTTTGAAATTGAATGTGATGCTTCAGGTATAGGTATTGGAGCTGTTTTGATGCAAGAAGGACGACCATTAGCTTACTTTAGTGAAAAACTAAATGGGGCAGCCTTGAATTATCCCACTTATGACAAGGAGTTGTACGCATTGGTTCGAGCTTTAGAGACATGGCAGCATTATTTATGGCCCAAGGAGTTTGTCATTCATACTGATCATGAGAGTTTAAAACATTTGAAGGGTCAGGAAAAGCTCAATCGAAGGCATGCTAAATGGGTGGAGTTCATTGAGACATTTCCTTATGTGATTAAGTACAAACAAGGTAAGGAAAATGTTGTGGCTGATGCGTTATCTAGAAGGTATGTGCTACTCACTACTTTGGATGCAAAATTATTAGGTTTTGAGTATATTAAGGAATTGTATGCTGAAGACCTTGATTTTGCCAATGTATACAATGCATGTGAGAAAACTGCCTTTAGTAAATTTTATAGGCATAATGGATTCTTGTTTAAGGAAAATAAGTTGTGTGTGCCTAAATCATCTTTACGAGAGTTGCTTGTTAGAGAGGCTCATGGAGGTGGTTTAATGGGGCATTTTGGGATCAAAAAGACCTTAGATGTTTTAGAGGAACATTTCTTTTGGCCATGCATGAAATCTGATGTAGAGACATTATGCAAAAGATGTGTTACTTGTAAACGAGCTAAGTCTAAAATTATGCCCCATGGGTTGTATACCCCTTTGCCTGTACCTAGTGAACCTTGGACTAATATTTCTATGGATTTTGTATTGGGTTTACCTAGGTCCAAAAGGGGCCGAGATAGTGTTTTTGTTGTGGTTGACAGGTTTTCAAAGATGGCTCATTTTATACCATGTCAAAAGACCGATGACGCCACAAATATTGCTGATTTATTCTTCAAAGAAGTGGTTCGATTGCATGGAGTGCCAAGAAGCATAGTGTCCGACCGAGATGTTAAGTTCCTTAGTCACTTTTGGAGGACCTTGTGGAAAAAGCTAGGAACTAAGCTATTGTTTTCTACAACATGCCATCCACAAACCGATGGACAAACCGAGGTGGTGAATAGGACATTAGGAGCTTTATTGCGTTCGATCATCCAAAGGAACTTGAAGAATTGGGAGGATTGTCTACCGCATGTCGAGTTCGCTTACAATAGGAGTGTGCATAGTACCACCGGATTTTCACCATTTGAGGTTGTTTATGGTTTCAATCCATTAACACCATTGGACTTACTTCCGTTACCAATTGAGGAAAGGGCAAATCTAGATGGTCAAAAGAAGGCAGAATTTGTAAGACAACTACATGAGAAAGTTAGGCAGCATATAGAGAAGCGTAATGAACAATATGCTAAGCAAGCTAATAAAGGGCGCAAGCAAGTTGTTCTTGAGCCTGGTGATTGGGTGTGGTTGCATATGCGAAAAGAGCGATTTCCTATGCAAAGGCGTTCCAAGCTGCATCCCAGAGGAGATGGCCCTTTCCAAATTGTTGAGAGGATCAATGACAATGCTTATAAATTGGATTTGCCTGGTGAGTATAATGTTAGTGCTACCTTTAATGTTTCTGATCTTTCTCCTTTTGATGTAGGTGATGGCGATTTGAGGACAAATCCTTTTGAGGAGAGGGGAAATGATGGGAATCAAGGCAGCATCAATACAAACAATCATGACCCGTTGCACATTCGGGATGGTGCAATCACAAGAGCTAAAGCGAAGAGGATGCGTCAAGCTTTGCAAGGGCTAATTGAAGCTAGTTGGGCCAAAACACAAGGGATTCCATTCATACAAGAAGAACAAGGCCTGGTTAACTTAATTCAAGCCCAAAATTGAGGATACAAGGCCATTTGCACCTAGACCATCAATATGAACGTCCATTCTATGTTATTTAGGGTTTATTTTTGTGCCACCATTCTATTTAAGGTTGGCTGAACTTAATTTGGGAGGATTTGTTTTGTTTCCTTTGATAACCTACACCAATTGGGAATTAGAGCTGTACTTTCCTTGTTAAGCTCAATCCTTATTTAGTAAGTTTTAAAGTGCATTATATTCTGATTCTAGGGTTTCTAAAAGGCTATAAATACCTTGTTAAAGCCCTAGAACCGGCAGACATTGTTAAACATTTGATTGAGAGGAATAAACTATCCTACTTGGTTCTTTTGAGAACTTTGTGTTATCAGCCTTGTGTGAGCAATCAGGCTAATCATTCACATCTCAAATTGTTCTTGAGTGTGATTTCTACCTTATCATCTTATTATAACCTTGGTTCATATCTCTTTATAGATATCGGGTCTTGGTTCCGCTTATAACCTTGGTTCTTGTCTCCATTATAGACAACGGGTCTTGGTTCTCATCGCTGAATCTGATTTAGCTTTCTTGGGTTGTTATCAACACATTGGTGTGGGGTTTCACCTCTCTAGGTGTGGTTCTCATCAAGTTTTCTTTTGTTGTTGTCGCCGCCTTGGCGTTTATAGTCGTGCAAACAAGGGGTTTGGTTTTGTGATTATTGCTATCTTGCTTTCATAATCGTATGGGCAATGAGTAAAGAGTATGATTTGCTGTTGTTGTCTCGCCTTTTATACTCATGCGGGCAAGGACTATGCTTTTGTTTTTGTACTTTTCGCCTTTTATATTCTTGCAAGCAAAGAGCCTACTTTTGCTGTTGTTGCCGTCTCGCCTTTTCTACTTGTGTGGGCTTGGAGTCTGGTTTTGTTGTTGCTGTTGTCTCTCCTTTTATACTCATGAAGGAAAGCAACATGCTTTGTTGTTGTTGTCTTGCATTTTGTACTCGAATAGGCAACGACTATGCTTTGTTGTCACCGTCATATAGTTTTAGTTATTGCGGGCTAGGAGTCTACGTTTTTTGTTGCTACTGTCTCGCATTTTATACTCGTGCAGTTAAAGAGTATGCTTTACTGATGTTGGCTCGTCTTTCATGCTCACGCGGGCTAGGAGTATGCTTAGTTGTCGCTGTTTCACCTTTCGTACTCTTACGGGCAAGGAGTCAGCTTTTGTTGTTGTTGCTGTCTCGCCTTTTATGCTCATGCGGGCAAGGAGTATGGTTTTGTTGTTGTTGTCATCCTGCATTTTATACTAGTGCGGGCTAGGCGTAAACTTTTGTTGTCGTACTTTTCAACTTATATAGTCTTAAAGGGAATGAGGCTACTCTTGCTATTGTTTCCATCTCGCCTTTGACACTCGCGCGGGTAAGGAGTCAGGTTTTCTTGTTGTTATTGTCTCGTCCTTTGTATCGTGCGGGCAAGGAGTTTGGTTTTGTTGTGGTTGTAGTCTCGTCTTTTTTGCTCGTGTGGGCTAAGAGTCTGCTTTATTGTTCCTGCCATCTCGCCTTTTATGATCTTGCGGGCAAGGAGTATGCATTGCTGCCATCTCGCCTTTAAAACTCTTGCAGGCAAAGAGTATGCTTTGTTCTTGCTAGCTTGGCTTTTATATTCTTGCAAGCATGGATTGAACTTTGATGTTGCCTTCTCGGCTTTTGTACTCGTGCGAGCTGAGAGTATATTGCTGCTATTATTGCCGTCTTGCCTTTTATACTTACACGAGCAAAGAGTCTAGTTTTGTTGTTGTTGCCGTCACGCCTTTTATACTTGCGTCAGAAAAGAGCATGCCTTGTTCTTGCCGTCACACTTTTTATACTCTTACGGGCAAGGAATAAGCTTTTGTTGGTCTTGTCGTCTCAAAATTTGTACTCGTACAGGCAGGGAGTCTGGTTTTCTTATTGTTGCTGTCTTGTTTTTTATACTCGTTCGGACAAAGAGTATGCTTTACGATTGCCTTCTCGCCTTTTGTGTTCCTGTGGGCAAAGAGCATGCATTTGTTGTTGTTGTCGTCTTACCTTTTACACTTGTGTGGGAAAAGAGTAATGCTTTTGATGTTGTTGTCATCTTGCCTTTTATACTCATACGGGCGAGAAGCATTCTTTGATGTTGTCGGCTCGCCTTTTATACTCATACGGGCAAAGAATATGCTTTGTTGTTGCTGTTTTGCCTTTTATACTCGTGTAGGTAAGGAGCATGCTTTGTTGTTGTTGGCTTGCCTTTTATACTCTTGCGGGCAAAGAATATGCTTTGTTGTTGCCGTTTCGCTTTTTATACTCGTGCAGGCAAGCAGCATGCTCCATCTAGCCATTTCTAGTCGCGCAAGGAAGGAGTATGCTTTGTTGTTGCTGTCTTGCCTTTTATACTCTTGCAGGCACGAGGGGTTTGTTTTTGTTGTCGTCGTAGTCTCGCCTTTTATTCTCCTGAGCGCTAGGCATCTACTTTGTTGTTGTTACTGTCTCACCTTTTATACTCGTGCGAGAAAAGAGTTTAGTTTTTTTTATACTTTTTGCCTTTTATGTTCTTACAGGCAAGGAGTCGACTTTGGCTATTGTTGCCATCTCGCCTTTTATACTCGTGTCAGCAAGGTGTCTAGTTTTGTTGTTGTTGTTATCTTGCCTTTTATACTTGGGTGGGCGAAGAGTATACTTTTACTATTGCACTTGTCGCCTTTTATGCTCTTACGTGCAAGGTGTCTGTTTTTGTCGTTGTTGTTGTCTCGTCATTTACACTCGTGTAGACTAAGAGTCTACTTTGCCATTATTGCTGTCCTGCCTTTTATGCTATTGTGGGTAGGAAGTATGCTTCTGTTGTTGTACTTTTTGCCTTTTACACTATTGTGGGCAAGGAGCTTGCTTTTTTTGTTGTTGTTGTCTCACCTTTTATACTCTTGCGGGCAAGGAGTCGGGTTTTGTTGTTGTTGTCGTCTTGCATTTTATACTTGTGCAGGCAAGGAGTATACTTTTGTTGTTGTACTTTTTGCCTTTTATGCTCATGCGGGCAAGGAGTCTGGTTTTGTCGTTGTTACCGTCTTACCTTTTATACTCGGGCAAGCGAGGAATACACTTTTGTTGTTGTACTTGTCACATTTTATACTCTCACGGGCAAGAAGTCTACTTTTCTTGTTGTTTCTGTTTTGCCTTTTATACTTATGCCAGCAAGGAGTCTGCTCTGTTGTTGTTGCCATCTTGCATTTTATGGTCGTCTGGGCAGGGAGTATACTTTTTTTGTTGTAGTTTTTACCTTTTATTCTCTTACATGCAAGGAGTCTACTTTTGGTGCTGTTGTTGTCTCACCCTTTATACTTGTGTGGGCAAGGAGTCTAGTTTGTTATTGTTGCCATGTCGCTTTTTATATCCGTGCGAGCAATGAGTAAAGAGTATCCTTTGCAGTTCCTAGCCCTTTATACTCGCGTGGCAAGGAGTTTGCTTCTATTATTGTTGCTATCTCGTCTTTTTATACTTGTGCAGGCAAGGAGTGTACTTTTGTTATTGTGCTTTTCACCTTTTATCCTCTTGCGGGCAGGGAGGCCTACTTTTATTGTGTTGTTATCATGCCTTTTATACTCGTGCGGGCAAGGAGTCTAGTTTTGTTGTTATCGTCTCGCAATTTACACTCATGCGGGTAAGGAGTGTGCTTTCTTGTTGTTGTCTCGTCATTTATACTCATGCGGGCTGGGAGTGTGCTTTTTTTGTTGTTGCCGTCAAGCCTATTATACTCATGTGGGGAAGCAGCAAGCTTTGTTGTTACCTTCACGCCTTTTATACTCGTGCGGGCAAGGAGTTTGCTTTGTTGTTGTCGTCTCTTCTTTTATACTCTTGCAGGCATGGAGTCTACTTTTACTATTGTTGTCGTCTTGCTTTTTATACTCTTGCAGGGTAGGCGTATACTTTTGTTGTCATACTTTTTGCCTTTTATACTACTGTGGGCAAAGAGTCTACTTTTGCTATTGTTGTCGTTTTGCATTTTACACTGGTGTGGGCAAGGAGTTTGGTTTCACTGTTGTTGCAGTCTCACCCTTTATACCTTGGCGGACAAGGGGTATACTTATGTTATTGTACTCGTTGCCTTCTATACTCTTGTGAGTAAGCAATCTGCTTTTGTTGTTGTTGTCGTCTCGCCATTTATACTTGTATAGGCTAGGAAGCTGCTTTGTTGTTGTTGTCGTCTCGTCTTTTATACTCGTATGGGCAGCGAGTATGATTTGTTGACGTCATCTCACTTTTTCTGCTCTTGCGGCTAGGAGTTTGCTATTGTTATTATTGTCGTCTCGGCTTTTAAACATGTATGGGTAAGGGGTCTAGATCAGTTGTTGTTCCTGTCTCACCTTTTATACTCACGCGGGCAAGCAACATGCTTTGTTGTTGCCATCTTGCTTCTTATACTCTAGCGGGTAAGGAGTATGCGTTGATGTTGTTGTATCGCCTTTTATACTCATACGGGCAAGGAGTATGTCGTCGTCGTTGTTGCCATCTAACCTTTTATACTGGTACCGGCAAGGAATCCGATTTTTCTAGTGTTGCTGTCCATCTTTTGTACTCGTGCAGGTGAGGAGCATGCTCGATTGCTACGTCTTGCCTTTTGTACTCATGAGGGGCAAAGTGTATGATTTTTTGTTGTTGTCTCACCTTTTATACCATTGCACGGAAGGAGTATGCTTTGTTGTTTTCATCTTGCCTTTTTACTCATACAGGGAAGCAGTTTGTTTTTGTTGTTGTTGTTGTCTCACCATTTATACTCGAGTAGGCAAGGCCTATGCTTTGATGTCGTCGTCTGACCTTTTATGCTCATGCGGGTAAGGAGTATGCTCTGTTGTTGTCGTCTCGCCTTTCATACTGAAGTGGGCAAGGAGTATACTTTTTTGGTTGCACTTTTCGTCTTTTATACTCGTGCAGGCAAGGAGTATGCATTTTGTAGTACTTTTCACTTTTATACTCGTGCGGGAAAAAAGTTTGGTTTTGTTGTTGTTGTTGTATCGCTTTTTATACTCGTGCAGGCAAGGAGTATACATTTTTGTTGTACTTTTCACCTTTTATGCTCTTGTGGGTAAGGAGTATGCTTTTATTGTTGTTACGGTCTCACCATTTGCACTCGTACAGGCAAGGACTCTGATTTTGTTGTTGTTTTCGCCTCGCATTTATAGTCATGCAGGCAAGGAGTATGCTTTGTGGCTGTCGTCTCGCCTTGTATACACGGGCGGGCAGGGACTATGCTCTTGTTGTTGATGTCATCTAGCCTTTTATACTCGTATGACAAGGAGTCTAGTTTTGATGTTATTGACTTGCAAACTATACTCATCAGGCCAAATGCTTTGTTGTTGTCGTATCGCCTATTATACTCGTGCGGGCAAGGAATGTGCTTTGTTGTAAACGTCTTGGCTTTTGTACTCTAGCTAGCAAGGAGTCTACTTTTGTTGTTCTTGCTGCCTCGCCATTTATACTCGTGTAGGCTAATCTACTTGCTGCTTTTACCATCTCGTCTTTTATACTCGTGCGGGCATTGAGTATACTTTTGTTTTAACACTTTTTGCCTTTTATATACTTACAAGCAAGGAGTATACATTTTTGTTGTACTTTTCACCTTTTATGCTCTTGTGGGCAAGGAGTATGCTTTTATTGTTGTTACGGTCTCACCATTTGCACTCGTACAGGCAAGGAGTTTGATTTTGTTGTTGTTGCCGTCTCGCATTTATAGTCATGCCGGCAAGGAGTATGCTTTGTGGCTGTTGTCTCGCCTTGTATACACGGGCGGGCAGGGACTATGCTTTTGTTGTTGATGTCATCTAGCCTTTTATACTCGTACGACAAGGAGTCTAGTTTTGATGTTATTGACTTGCAAACTATACTCATCAGGCCAAATGCTTTATTGTTGTCTCTCGCCTGTTATACTCGTGCGAGCAAGGAATGTGCTTTGTTGCAAACGTCTCGACTTTTGTACTCTAGCCAGCAAGGAGTCTACTTTTGTTGTTCTTGCTCCCTCGCCATTTATACTCGTGTAGGCTAATATGCTTGCTACTTTTACCATCTCGCCTTTTATAACCATGCGGGCATGGAGTATACTTATGTTTTAACACTTTTTGCCTTTTATATAGTTGCAGGCAAGGAGTATACTTTTGTTATTATCGTCTCGCTTTTTATACTCGTGCAGGCTAGGAGTCTGCTTTGCCGCTGTTGTTATCTCGCTTATATATTCGCACGAGCACAGAGCATACTTTGGTTGTTGCACATTTTACCTTTTATCCTCTTGTGGGCAAGGAGTCTAATTTGGTTGTTTTTGTCATCTCGCCTTTTATACTCATGCAGGCTAAGAGTCTACTTTGTTGTTAGTTCCATCTAGCCTTTTATACTTGTGCAGGCAAGGTATACACATTTGTTGTCATACTTTTCGCCTTTTATACTCTTGCGGGCAAAGAGTCTGGGTTTGTTAGTGTTGCTGTCTCACCTTTTATACTCGTGTGGGAAAAAAGACTGTTTTGCTGTTAATACTGTCTCGTCCTTTATAATCGTGTGGTCAAGCAGTATGCTTTGTTGTTGCCATCCCACCATTTATACTCTGGCATGCGAGGAGTCTGCCTTTATTGTTGTTGGCATTTTGCCTTTTAAACTCGTGCGGGCTAAGAGCCTGCTTTGCTGTTATTATTGTCTCGCCTTTTGTACTAGTGCGGGCAAAGAGTCTGGCTTTGTTATTGTTGTTGTGTCACCTTTTATACTCATGTGGGTTAGGATTTTGCTTTGCTCTTGTTCTAGTCTTGCCATTTATACTCTTGCGGGCAAGGAGTATACTTTTTTGGTTGTGCTTTTTGCCTTTTATACCCTTGCGGGCAAGGTGTCTACTTTTGTTCTTGGTGCTGTGTCGCCTATTACACTTGTGCGAGCAAAGATTTTGTTGTTGTTGTTTGTATCTTGCCTTTCATGCTCGTGTGTGTAAGAAGCATGCTTTGCTATTACCGTTTTGTTTTTTTATACTAGTGTGTGCTGGGATTACATTTTTCTTGTTGTTCTCATCTTGCCTTTTATACTCTTAAGGGCAGGGAGTGGAGTTTTGTTGTTGTTGCCGACTCGCCCTTCATACTCATGCTAGCGAGCTGCATGTTTTATTCATGCGTCTCGCTTTTTATACTTGTGCTGGCAAAAAGTATGTAATGTTGTTGCTGACACGGCTTTTATACTCGTGCTAGCAATCAGCATGCTTTATTGTTGTATCTTGCCTTTTATACTCGTGCGGGCAAAAAGTATGCAATGTTGTTTCCATCTCACCTTTTATACTCTTGCGGGCAAGGAGTCGGCTTTGGTTGTTGTTGTCGCATCACCATTTATACTCATACGGACACGGAGACTGGTTTTGTTGTTGCTGTCGTCTCGCCTTTTATGCTCATGCGACAAGGAGCAGGCTTTGTTGTTGCCGTCTTGCCTTTTATACTTGTGCCAATGAGGAGTATGATTTGCTATTGTCATCTCAAATTTTTTACTCCTGTGAGAAAAGACAATGCTTTTGCTGTTATTTCTGTCTCACTTTTTATGCTCGTACGGGCAAGGAGTCTGGTTTTGTTACTGTTATCGTCTTGCCTTTTATACTCGCAAGGGCAAGGAGCATGCATTGGTATTGTTGCTGCTACTGTCTCGCCTTTTATACTCGTGCAGGCAAGGTGTATGCTTTGTTTTTGCCCTCTTGCCTTTATTAATCATGCGTGCTAGAATTCTACTTTGTTGTTACTATCGACTCGCCATTTATACTTGTGCGGGGAAGGAGTATAAATTTTTTTTAACTTTTTGCCTTTTATATTCTTGCGGGCAAGGACACTACTTTTCTTGTCGTTGCTGTCTCGCCTTTTATACTCTTGCAGGTAAGGAGTCTAGCTTTATTATTGTAGTCATGTCACCTTTTATACTCAGTGGGTAAGTAGTACACTCATGTTCTTGTACTTGTCGCCTTTTGTACTCTTGGGGCAACGAGTCTGGTATTGTTGTTGTTGCCAGCTCGCTTTTTATAATCATGCGGGCAAGCACCATGCTTTATTGTTGTCGAATCGCCTTTTATACTCGCACAAGCAAGGAGCATGCTACGTTATTCCCAACGAGCCTTTAACACTTTTGCAGGTAGGGAGTATGCTTTTGTTGTAGTTGTCGCTTCGCCTTTTATACTCGTATGGACGAATAGTCTAGTTTTGTTGATGTTTCTGTCTCATCTTTTATACTCATGCGGGCAAGTCGCGCGCTTTGTTGCTACCGTCTCACCATTTTTACTTGTGCGGGCAAGGAGTATGCTCTGTTGTTGCTGTCTCACCTTTTAAACTCTTACGAGGCAAAGAATCTACTTTTGTTGTTGTTGCCTTCTTGCCTTTTATAGCAAGGAGTATGCTTTTGTTGTTGTTGCCATCTCGCCTTTTATTCTCATACAGGCTAGGAGTCTACTTTGCTATTATTGCTGTCTCGCCTTTTATACTCTTGTGGGCAAAGAGCATACTTTTGTTATTGTACTTTTCACCATTTATACACATGCAGGCAAGGAGTCTACTTTTGTTGTTGTTGTTGTCTCACCTATTATACTCATGTAGGCAAGGAGTCTGATTTTGTTGTTGTTGCCATCTCACCTTTTATACTTAGGCAAGTGAGGAGTATACTTTTGTTGTTGCACTTGTTGCCTTTGATACTCTTTCCGGTAAGAAGTCCGCTTTTGTTGTTCTTGTCGTCTTGCATTTTGTACTTGAGCGATAAAAAGTTTACTTTTATTTATGTTTCCATCTCACCTTTTACACTCACGCGGGCAAGGTGTCTGTTTTTGTTGATGTCGTTGTCTCGCCTTTATACTCGTGCAGGCAAAGAGCATGCTTTGTTGTTACCGTCTCACCTTTTTCACTCGTGCGGGCAATGAGTATACTTTTGTTGTTGTTACTGTCTCGCTTTTTATGCTCATGCAAGCAAGGATTTTAGTTTTGTTGTTATTGTCGTCTCTCCTCTTATACTCGGGCTGGAGAGGAGTTAACTTTTCTTGTTTTACTTGTTGCCTTTAATACTCTTGTGGGCAAGAAGTCTGCTTTTGTTGTTCTTGCCATCTCACGTTTTATACTCGTGCGGGCTAGGAGTCTAGTTTTGTCGATGTTGTCGTCTCGCCTTTTATACTTGTGCGGGTGAGGAGTATACTTTTGTGGTCGTGCTTGTAGCTTTTTATCCTCTTGTAGGCAAAGAGTCTGCTTTTGTTGTTGTTGCCATCTTGCCTTTTATACTCATGCAGGCTAAAAGGCTGCTTTGCTGTTGTTGCCGTCTCGCCTTTTTATACTCGTTTGGGCAAGGTGTATACTTTTGTTTTTGAACTTTTTGCCTTTTATATTCTAGCGGGAAAGGACACTACTTTTACTATTGTTGCCATCCCGCCCTCTATGCTTGGGCGGTCGAGGAGTATGCTTTTGTTGTTGCACTTGTCGCCTTTAATGCTCTTGCGAGCAAGAAGTCTGCTTTTCGTGTTCTTGCCATCTCGTGTTTTATACTCGTGCAGGCAAAGAGTTTGGTTTTGTTGATGTTGTTGTCTCGCCTTTTATACTTGGGCAGGCGAGGAGTATACTTTTGTTGTCATGCTTGTCGCTTTTATACTCTTGCAGGCAAAGAGTGTGCTTTTGTTGTTGTTGTCGTCCTGCCTTTTATACTCATGGGGACTAAGAGTCTGCTTTGCTATTGTTGTCGTCTTGCCTTTTGTACTCGTGTGGGAAAGGAGTATACTTTTGTTATTTTACTTTTTGCCTTTTATACTCCTACGGGCAAGGAGTCTGCTTCTATTGTTGTTGTCTCACCTTTTATCCTTGTACGGGCAAGCAGTTTGGTTTTGTTGTTGTTACCGTCTCGCATTTTATAATCGTACGGATAATGAGTACACTTTGTCGTTGTTGTCCCGTCTCTTATATCTGTGCTGGCTGGGAGTATGCTATTGTCGGTGTTGTCGTCTCACCTTTTATACTTTGGCAGGCGAGGGGTATACTCATGTTGTCGTACGGGCAAGGAGTATGCTTTTGTTGCTTTTGCTATCTCGTCTTTTATACTCGTGTGGGCAAGGAGTCTGGTTTTGCAGTCGTTGTTGTATTGCCTTCTATACTCGGGTGGGACAGGAGTATACTTTAGTTGTTGTACTTGTCACTTTAATACTCTTGTGGGCAAGAAGGTTACCTTTGTTGTTTTTGCTGTCTCGTGTTTTATACTTGTGCGGGCAAGGAGTTTGGTTTTGTTGATGTTGTTGTCTCAACTTTTATGCTTGGGCAGGCAAGGAGTATATTTTGGTGGGCAAACAGTATGCTTGTCACCTTGTGTACTTGCCACGCTTTAAACTCCTGTGGGTAGGGAGTTTGCCTTTGTTGTTGTTGCCGTGTTGCCTTTTATACTCACGTGGGGAAGAAGTATGCTTTTTTCTTGCCATCTCGCCATTCATACTCGTGCGTGTAAGAAGTATGCCTTGCTATTGTCGTCTCCCCTTTTATACTGGTGTGGACAGCGAGTATGCTTTTACTGTTATTGCTGTCTCGCCTTTTACACTCATATGGATAAGGAGTCTAGTTTTGTTGTTGTTGCCCTCTCGCCTTTTATACTAGTGCAGGCAACCAGCATGCTTTGTTGTTGTTGTCTTGCCTTTTATACCCACGCAGACAAGGAATATGCCTTGTTGTTGCTATCTCTCGTCCTTACACTCTTGTAGGCAAGAAGTCTATTTTCTTGTTCTTGCTGTCTCGCCTTTATACTTGTTCAGACTAGGAGTCTGCTTTGCTATTGTTGCCGTCTCACCTTCTATACTCGTGCAAGCAAGGATTAATTTTGTTCTTGTACTTTTCACTTTTTATACATGAGCAAAAAAAGAGTCTACTTTTGCTGTTGTTGCTGTCTCGCCTTTTATGCTCATGCGGGCAAGGAGTCTAGTTTTGTTGTTGTAGCCATCTTACCTTTTATGCCCGGGGAAGCGAGGAGTATACTTTTATTGTTGTACTTGTCGCCTTTTATACGCTTTTGTGCAAGAAGTCTACTTATGTTGTTCTTGTTGTCTCGCCTTTTATACTCTGTTGGGCAACGAGTCTTGTTTTGTTGATGTTGTCCTCTTACCTTTTATACTTTGGCAGAGAAGGAGTATAATTATATGGGCAAGGAGTATGCTTGTAACCTTATGTACTTGTTGCCTTTTATACTCTTATGGGCAAGGAGTCATGCTTTGTTGTTGTTGCCGTCTCGCCTTTTACACTCGTGCAGGCAAGCAGCATGCTTTGTTGTTGGCGTCTCATTTTTTATAGTCATACAAGCAAGGAGTCTAGTTTTGTTATTGTTGCAGTCTATCCTTTTATACTCGTACGAGCAAAGAGTGAGAAGTATGCTTTGTTGTAGCCTTCTCGCCTTTTAAACTCGTCCGGGTGAGGAGTATGCCTTTGTTATTGTTGTTGTCTCGCCTTTTTAACTCGTGCAGGCTAGGAGTCTGCCTTGCTATTGTTGCCGTCTTGCCTTTTACACTCGTGCGGGCAAGGAGTATACTTTTGTTATTGTACTTTCCACCTTTTATACACTTTTAGGCAAATAATCTACTTTTGTAGTCGTTACTGTCTCACCTTTTATACTTATGTGGGAAAGGAGTCTGGTTTTGTTGTTGTTGCATTCTAGCCTTTTATAACCTAGCAGGCGAGGTGTAATATTTTATTTGTTGTACCTGTTGCATTTTATACTCTTGCAAGCAAGATGTCCACTTTTGTTGTCATTGTCGTCTCGTCTTTTGTACTCGTGCGGGCAAGGAGTCTGGTTTTGTTATTGTTGTCGTCTCACCTTTCATCCTCGAGCGGTCGAGAAGTATACTTTTGTTGTTTTATTTGTCGCCTTTTATACTCTTACGTGCAAAAAAGTCCACTTTTTATTGTTGTTGATGTCTCACCTTTTACACTGGTGTAGGCAAGGAGTAAGTGGTATGCTTTGCTAATGCTATATCGCCATGTATACTCGTGCGGTCAAGGTATATCCATTTGTTAATGTTGCCATCTTGCCTATTATACTCGTGTGGGCCAGGTGTCTACTTTGCTATTGTTGTTGTCCAACCTTTATACTCATGCGAGCAATGAGCATACTTTTGTTGTTGTACTTTTCTTCTTTTATCCTTTTGCAGACGGGAGCTTGCTTTTGTTGATGTTGGTGTCTCGCCTTTCACACTCGTGAGGGCAAAGAGTCTGGTTTTGTTGTTGGTGACGTTTCACCTTTTATGCTCAGACGAGCGAGGAGAATACTTTTATTGTTGTCGTCGTCGCCTTTTAAACTCTTACGTGCAAAATGTGTGCTTGTGTTGTCGTTGCTGTCCTGCGTTTTATGCACCTACAGGCTAGGTGTTTGGTTTGTTGTCATCTCGCATTTTATACTCATGCGGGTAAGGAGTAAGAAGTATGCTTTGCTGTTACCGTCTTGTCTTTTATACTCGTGCAGGCAGAATATATTTTTGTTACTGTTGCTGCCTCGCCTTTTATGCTCGTGCGGGCAACGAGTCAAGTTTGCTGTTGTTGCCGTCTTGCCTTTCATACTCGTGCGGGCAAGTAGCATACTTTGTTGTTGTCGTCTCACCTTTTTTACTCGTGCCGGCAAGTAGTATACTTTGTAGTTACCGTCTCGCCTTTTAAGCTCTCGCAGGCAAAGAGTCTACATTTGTTATTGTTGCCTTCCTGCCTTTTATACTCGTTCGAGCAAGGAGTATGCTTTTGTTATTATTGGCATCTCGCCCTTTATTGTTATGCGGGCTAGGAGTCGGCTTTGTTATTGTTGCCGTCTCGCCTTTTATACTCGTGCAGGCAAGGAGTGTGCTTTTGTTGTTGTACATTTCGCCTTTTATACACGCACGGGCAAGGAGTCTACTTTTGTTATTGTTGTTGTCTCGCCCTTTATACTTAACCGGGCAAAGAGTCTGGTTTTGTTGTCGTTGGCATCTCGCTTTTTATACTCGTGCTGGCAATGAGTAAGGAGTATGGTTTTGTTATTGTTGCCATCTCACCTTTTATACTCATGCGGGCAAGGAGTATAATTTAGTTGTTGTACTTTTTGCCTTTTATACACGAGCAGGCAGGGAGTCTATTTTTGTTGCTGTTGCTATCTCTCCTTTTATACTCATGCGGGCAAGGAGTCTGTTTTTGTTGTTGTTGCCATCTCGCCTTTCATACTCGGGCGAGCGAGGAGTATACTTTTGTTGTTGTATATCACCTTTTATACTCCAGGAAAGAAGTCTGCTTTTGTTGTTTTTGTCATCTCGCATTTTATACTCTAGTAGGCAAGGAGCCTAACTTTGTTGATGTTACCATCTCGCCTTTTATACTCTTGCAGGCTAGGAGTTTGTTTTTGTTGATGTTGTTGTCTTGCCTTTTATACTCGTGCAAGCAAGCAGCATGCTTTGTTGTTACCATCTTGCCTTTTACACTCGTGAGGGCAAAGAGTATGCTTTTGTTGTTTTTGCTATCTCGTCTTTTATACTCGTGTGGGCAAGGAGTCTGGTTTTGTAGTCGTTGTTGTATTGCCTTCTATACTCGGGTGAGACAGGAGTATACTTTTGTTGTTGTACTTGTCACCTTTAATACTCTTGTGGGCAAGAAGTTTACCTTTGTTGTTTTTGCTGTCTCGTGTTTTATACTCGTGTGGGGAAGGAGTTTGGTTTTGTTGATGTTGCTGTCTCAACTTTTATGCTTGGGTAGGCACGGAGTATACTTTGGTGGGCAAACAGTATGCTTGTCACCTTGTGTACTTGCCGCGCTTTATACTCTTGTGGGCAAGGAGTTTGCCTTTGTTGTTGTTGCCGAGTTGCCTTTTATACTCATGCAGGCAAGACGTATCGCCATCTATACTCGTGCGATCAAGGTATATCCATTTGTTAATGTTGCCGTCTTGTCTATTATACTCGTGTGGGCCAGGTGTCTACTTTGCTATTGTTGTTGTCCAACCTTTATACTCGTGCGAGCAATGATCATACTTTTGTTGTTGTACTTTTCGCCTTTTATACTTTTGTAGACAGGAGCCTGCTTTTGTTGGTGTTGGTGCCTCGCCTTTCACACTCGTGAGGGCAAAGAGTCTGGTTTTGTTGTTGGTGACGTTTCACCTTTTATGCTCAGACGGGCGAGGAGTATACTTTTATTGCAGTCCTTGTCGCCTTTTAAACTCTTACGTGCAAAATGTGCGCTTGTGTTGTTGTTGTTGTCCTGTGTTTTATACACCTACAGGCTAGGTGTTTGGTTTGTTGTCATCTCGCATTTTATACTCATGCGGGTAAGGAGTAAGAAGTATGCTTTGCTGTTACCGTCTTGTCTTTTATACTCGTGCAGGCAGAATATGTTTTTGTTACTGTTGCTGCCTCGCCTTTTACGCTCGTACGGGCAACAAGTCGAGTTCGCTGTTGTTGTAGTCTTGCCTTTTATACTTGTGCAAGTAAGGAGCCTGGCTTTGTTGTTGTTAACATCTCACATTTTATACTCGTGCGGAAAAGGAGAATGCTTTGTTGTTACCGTCTTGTCTTTTATACTAGTGCGGGCTGGGAGTATGCTTTTGTTGTTATTGTTGTCTGGCCTTTTATCCTTATGCGGGCAAGGAGTACGTTTTTGTTGTTGTACCATTCACCTCTTATACTTTTGCGGGCAATGAGTCTACTTCTGCTGTTGTTGTTGTCTCCCTTTTTATCCTTGTGCGGGCAAGGGGTATGGTGTTGTTGTTCTTATTGCCTCATATTTTACAATCATGTAGGTAAGGAGTAAGCTGTGTTGTTGTCGTCTCGTCTTTTACTCTCGTACGGGCTAGGAGTATGATTTTGTTGTGCCTGTCGTCTTGCCTTTCATACTCAGGCGGGCGAGGGAAATACTTATGTTGTTGCACTGGTCGCTTTCTATACTCTTGTGGGTAAGTAGTTTGCCTGTGTTATTGTTGCCGTCTCGCCTTTTCTACTCGTTCGGGCTAGAAGTTTGCTTTGTTGTTGTCGTCGCCTCGCCTTTTACACTCGTGCGGGCAAGCAACATGCTTTGTTGTTGCCGTCTCACCTTTTATATTTGTGTGGCCAAGGAGTATGCAATGTTGTTGCCATCTCGCATTTCATACTCATGCAAGCAACGAGTACCCTTTTATTGTTGTCCCCATCTCGATTTTTACACTCACGTAGGCAAGGTGTCTGGTTTTGTTGTTGTTGTCGTCCCCCCTTTTATACTTGCGTGGGCAGGGAGTATGCTTTATTGTTGCTGTCTCACTATTTATCCTCGTGTAGGTAAAGAGCATGCATTGCTATTGTCACCTTGACTTTTGTACTCGTGCGGGCCAAGAGTACGTGTTGTGGTTGCCATCTCGCTTTTTATACTTTTGAGAGAAAGGAGTATGTTTTGCTATTGTCCTCTCACATTTTATACTCGTACAGGCAAGGAGCCTGGCTTTGTTGTTGTGGTTGTCTCTCCTTTTATATTCGTGCGGGCAAACAATATGTTTTGTTGTTGCCATTTTCCTTTTATATTCATGCGGGTTAAGAGTATGCTTTGTTGTTACCACCTCACCTTTTATACTCTTGAGAGTAAAAAATATGTGGGCAAAGAATATGTGTCGCTACTACCATCTGGCCTTTTATACTCATCTAAGCAGCGAGTATGCTTTTGCGGTTGTTGCCGTCTCGCCTTTTATACTCGTGTGGACAAGGAGTTTAGTGTTGTTTTTCCTACCGTCTCGCCTTTTATGCTTGTGCGGGCAAGCTGCATGATTTATTGTTGTCGTCTCTCCTTCTATGCTAGTGCGGACAAAGAGTAAGCGTTTTTATTGCTGTCTAGCCCTTTCTAGTCTTACGAGCAAGGAATCTGCTTTTGTTGCCCGCGCGGACAAGCAGTCTGGTTTTCTTGTAGTTGTCCTCTCGCCTTTTATACTCATATGGATAAGGAGTATGCGAGTATGCTTTGCTATTGCTGTCACGCCTTTTTTTGCTTATGCCAGCAAAGAGTATGCTTTTGTTGCTGTTGCCATCTCGCCTTTTATACTCGTGCAGGCAAGGAGTCTAGTTTTGTTATTGTTGTCATCTCCCCTTTTATACTCGTGTTGGCAAGGAGTATGCATGGTTGTTGTCGTCTCACCTTTTATACTTAGTCGTGTAAGGAGTATGCTTTGCTATTACCGTCTCGCCTTTTTTACTCTTGTAGGCATAGAGCATGTTTTGCTGCTATCATCTCGCCTTTTATACTTGTACAAGCAAGGTATATGCTCTTGCCTTGCTACCTCGCCGTTTATACTCGTGCGGGTAAGGATTATGCCTCGCTATTGTCATCTCACCTTTTATACGCGTACAGACAAGAAGTCTAGTTTTGTTGTTGTTGCCGTATCACCTATTATGCTCATGCGGGCAAGCAGTATGCTTTGTTGTTGTCGTCTGGCCTTTTATACTCTTGTTTGCAAGGAGTATACCTTTGTTGTTGTTGCCGTCTAGCCTTTATGCTCGTGCAAGCTAGGAGTCTTCTTGGCTATTGTTGTCGCCTCGCTTTTTATACTCATGCAGGTAAGGAATATACTTTTGTTGTTGTATTTTTCGCCTCAAATACTTTTGCGGATAAGGAGTCTGCTTTTGTTGTTCCTACTGTCTCTCCTTATAAGCTCGTGCAGGCAAGGAATTTATTTTTGTGGTTGTTGTCGTCTTGCTTTTTATATTCATGTGGGTAAGGAGTATGCTTTGCTTTTGCCATCTCGCCTTTTTACTTGCGAAAGCAAAGAATATGCTCTTGTTGCTATTGTTGTCTCGCCTTTGATATTGAAAGCAAAGAGTATGCTTTTGTTGCTATTGCTGTCTCACCTTCTATATTCATGCGGGCATGGAGTCTATTTTTGTTGTCGCTCTCGTCTCCCCTTTTATACTCATGTGGGTAAGGAGTATGATTTTGATATCATATTGGGGGTTGATTTCTTTGTGAGCGCAAAAGTTGCTCTGTTGCCTCATTTGGGTGGTCTCATGATCATGCATGAGGATCATCCATGTTTCGTTGCTGGAACGTTCACTCCCTCTTCCAGTATCAGTGGGAAGTCGGGTGGTATGCCATCAGCTATGCAAGTGAAGCATGGGCTGAAGAAGGGAGAAGTCACCTACCTTGCAGCTTTCATGGAGATTAAAGAAGGCATTGTTACGGAGGTGCCTGACAGTGTGGTGGATTTGTTGGGAAAGTTCACTGATGTGATCCCTCCTGAACTTCCCAAGTGTCTTCCCCCGAGGCGTGCCACTAACCACAAAATTGATTTGGTGCCCGGTTCCAAACCACAAGCACAAGCCCCATATCGCATAAGTCAGCTAGAGTTGGCAGAATTGAGGAAGCAGTTGACGAAGTTGCTGGATACAGGCAATAGTGAAGTGGGAGGCCCCTACCAAAGTGTCAAAGTTGAGATCCTTTCTTGGTTTATCTAACTACTACAGGAAGTTTCTACAGGGTTACTCCAAAAAGGTGGCCCCATTGACAGACTTACTCAACATGGATAGACCCTGGAGGTGGACCACAGATTGCCAAGAAGCCTTTGACAAATTGAAGGCAGCAGTGTCCACAGAGCCGGTCCTGAGGTTGCTTGATTTTGAGTTGCCTTTCAGTGTGCTAACTGACGCCTCAGATAAAGCCATTGGAGGTGTGTTGGTGCAGGAAGGCCACCCCATTGCCTATGAGAGTCAGAAACTCAATGATGCAGAGCAGTGGTACTCAGCCCATGAGAAGGAGATGCTGGCAGTGGTGCATTGCCTTCGCACCTGGAGGCTGTATTTGCTGGGTACCCGATTCGTGGTTCGGACCGACAATGTGGCTAACACATTCTTTTAGACTCAGAAGAAGCTTTCTGTATGGCAAGCGCGATGGCAGGAGTTCTTGGCTGAGTATGATTTTACTTGGGAACATAAGCTAGGAAGGCAATCTCAGGTGGGAGATGCCCTAAGTCGTCGACAAGTGCAAGAGACGGTTGCTGCCCTCACTCAAGTGCAAAGTGACTTGCTAGACAAAATCAGGGAATAGGCCCCACATGATGCCACATATCAACAAGTGGTACAGCAGGTCAAAGAGGGTGTGGTAAGGGGATACTGGCTCGATAATAGTTTATTGCATGCCAAGGATAATCGTGCATATGTTCCCAGTGGTGCAGGCCTTAGAAAGGAGATACTGCGGGAGTCACATGATTTACAGTGGGCTAGTCATCCTGGCGTCGAAAGGATGGTCGTCGTACTGTCCCGCAACTACTACTGGCCAAAGATGGAAGATGACGTCGAAGCATATGTCAGGACGTGCATCACTTGTCAGCAAGACTAGACAGAGCGACAAAAGGAGGCGGGTTTGTTGCAGCCACTACCCATTCCTACGAAGCCATGGGTATCGGTTTCGATGTATTTCATTGGCAGGTTCCCAAATGTTGATGGTATGGAATCTATCATGGTGGTGGTAGATCAGTTTTGCAAGTATGCGGTGTTTATTCCTACCCCCTCTTCATGTCAAGCAGAGACAACCGCCGAGCTTTTCTACAAGTAGGTAGTAAAGTACTTTGGGTTGCCTGAAGATATTGTGAGCGATCGGGATCCTCGTTTCATTGGCAGGTTCTAGACATCATTTTTCAACATGATGGGTTCAGAATTGAAATTCTCTACTGCCAACCATCCTCATACTGATGGCTAGACGGAGCGGATCGATGGCCTACTTGAGGAATATCTTCGACCTAACGTAACGGCAAGCCAGTAGAATTGACTTGAGTTGTTGGATTCGGCCTAATTTTGCTACAATCTTCATAAGTCCTCTTCCACAGGTATGAGTTCCTTTGAGCTAGCTATGGGGCAACCAGATTCCTTGCCCGTACGAGTATGAAAGGTGACACAACAATAACAACAAAAGCATACTCCCTGCCTGCACGAGTATAAAAGGCGAGATGACAACAGTAAAGCATACTCCTTGCCCACAGGAATATAAAAGACCAGACAGCTAGAACAAGAAAACCAGACACCTTGCCCACACGAGCATAAAAGGTGAGACGACAACAACAGCAAAAGTCGACCCCTTGCCGGTAAGAGTATAAATGGAAGAAAGTACAATAATAGTATACACCTTGCCCATGCAACACTAAAAGGCCAGACATTAACAATAGCAAGGTAGACTCCTAGCCTGCATGAGTGAAAAAGCTCGATGACAACAACAACAAAAGTAGATTCCTTGCCTAGAAGAGTATAAAAAGGAAAACTGCAACAACAAAGCATGTAGCTTGCCTGCACGAGTGTAAAAGGTGACACGACAACAACAACAAAACCATACTCCTTGCCCACACGATTATGAAAAGCGAGATTGCAACAACAGCAAAACCAAACTCCTTGCCCGCACAAGTATGAAAGGCTAGATAGCAACAACAACAAATGCAGATTGCATTTTCGAAAGAGTTTAAAGGCGAAAAGTGGAACAACAGAAGCATACTCCTTACCTACACGAGTATGAAAGGTGAGACGGCAACAACAAAGCATACTCCTCGCTCGCACGAGCATAAAAAGTGAGACTGTGACAACAGAGTATGCTCCTTGCCCGCACAAGCATAAAAGGCGAGCCAGCAACAGCGAGAAAACCAAACTCCTTGCCCACACAACTATAAAAGGTGAGAGGGCAACAACAACAAAACCAAACTCCTTACCCCCGCGAGTGTCAAAGGCGAGATGGCAACAACAACAAAAGTAGACTCCTTGCCCAAAAAACTCTAAAAGGTGAAAAGTATAACAAAAATATACTCCTTGCCCACACGAGTATAAAAGGCAAGATGGTAACAATAGCAAAGCAAACTCTTAGCCCACACGAGTTAAAAGGCTAGACTGTAGCAGCAATAAAAGCTAACCTTTCCTATAAGAGTATAAAGGACGACAAATGCAACAATAAAAGTATACTCCTTGCCCGACCAAGGATAAAAGGTTAGATAGCAACACCAACAAAAGCAAACTCCTTTTCTACAAGAGTATAAAAGACGATACGACAACAACAAAGCACACTCCTTGCTCGTACAAGTATAAAAGGCGAGACAACAACAACAAAGCATGCTGCTTGCCCGCACGAGTACAAAAGGCAACACATCAACAACAACAAAACCAGACTCCTTACCCGTATGGGTATTAAAAGTGAGACGATGACAACAAAAAAGTCTACTCCCTATCTACACGAGTATAAAAGGCGAGACGTCAATAGCAAAGCATACTCCTTGCCCGCATGACTATAAACAACAAGACGGTAACAGCAACAAAACCAGACTCCTTGCCTACATAAGTGTAAAAGGTAAGACAGCAACAACATCAAAAGTAGACTCCTTGTACGCAAGAGTGTAAAAGTCAAAAGTACAACAACAAAATTATACCCCTAGCCCGCACAAGTATAAAAGGGAACACGACAACAACAACAAAACCTGTCTCCTTGCCTACATGAGTATAAAGGCAAGACAACAACATCTACAAGTGTAGATTCCTTGTCCGTAAGAGTACAAAAAGCAAAAAGTATGGCAATAAAAATATACTCCTTCTCCACACCAGTAGAAGAGGCAAGACGACAACAATAACAAAACCAAAATCCCTATCCACACGAGGATAAAAGGCGAGACAACAACAACAGTAAAAGCAAACTCTTTGCCAGCAAACGTAAAAAAGGCAACACATACAACAACAAAACTAGCCCACTTGCCCTCAAGAGCATTAAAATTGAGACGGCAACAACAGCAAAAGTAGACTCTTTGCCCTCAATAGTATAAAAGGTGAAAGTACAACAACAAAAGTATACTCCTTGCCCGCACGAACATAAAAGGCAAGACAATAACAACAGCAAAGCAGACTCTTAGCCTGCACGACATAAAAGGGTAGACGCCAACAACAACAAAGGCAAACTCCTTGCCCACACAAGTATAAAAGGCGAGATGGCATCAACAAAGCATGCTACTTGCCCGAACGAGAATAAAAGGTGAGACGACAACAAGAACAAAACCAAACTCCTCGACCGTACGAGTATAAAAGGTGAGATGATAGCAACAATAAAGTATACTCCCTACTAGCATGAGTATAAAAGAGAGACAGCAACAACAAATCATAATACTTCCCTGCACAAGTACGAGAGGCAAGAAGACAACAACAACAAACCAAACTCCCTATGCACATGACGATAAAAGGCGAGAGGACAACAACAGCAAAAGTAGACTCTTTTCCCGGAAGAGTAAAAAAAGCAACAAGAACAACAGCAAAACCAGCAAACTTGCCTGCACGAGCATTAAAGGCGAGACGACAAGAAAAGCAAAAGTAGACTCTTTGCCCTCAAGAGTATACAAGCCAAAAAGTACAACAACAAAAGTATACTCCTTGCCAACACGAATATAAAAGGCGAGACAATAATAACAGCAAAGCAGACTCCTAGCCTGCACGAATTAAAAGGGTAGACGCCAGCAACAAGAAAGGCAGACTCCTTGCCCACACAAGTATAAAAGGCGAGATGGCATCAACAAAGCATGTTGCTTGCCGGAACGAGAATAAAAGGTGACACGACAACAAGAACAAAACCAGACTCCTCGACCGTACGAGTATAAAAGGCTAGACGATAGCAACAATAAAAGTACACTCTCTACTAGCATGAGTATAAAAGAGAGATAGCAACAACAAATCATAATACTTCCCCGCATGAGTATGAGAGGCAACACGACAACAACAGCAAAACCAAACTCCATATCCACACGAGGATAAAAGGCGAAACAACAACAACAGCAAAAGTAGACTCTTTTTCCGCAAGAGTAAAAAAAGTGACAAGAACAATAAAAAAAACCAGCCCACTTGCTCGCACGAGCATTAAAGCCGAGATGGCAACAACAGCAAAAGTAGACTCTTTGCCCTCAAGAGTATAAAAGGCAAAAAGTACAACAATAAAAGCATACTCCTTGCCAACACGAATATAAAAGGCGAGACGATAAAATCAGCAAAGCAGACTCCCAGCCTGCACGAGTTAAAAGGCTAAACGCCATCAACAACAAAGGTAGACTCCTTGCCCACACGAGTACAAAGCATGTTGCTTGGCCACACGAGAATAAAAGGTAACACGACAACAAGAACAAAACCAGACTCCTCGATTGTACGAGTATCAAAGGCAAGACGATAGAAGCAATAAATGCACACTCCCTGCCAGCACGAGTATTAAAGAGAGACAGCAGCAGCAAAGCATAATCCTTGCCCGTATGAGTATAAAATATGAGATAGTAACAACAAGAAAACCAGACACCTTGCCCGCACGAGGATAAAACGTGATACCGCAAGAACAACAAAAATAAACTCTTTACCCGCAAGAGTACAAACAATAGAAAGTACAATAACAAAAGTATAGGCATTGCTTGCACGAGAATAAAAGGCCAGACAGTGACAACGGCAAAGCAGGCTCCTAGCATGCGCAAGTTAAAAGGCTAAACGACAAAAACAAGAAGGACAGATTCCTTGCTTAGAGGTAAGGCAACAAAAACAAAGTATATTGCTTGCCCACACGAGTGTAAAAGGCGACAAGGCAACAACAACAAAACTAGACTCCTTGCCCATACGAGTGTGAAAGGCGAGATGACAATAACAACAAAAGCATACTCCCTACTTGCATGACTATAAAAGGCGAGACGACAATAGCAAAGAATACTCCTTGCCCGCACGAGTATAAAAGGCGAGACAGCAACAGCAGCAAAACCATACTCCTTTCCCGCACAAGTTTAAAAAGCAAGACACCAACAATAACAAAAGTAGACTACTTGTTCGCAAGAGTTTAAAGGTGAAAAGTACACATCAAATGTATACTCCTTTCCTGCAATAGTATAAAAGGCAAAATGACAATAACAACTCATACTCCTTTCTCGCACGAGCCTAAAAAGCGGGATAGTAACAATAGAGCATGCTCCTTGCCCGCAGAGGCATAAAATGCGAGCCAGCAGCAACAACAAAACCATATTCCCAGCCCACACGAGTTTAAAAGGTGTGACAACAACAACAACAAAACTAGACTCCCTGCCCGAACGAGTATAAAAGGCGAGACGAGAACAACAACAAAAGCAGACTCCTTGGCCGCAAGAGTATAAATGGTAAAAAGTGCTACAACAAAAGTATACTCAATGCCCGCACAGTATAAAAGGTGAGGGGGTAACAACAGCAAAGCTAACTCCAAGCCCGCACAAGTTAAAAGGCTAGACAGCAACAATAACAAAAATAGACTCCTTTCCTGCAAGAGCATAAAAGACGACAAGTACAATAACAAAATATTCCTTGCCTAACCGAGTATAAAAGGTTAGATAGCTACAACAACAAAAGTAGACTCCTTTTCCAGAAGAGTATAAAAGGCAATACGGCAACAACAATGCATATTCCTTGCCTGCAATAGTAGAAAAGACGAGACGATAACAACAAAGCATGTTGGCTGCCCGCACAAGTATAAAAGGCAACACGACAACAACAACAACACCAGACTCCTTACGGTACGGGTGTAAAAAGCGAAACGACAACAATAATAACAAAAGCATACCCCTTGCTCGTGCGAGTATAAAAGGTGTGACGTCAATAGCAAAGCATACACTTTGCCTGCATGAGAATAAAAGGTGAGACAGAAACAAGAATAAAAGTAGGCTATTTGCCTGCACAAGTGTAAAAGGCAAGACAACAACAACAACAAAAGTAGACTCCTTGTCTGCAAGAGTGTAAAAGGCAACAAGTGCACCAACAAAATTATACCGCATGCCCGCACAAATATAAAAGGCGAGACGACAACAACAACAAAACCAAACTCCGTACTTACACGAGTATAAAAGGCAACATAGCAACATCTACAAATTCTGACTCCTCGCTCGCAAGAGTATAAAAAGCAAAAAGTACAGTGACAAAAGTATACTCATTGCCCACATGAGTATAAAAGGCATAACAACAACAACAACAACAAAACCAAACTCCCTGCCCGCATGAGTACAAAAGGCGAGACAACAACAACAATAAAAGCAGACTCCTTGCCAGCAAGATTATAAAATGTGAAATGTAAGACAACAAAAAGTATACTCCTTGCCCGAGCGAGTGTAAAAGGCGAGACGGCAACAACCGAAAAACAGACACCTAACCCACACGAGTATAAAAGGTGAGACAGCAACAACAACAAATGTAGACTCCTTTCCCGTAAGAGTATAAAAGGCGAGACGACAATAGCAAAGCATACTTCCTGCTCACACAAGTATGAAAGGCGACATGGCAACTACAAAGTGTGGTGCTTGCCCATGCGAGAATAAAAGGCAGGATGGTAACAATAACAAGACTAGACTCCTTGCCCGTACAGGATTGAAATGAGAGACAACAACAACAGCAAATGTAGATTCCTTGCCCGAAATAATATAAAAGGTGAAAAGCACAAAAATAAAAGCATACTCCTTACCCGCACAAGTATAAATGGTGAGACGGTAACAATAACAAAGCAGATGCCTAGCCCTCACGAGTGTAAAAAATAAGACGACAATAATAGCAAAAGCAGACTCCTTATCCACAAGAGTATAAAAGGTGAGGTGACGGCAACAAAGCACACTCCTTGGTCACATGAGTATAAAGGGCGAGACAGTAACAATAAAGTATGCTACTTGCTCGCACAAGTATAAAAGGCGAGATGACAACAATAACAAAACCAGACTCCTTGCCCGTACGAGTCTATAAGATGAGACGACAACAACAGTAAAAGTATACTCTTTGCTTGCAAGGATATAAAAGGCAAAAGTGCAAAAATAAAAGTATAATCCTTGCCCGGACGAGTATAAAAGCAAGATGGTGACAACAGCAAAGGTGGCTACTAGCCCGCACGAGTATAAAATGTTATATTGTAACAACAACAAAAGTAGACTCCTTGCCTGTAAGAATATAAAAAGTGAAAAGCACAAAATAAATGTATACTCCTTGCCTGCATGAGTATAGAATGGGAGATGGTAACAATAGCTACGCGGACGACTATCCGTCACGAGCATAAAAGCCAAAACGGCAACAACAACAAAGGTAGACTCCTGGCTCCCAAGAGTATAAAAGTTGAGACGACAACAACAAAGCATACTCCTTACTTACTTGAGTATAAACGGCAAAACGACAATAACAAAGCAAACTCCTTGGTCGCACGAGTGTAAAATGCAAGACGGCAACAACAAAGCATGCTCTTAGCCAGCACATATATAAAAGGCGATTTAGCAACAACAACAAAACCAGTCCCCTTGCTCGCATAAGTATAAAAGGTGAGACGACAGCAACAACTGCATACTCCTTGCTCGCAAAAGTATAAAAGGTGAGATGACAACAATAAATCATGCTCCTTACTTGTATGACTATAAAAAGCAAGATGACAGCTACAACAAAAGTAGATTCCTTAGCAGTGCGAGTGTAAAAGGCGAGACGACAACAACAACAAATGCATACTCCTTGCATGCACAAGTATAAAAGGCGAGACGACAACAACATAGCATACTCCTTGCCCGTAAGAGAATAAAAGGCGAGGCGGCAATAACAAAGCATGCTCCTTACTTGCATGAGTATAAAAGGAGAGACGGCATTAGCAAAGTTTAGTCTTTTCCCACATGAGTATAAAAGGCGAGTCAGTAACAACAACAAAACTAGTATCCTTGCCAGCACGAGTATAAAAAGCGATACAGCAACAACAACTAACGCAGACTCGTTGGCTGCAATAGTATAAAAGGTAAAAGTCCAACAACAAAAGCATACTTAATGCCCATATAAGTGTAATACGTGAGACGGGATAAATAACATAAACTGCACGAGTGTAAAAGCCGAGACAGCAACAATAGTAAAATCAGACTCTTTGCCCATAAGAGTAAAAAAGGTGACAAGTACAACAACAAAACCAGACTCTTTGTCTGCACGAGCATAAAATTCGAGATGGCAGCAGCAGCAAAAGTAGACTCCTTGCCTGCAAGAGCATAAAAGACGAAAAGTAAAACAACTAAAGTATACTCCTTGCCTGCATGATTAGAAAAAGAGAGACAGTAACCACAGAAAAACAGACTCTTAGGCTGCACAAGTGAAAAGGTTAAACGACACCAACAACAAAAGCAGACTCTTTGCCCACATGAGTATAAAAGATCAGATAGCAACAACAAAGCATACTCTTTGCCCACGCCAATATCAACGGCATGACGACAACAATAAAGCATGCTGGTTGCCCACACAAGAATAAAAAGCATCACATTAACAACAACAAAACCAAGCTCCCTACCCGCACGATTATAAAAGGCGAGACTACAACAATAATAAAAGCATACTTCCTGCCAACATGAGTATAAAAGGTGACACAGCAATAGTAAAGCATACTCCTTACCCGCATGAGTATAAAAGGTGAGACAACAACAACAACGAAAGCAGACTCCCTGCCTGCAAGAGTATAAAAAGCTAGAAGTATAACAACAACAGTACACTCTTTGCCTGCACAAGTATAAAAGGCAAGATGATAACAACAACAAATGTAAACTTCCTGCCTGCACAGGTATAAAAGGCGAGATAGCAATAACAACAAAAGCAAACTTTTTTGCCTGTAAGAGTATAAAAGGCGAAAAGTACAACAATAAAAGTATGCACTTTGCCTGTACGAGTGTAAAAGGTGGGACAGCAACAACAGCAAAGCAAACACCAAGCCTGCAAGAGTATAAAAGGCAAGATGGGAACAACAACAAAAGCATACTCCTTGCTTGCAAAAGTATAAAAGATGATAAGTACAACAACAAAAGTATACTCCTCACCGGACTGAGTATAAAAGGCCAGAAGACAACTACAACAGAAGCAGATTCCTTGCCCATGCATGTATAAAAGGCAAGATGGCAACAACAACAAAATCATACTCCTTACACACATGAGTATAAAAGGGGAGACGGCAACAGTGAAGCATACTCCTTTCCCACAAGAGAATAAAAGGCGAGACAGCAACAACAAAGTATGCACCTTACCCGCACAAGTATAAAAGGCAAGACAGCGACAACAACAAAACCAAACTCCTTGCCCGCGCGAGTATAAAAAACGAGACAGTACAAGAATAAAAGGCGAGACGGTACCAACAACAAAAGCATACTCCTTACCAGTATGAGTGCAAAAAGCGAGTCGGTAACAACTGCAAAACTAGTATCCATGCCCGCATGAGTATAAAAGGCGAGACAACAGCAACAACAAAATCAGACTCCTTGCCCGTAGGAGTATAAAAGGTGAAAAGTACAACAACAAAAGTATGCTCTTTCCCTGCATGAGTATAAAAAGCTAGACGGCAACAACATCAAAGCAGACACCTAGCTTGCACAAGCATAAAAGGCAAGACAGCAACAACAACAAAAGCAGACTCCTTGCCCGCAAGAGTATAAAAGACGAGAAGTACAACAACAAAAGTGTACTCCTTACCAGACTGAGTATAAAAGGCGAGACGGCAACAACAACAAAAGTAGACTTCTTGCTTGCAAGAGGATAAAAGGCAAAAAGTTGAACAACAAAAGTATACTCCTTGCTCGCTCGAATATAAACTTACTCCCCAAATTTGGAAAGAGATAAACAGCAAGTCAGTGCATCGTGGGCTGGTTCCAAAGTATGACAGTCCCCTCACAGTGGAGAAGAAAGTTGGCAATGTTGCATACAAGTTGCAATTTCCAAAAAGATTGTAGGTATATCCAACCTTCCATATGAGCTTCTTGAAACCCTTCTACGAGGAAGCGAGCAATGAGCCTTCAAGGAAACAAGCCCAGCGTGCACCGCCTACAACCAGAACTGAGTTCCAGTGTGAAGTAGAGAGAATCCTGGACCACTGAATGCATGGGCAAAGTAAGAAGAACAGGCGGTTTGAGTTCTTGGTGAAGTTGAAGAATGCCCCAGACAGCGAGGTAAGCTATAAAAAAGATGTGACTCTATGGGAGTTTGAGAAGTAGGTGGAAGACTACCTTTCAACCCTACCAATGAGGATGTTGGCTTCAACAAGTGGGGGTGGTTTGTTAGACCCTTGAAAACTTAGCATGCTGGAGTTAGTGGCACCTTACACCAATTCTTAGCATTGGATTTTGGAGTGGCTGGGCTCTCCTTGAGGCAAGATGAAAGCTGAGAGGGTTAGCATAGGCAAGAGCCTACATGTGGGTTCCAGTGTGGACCAAGGTTGGGGTTGGACAAAATATACTAGGCTACATGTTCGTGGCCTCAATCAGATGGGCTATGGGCTTGGGCTAAGAAGCTCAAAACATGAGGCTGGGTCTTGGCCAAGTCTACATGGCATTGCATGGCACTGCATGGCACCGACTCTCCTACGACGTGTAGAACATGGGGACATGTGAGTGTGGCTTAATCTAGTAGGCCGAGCACTTGGATAATGCGCATCCGATCGCGCATCGCTACGGATTGTGGGTAGATAAGGCTTATCGAGATCAAGTGATGGATGATCGTGGGAGATAAGGCTTATCAAGATCAAGTCATGGATAAGATCATGGGAAGATGAGGATGCTCAGCCATGAGAGAGATTATGGCGGGATAATGTTTATCTCCAAGCCCTTGATAGCTAGGGGTGTCAGCTATATATAGACCCTATGGGTTTGTCATTTGTACTCAGTAAGAGAGAAATCATTGAGTGAGAAAGAGTCAAACACTGTCGAGAGTTCAGTGGTTGTTCCTTTGTATTACTTTAAGTTAAAGTAATAAAGGTTGGGAAAGGTTCTCGTATATGCTCTTGTGTCTCTTTTGAGTGTGTGAGTTGTGTGCCTACTTACAAAGTTCCATTGTGAAATCCTTGTGTATGCAGTTGGCTGAGACTAACTGTGACTTAGTGTCATCATAAGGCAAAAATTTGAGTCAGAAAATTAGCCTTGTGACACCTACCATAGTGGCGACAAGTAACGGGAATTAGGGTTCAATTTCAGAGAGGGAGCCTAAGAAACGGCTACCACATCGAAGGAAGGCAGTAGGCATGCAAATTATCCAATCCTGACACGGGGAAGTAGTGACAATAAATAACAATACTGAGCTCTTACGAGTCTAGTAATTGGAAGGAGTACAATATAAATCCCTTAATGGGGATCCATTGGAGGGCAAGTCTAGTGCCAGTAGCCGCGGTAATTCCAACTCCAATAGCATATATTTAAGTTGTTGCAGTCAAAAAGCTCGTAGTTGGACCTTGGGATGGGTCGATCGGTCTGTCTTTTGGTGTGCACCTTTCACCTCCTACCTTCTATCGGCGATGTGCTTCTAGCCTTAATTGGTTTAGTTGTGCCTCCGGTGCTGTTAATTTGAAGAAATTAGAGTGCTCAAAGCAAGCTTATGCTCTGGATACATTAGCATGGGATAACATCATAGGATCTTGATCCTATTGTTTTGGCCTTCAGGATTAGAGTAATGATTCACAGGGATAGTCGGAGGCATTCGTATTTCATAGTCAGAGGTGAAATTCTTGGATTTATGAAAGACGAACAACTGCAAAAGCATTTGCCAAGGATGTTTTCATTAATCAAGAATGAAAGTTGGGGGGTCAAAGATGATCAAATACCATTATAGTCTCAACCATAAACGATGCCAATTAGGGATTGGTAGAAGTTGCTTTTAGGACTCCACCGGTGCCTTATGAGAAATCAAAGTCTTTGGGTTCCGAGGAGAGGATGGTCGCAAGGCTGTAACTTAGAGGAATTGACAGAAGGGCACCACCAGGAATAGAGCCTGCAGCTTAATTTGACTCGACATGGGGAAACTTACTAGGTCCAGACATAGTAAGGATTGACAGATTGAGAGCTCTTTCTTGATTCTATGGGTGGTGGGGCATGGCCGTTCTTAGTTGGTGGAGCGATTTGTCTGGTTAATTCTGTTAACGAACAAGACCTCAGCCTGCTAACTATCTATGAGGAGGTGATCCTCTGTGGCCAGCTTTTTAGAGGGACTATGGCTTTCTAGGCCAAGGAAGTTTGAGGTAATAATAGGTATATGATGCCCTTAGATTTTCTAAGCTGCCTGAGTGCTACACTGATGTATTCAATTGGTCCATAGCCTTGGCCGACAGGCCTGGGTAATCTTTTAAATTTCATCATGATGGGGATATATCATTACAATTGTTGCTTTTCATTGAGGAATTCCTAGTAAATGTGAGATATAAGCTCGTGTTGACTACAACCCTGCCCTTCATACAAACTACCCGTCCCCCATCCTTACCCACGTGAAATCATACTCAAACAAGAACTCCTACCACTGAGGTTATCATGCAAAAAGCTTTTTCTGAGTGTGAAAGAATGTGTTTGCCACATCGTCAGTCTGAACCACAAACCTGGTACCCAGCAAGTACACCATCCAAGTGCAAAGACAATGCACCACTACAAGCATTTCCTTTTTATGAGCCAACTACTACTGTTCTGCTTTTTTGAGTTTCTAGCTCTCATAGGCAATAAGGTGGTCTTCTAGCACCAACACCCCTCCAATGGCTTTTTCTGGGACGTCAATCAGTATAAAAAAAGGCAACTCGAAGTCTGGCAGCCTCAGGACCAACTCCGTGGACACTACTACCTTCAACTTGTCAAAGGCTTCCTAACAATCTGTGGTCCACCTCTATGGTCTACCCTTTTAGCAAGTCTATTGATGGGGCCACCTTTTTGGAGTAACCCTACACGAACTTCCTGTAGTAGTTAGACAAGCCAAGAAAAGACCTCAACTCCGACACTTTTGTAGGGGGTTACCACTCCTCTATTGCCTGGACTTTTCTCTGATCCATTTTTACGTGCCCTTGACTTGCCCTATACCCCAAGAATATAATATGTCACTGAGCAAACTCACGCTTTTTTTTCTTTACATATAATTGGTGCTTTCTCAACCTAGACAACACCAACCTCAGGTGGGACAAGTGATCCTCTAGGGACTCACTATATACAATAATATCATCAAGACTAATGACCACAAAATGATCGATAAAGTCATGAAATACATGATTCATCAAATTACAAAAAGTAGCAGGGGCATTAGCCAACCGAATGACATCACTAGGAATTTGTAAGAGCTATAGCAAGTGATGAATGTCATTTTCCCTTCATCTCCTTCAGTAATTCTGACCTGCTAATATCTAGACCGCATATCCAGCTTGGTGAAATATGAGGCTCTGGCCAGTCTATCGAACAAGTCAGCAATAAATGGATAGAATGCTTGTTCTTCACTGTTACTTTGTTTAATGCCCTGTAATCTACAGAAATCTGTAGGGAGCCATCGTGTTTCTTCTAAAACAATACTAGGGCACCATATGGCTCTTTGGAGGGGTACATCCAGCAACTCTGTCAATTGCTTCCTTAGTTCTGCTAACTCTAGCAGACTCATGCAGTATGGAGCTTGTGCTGGTGGTTTGGAACCAAGCATCAAATTGATCTTGTGGTCAGTGGCATACCTTAGGAGAAGACACTTGGGGAGTTCAAGAGGCATCACATCATTGAACTCACACAACAGATCTGCAACACTATTAGGTACCTCCGCAACAACACCTTCTTTGATCTCCATCAAAGCTACAAGGTAGGTGACTGCTCCCTTCTTCAGACCACACTCCACCTTCATAGCTAATAGCATACTACCCAACTTCCCACCAATACAAGAAGAGGGAGTGAATATTTTAGAAACATAACATGCATGATCCTCATGCATGCTCATGAGACCATCCGAGGAACCAACATAGCAACTTTTGCACTCACAAAGAAATCAACTCTAGTATTATATCAAAATCATCTAAAGGCACCACAGTAAAGTTAAATTTACCAAACCAAGTACCAATAGTTACCTCCACACCTAATGCCTTGCCAAGCACCTCCCGAGCTGCTAAGTTGACTACCTTCATTCGACTTCTAGTTTTGGTGACTTTTAGACCCAATGACTCCACCATCCTCTTAGCAACAAAGTTGTGGGTAGCACCTGTGTCATCCATCACCATCAACTCCTCATTACTGAGCCCAATCTTCACATACATCAGGTCGAGTTATGGGGCATGTCCAGCTTGCACAGCACTCACCAACTAAAGAGGATTGACCTGAGAGGTGCCAACATCATTCGAAATGCTGCTTCTGCCACTCTCCTAAGCAACTATGGCACTTAACTTCTCCCTCTTTGGACACTCTTCTGCCTTGCGTGGTCCATTATACATGAAACAACCAAAGTTAGAATTGCCTTTATCTTGTTCTTGGTAGACGACTGTGCCTTTATCCTTGCCACCACCATTGTCTTACCCTTCTTGCCCTCCTTCTTCTTTTTGGCCTTATCCTCGGGCTACTTCCCAACATCTAAATCAGAGGACTTGTTGATCCAAAAATCAACTAAACCATTAGCCACAACCATTGCAGAATGTAGGTCCTTCACACCTTGCCTTCTAAGCTCGGGTTGAGCCTAGGATTGTAGACTGGAAAGGAAGTTGAAAAGCTTGTCCTCATTCGATATATTCTAGATGACAAGCATCAAAGAACTGAATTCTTTCGTATAGTCATGTACTGTGCCATTTTGCTTCAACTTCTTCAGGGACTCCCTCGCAACCCATGACGTATTACAAAGCAAAAACTGGTCCTTCAACTCCTTTTTTAGGTGCTCCCACATCTCGATCTTAGACTTTCCTGCACTTCCATTGTCATCCAATTGAATCTTCCACCACAGCTTGGTGTCCTTGGCTAGATACACGCTGGTCAGATTGACCTTCTTGTCATCTAGCACTCAAACAGCCTTGAAATACTGTTCTATGTCTCATAGGCAATTCTTAATCTCCGCGGCATCCCTTGCTTCCTTGAAGGCTTTAAGCTCCAGCACCTTCATTTTGGTCAAGCCAACCATAACATCTCTGGCTTGTTGAGAGGCTACAGCCTTCTTGAGGATGGCTATTTCTACTACCATCTCATCAAGCCAAAAAGCTGTGTTTGAAGAGGCCACCACCTCATGTTGTCGCTGTAGATCAATTATATACATCTCATGGAGCGGCAAAGTTTAGAACATGGTGAAATTTGGATCCTCTGAAAGATCGCCAAGTATATCAAAAAGCTTGGCTATGCAGACACGAACTGCATCAAGACCCAAACCACCTGCCATTAGTCAAACCTTTATCCTCTGATAGCTATCACAGTGCTAAATTTCTCACTCGAATTTTTGCCTTGTGATGGCACTAAGTCGCACTTAGTCTCAGCCAATCGCACACACAAGGATTGTACAATGGAACTTTATAACAAGCACACAACTCGCACACTCAAAAGAAACACAAAAGCATATAAGAACCTTTCCCAACCATTATTACTTTAACTCAAAGTAACACAAAGGAACAAATCACTGAACTCTCGATAGTGTTTCACCCTTTCTTTCTAAGTGATTTCTCTCTCACTGAGTACAATTGACAACCCATAAGGTTTGACATCCCAACTATATAGGGCTTGGAGATAAACGTTATCTCCCCACGATCTCTATCATGGCTGATAATCTTCCCACGATCTTGTCCACGAGTCGATCTTGATTAGCCTTATCTCCCACGATCATCCATCACTTGATCTAAATAAAACCTTATCTACCCACGATCCTTAGCCATGCATGATCTAATGAGCATTATCGCGATGCTCTGCCAACAAGATAGAGTCATAATCGCACTTCCCCACGTTCCACATGTCACAAGAGACTCGGTGCCATGTAGTGCCATGCAATGCCATGTAGACTTGGCCAAGACTCATTCTTGTGTTTTTGGGCCTCTTGGCCCATGCCCATGACCCATTGGATGGAGCCCACGAATCTGCAGCCCAATCCGTGCCTTGGTCCATCTTGGGACCCACACGTAGGCCCGTGCCTACGCTAAACCCTCTCAGCTTTCACCTTGCCTCAAGAAGTGCCCGGCCACCCCAACATCCAATGCTGGGAATTGGCAGAAGGTGTCATGAACTCTAGCATGCTAAGTGTTCAAGGGACTAGCACCTACCGTGGTGGTAACAGGTAATGGAGAATTAGTGTTCGATTATAGAAAGGGAGCCTAAAAAACGGCTACGACATCCAAGGAAGGCAGCAGGTGCACAACTTACCCCATCCTAACACGAGGAGGTGGTGACAATAAATAACAATACCGAGCTCTTGCGAGTCTGGTAATTAGAATAAATACAATCTAAATCCTTTAACGAATATCGGTTGGAGGTAAGGCCTGGTGCCAGTCGCCATGGTAATTATAGTTCCAATAGCATCTATTTAAGTTGTTGCAATTAAAAGCTTGTAGTAGGACCTTGGGATGAGTTGATTAGTCTGCCTTTGGTGTGCATCTTTCGCCTTATCCCTTCTACCGGTGGTGCGCTCTTAGCCTTAATTGGCCGGGTCATGCCTCCAGTACTGTTACTTTGAAGAAAATAAAGTGCTCAAAGCAAGCCTATGCTTTGGATACATTAATATGGGATAACATCATAGGATTTTGATCTTATTGTGTTGGCCTTTGGGATTAGAGTAATGATTAACATGGATAGTTGTGAGCATTCGTATTTCAAAGTCAGAGGTGAAATTCATGGATTTATGAAAGACAATCAACTGCAAAAGCATTTGCCAAGCATGTTTTTATTAATCAAAAACGAAGTTTGGGGGCTGAAAAACGATCAATACCGTCTTAGTCTCAACCATAAGTGATGCTGACCAAGGATCGATAGAAGTTGCTTTTAGGACTCTGTCGGCACCTTATGAGAAATCAAAGTCTTTGGGTTTCGGGAGGAGTATGGTCGCAAGGCTAAAACTTAAAGGAATTGACAGAAGGGCACTACTATGAGTGGAGTCTACGACTTAATTTGACTCAACATGGGGAAACTTATCTGGTCTAGACATAGTAAGGATTGATAGACTAAGTGCTTTTTTTTTTAATTCTATGGGTGGTGGCAAGTGGCCGTTCTTAGTTGTTGGAGCGATTTGTCTAGTTAATTTAATTAACGAATGAGACCTCAGCCTGCTAACTAGCTAGGTAGAGATGATCCTCCGTGGCTAGCTTCATAGAGGGACTATGGCCTTCTAGGCCAAAGAAGTTTGAGGTAATAGCAGGTTTGTGATGCCCTTAGATGTTTTGGACCACAAGCGTGATACACCGATTTATTCAATGAGTCTATAGCCTTGGCCGATAGGCCTGGGTAATCTTTGAAATTTCATCGTGATTGGGATGGATCATTACAATTGTTGGTCTTTAACGAGGAATTCCTAGTAAGTACGAGTCATCAGCTCGTGTTGACTATGTCCCTACCCTTTGTACACACCACCTATCGCTCTTACCGATTGAATGGTCTAGTTAAGTGTTCGGATAGCAGCGACGTGGGTGGTTCGCCGCTGATGACATCGCAAGAAGTCCATTGAACCTTATTATTTAGAGGAAAGAGAAGTGGTAACGAGGTTTTTATAGGTGAACCTATGGAAGGATCATTGTCGAAACCTCTACCCAGCAGAACGACTCGCGAACAAGTTAACATCACATAACGCGGGGCATGTGTCAGTCCATGGGCACTCACACGCTGCAGTGTCTGTCGTGACGCCGATAGCTCGTCGGTCACCCTCGCGGCACGAACGACAAATCCTTAGTGTAGGTCGTGACATGGAAATCAGAAATTGAAAGGCAATGCCTTGTCACCCCAGGAATGGAGTGTAGGCGGGGCATTGCACCTCTATAATGAAAATCAAAATGACTCTCGGTAATGGATGTCTCAGCTCCCGCATCGATGAAGAACGTGACGAAATGCAATACTTGGTGTGAATTGTAGAATCTCGTGAATCATCAAGTCTTTGAACGCAAGTTGTGCTCGAAGCCTTCTGGCCAGGAGCACGTCTGCTCATGTGTCACAAAACATTGCCAACCCAAACCCCAAATAGATGGGGTTGCGCTTGGTGGCGGAAGATGGGCTCCTATGTGCTCGACATCTCGGTTGGCCCAAAAACCATGTCCCTAACAACGTTCGCCTCGAAAACAGTTGTTGAGAGACCCTCGAACAGTGTCATGCGGCCGTGTCGTCGCTTAAAACTTTGATGAACTTGACCATTTGTCGCATCGTGACCCCAGGTTAGGTGGAATCACCCGCTGAGTTTAAGCATATCAATAAGCGGAGGAAAAGAAACTTATGAGGATTCCCTTAGTAATGATGAGCAAACCCAGAATAGCCCAACTTGAGAATCAGACACCCCCGACATTTGAATTGTAGTCTGGGGAAGCATCCTTAGCAAAGGATTGGGCCCAACTCCCTTGGAAGGGGGCGCTAGAGAGGGTGAGAGCCCCGTTGTTCCCAGACCCTGTCATACCACGAGGCATTGTCTATGAGTATGGTTGTTTGGGAATGTAGCCCCAATCGGGCGGTAAACTCCGTCCAAGGCCAAATATGGGCAAGAGACTAATTGCAAACAAGTATCGCGAGGGAAAGATGAAAAGGGCTTTGAAAAGAATGTCAAAGAGTGCTCAAAATTGTTAGGAGGGAAACAGATGGGGGCCAGCTATGCGCCTTATTCGGATACAGAACGGGAAGAGCCAGTTCGCCGATGGGCTCGAGGCGTGGACCAATTCGGATTGCTGGGGTGTCCCAAGCGCAAGCCATTGAAACACCCAACGACACGTTGCCCTCGTGATTGTGGACACATCACTCGCCCTCGCGAACGTGGACACATCACTCGCCCTCACATGGGTTAGTCGATCCTAAAAGACCAGGAAAGTCCGTCTGATAGCACTTCCAAGTGTGAGCTTTGAAAGGGAATCAAGTTAAAATTCTCACACTGGGATGTGGCAGCTTACGACAACATTAGGGAGTTTGAAGACATCAACGAGGGCCTCAGAAAGAATTTTCTTTTCCGTTTAACAACCTGCCCACCCTGGAAACAACTTTGTCGGAGTTAGGGTCCAGCGGCTAGAAAAGTGTTACACGTCTCGCAGTGTCCAATGATCCCCAACGGCCCTTGAAAATCCAGAAGACTGAGTGCCTACCGCACCTGGTCATACTCATAATTGTATTAGGTCTCCAAGGTGAACAGCCTCTGGTCAATGGAACAATGTAGGTAAGGGAAGTCGGCAAAATAGATTTGTTACCTTGAGAAAAGGATTGTCTCTGAGGACTGGGCTCGAGGGTACCAACACTGAGCCCATTGATTGTCGGTAGACTACTCGAGCTGCTCCTGCGACGAGAGCTAGTCTTCGTGTGACAGCCGGGTGAGGGTCTGGGAACGGCCACTTTGGGGCCTTCCCTGGGCGTCGAACATTCGACTCAAAGCTAGTGCTCATAAGGGGAATCCGACTGTTTAATTAAAACAAAGCATTGTGATGGTCCCTCTGAATGCTAACGCAATGTGATTTCTACCCACTGCTCTGAATGTCAAAGTGAAGAAATGAAACCAAGCGCGGGCAGAAATCATATCGCGTTAGCATTCAGAGGGACCAAATGCCCACTATCCTTGTCTACTATCCAGCAAAACCACAACCAAGGGAATGGGCTTTGTGGAATTAGTGGGGAAAGAAGACCTTGTTGAGCTTGACTGTAGTCTGAATTTGTGAAACGACTTAACAGGTGTAGGATAAGTGGGAGCCGGTCCACTAGCGAAAGTGAAATACAACTACTTTTAACGTTATTTTACTGATTCTGTGAATCAGAGGCAAGGCATTGCCCTTCTTTTTGGACCGAAGGCTGTTCGGCGGGCTGATCCTAGTGGAAGACATTGTCAAGTGGAGAGTTTGGCTGCGACAACACTTCCATTAAAAGATAACGCAGGTGTCCTAAGATCAGCTCAATAAGAACATAAGGGTAAAAGCTCGCTTGATTCTGATTTCCAATACAAATACAAATCATGAAAGCGTGGTCTATTGATCCTTTCGACCTTCAAAATTTGAGGCTAGAGGTGTAAGAAAAGTTACCACAGGGATAACTGGCTTGTGGCAGCAAAGCGTTCATAGCAACGTTGCTTTTTGATCCTTTGATATCGGCTTTTCCTATCATTGTGAAGCAGAATTCACCGAGTGTTGGATTGTTCACCCACCAATATGGAACATGGGATGGGTTTAGATTATCGTGAGACAGGTTAGTTTTACCCTACTGATGACGACATCGCAATAGTAATCCAACCAAGTACGATAAGAACCGTTGATTTGCACAATTGGTCATCGTGCTTGGTTGAAAAGCTTGTGGTACGAAGTTACCATGCACTAGATTATGACTGAATGCCTCTAAGTTAGATTTCAAGATAGAAGCGACGCGTGCTCCCGTCGTTTGATTGCCGACCCACAGTAGGAGCCTTATGGC
This sequence comes from Carallia pectinifolia, assembly GCA_037832335.1. Classification (NCBI taxonomy): domain Eukaryota; kingdom Viridiplantae; phylum Streptophyta; class Magnoliopsida; order Malpighiales; family Rhizophoraceae; genus Carallia; species Carallia pectinifolia. Next base: position 1,058,621 of record CM075454.1, on the reverse strand, counting down.
CCCTAAAGGCACGTGCCGCCTTGAAATTTAATTTCTACTGATTGATGAGTAGAATCCTTTGCAAACGACTTAAATATGCCATAGGGTATTATAAGTGGTAGAGTGGCCTTGCTGCCATGATCCACTGAGATTCAGCCCTTTGTCGCTTCGATTCGTCCGACCCTCTCCCCTCATATCACTATTCCAACTTTTTTTGAGCTGGCTAGGATGCTACCATTTGGACTTGGAAATCTCTAAGTTGAGCCCTACACAATATGCTTGATAGTTGCATCGGGTGTTTGTGAAAGCTCGCAATGAGGAACCCCTACCAGTATGCTCACACTAAGCACTAGAGAGGTTAGGTGTTAGACTCTCGAGCGAAGAGCATAATAGAGTTGTTGGCACATTGTACCTACTCATTGGATGGGCTTGGACATAGGCATAGACATGGGTTGGGCATGTCAACAAGCAATGTGATGGGCAAATCAGCCAAGGCATTAGCTGCCGAAGAGAGCTTGAAAACGGCCAAGGAATGGATTGTTGGCAACTTGCACCGACTTGCTGAATGGGCATGTGCTGGGCATGTTTGCAAGAGGGACTATGGTCTTCTAGACCAAGGAAGTTTGAGGCAATAACAGGTATGTGATGCCCTTAGATGTTCTGGGCCGCACGCATGATACACTGATGTATTCAACGAGTCTATAGCCTTGGCCGACAGGCCCGGGTAATCTTTGAAATTTCATCGTGATGGGGATAGATCATTGCAATTGTTGGTCTTCAACGAGGAATTCCTAGTAAGCGTGAGTCATCAGCTCGCATTGATTACGTCCCTACCTGGGTGTCACACAACATTGCCCACCCCACCCTCGAATTGATGGGGTTGTGCTCGGTGGCGGAAGATGGCATCCCGTGGGCCCGACATTGCGGTTGGTTCAAAAACCATGTCCCTGACAACGTTCACCTCGAAAACGGAGGTTGAGAGACCCTGGCACAGTGTCGTGCGACCGCATCGTCCTTCCGAACTCTGACGAACCCGACCCTTTCTCGCATTGCAACCCCAGGTCAGGTAGGATCACTTACTGACACAGGTCCCAAGGCCGGGCCCTTGAAACATCCAAGGAGACTTCGCCCTCATGATCGTGGACACAGCGTGCGCCGTCACGGCGTGCCTCGACAATCGCGCGCTCCAGGCATTGGCCTGCAAGCTCCCCATTCAACCCGTCTTGAAACACAGACCAAGGAGTCTGACATGTGTACGAGTCAGCAAGCGAGTAAACTCGTAAGACACAAGGAAGCTGACTTGGCGGGATCCCCTCGAGGGTTGCACCGCCGACCGACCTTGATCTTCTGAGAAGAGTTCGAGTGAGAGCATGCTTGTCAGGACTCGAAAGATGGTAAACTATGCTTGAGTGGGGTGAAGCCAGAAGAAACTCTAGTAGAGGCTCGCAGCGATACTGTAGTGCAAATCGTTCATCTGACTTGGGTATAGGGGCGAAAGACTAATCGAACCGTATAGTAGCTGGTTCCCTCTGAGCTTTAAATAGGTAGGACGGTGCGGCTACACCGTTGAGTCATGCCACGGAATTGAGAGCTCCAAGTTTTGGTAAGCAGAACTGGTGATGCGGGATGAACAAGAAGTCAGGTTATGGTGCCCAATTGCACGCTAACCCAGATCCCACAAAGATTGTTGCTCGATTAAGACAGCAAGACGGTGGTCATGGAAGTCAAAATTCGCTAAGGAGTGTGTAACAACTCACCTGCCGAATCAACTAGCCCCAAAAACGGATGGCGCTGACGCGCGTGACCCGCACCTGGCCGTCGGGACAAGGGCCAGGCCCCGATGAGTAGGAGGGCACAACAGTCGCTGTGAATGGCACTTGCACATGGATTAGTCAATGCTAAGAGACGGGGGAAGCCTGCCCGACAAAGTGTCCGCGCGCGAGCTTTGAAAGGGAATCTGGTTAAAATTCTTGAACTGGGACGCAGTGGCTAACGACAACGTTAGGGAGTCTAGAAACGTTGGCGGGGGCCTTAGGAAGAGTTATATTTTTTGTTTAATAGCCTGCCCACCCTAGAAACGACTCAGTCGGAGGTAGGGTCCAGCGGCTGGAAGCGCACCGCACATCGTACGGTGTCCGGTGCACCTCCGGCGACCCTTGAAAATCCAGAGGACTGAGTGCCTAACGCCCTCGGTCGTACTCATAACTGCATCAAGTCTCCAAGGTGAACAACCTCTACTCAATGGAACAATGTAGGCTAGGGAAGTCCGCAAAATGGATCCGTAACCTCGAGAAAAGGATTGGCTCTAAGGGCTGGGCTCGTGTGTCCCAGCCCCGAACACGTCGGGTGTCTGCGGACGGCTCATGCTGCTCTTGTAGCGTGAGCAGGTCGCCGTGTATCACCCATGTCAGGGACATGGGTGATGGCATGAGGTTCGCACCGCACCCCTGAGGAGGTGAATGACAAGATGGCACAAAAGCAGCACAATGACTTCTGACTTACAAGGAATGCAATACAAGAACCCTTGTCTTTTACCTCGAGGCAAATTGGAAGCACTTGGGTGCAAGTTTTTAGAGGATTGGAGGCCAACAGTTGGATGCTCTAGCTTGGAGCCTGCAAGCCGTTTCAATCCTATTACCACTCATGCGCAATCACGTACACTGAGAAACAACCCTCCAAGCGTACCACACGCCCACATAATTTGATGAGGCATGGGGAATGTGGAAGCACCCGAGGGAATCGCTGCCCGCGCTGCTGAGCACGGGAGATCGTTCATGAACTTTCACATTTTTTGTTATGGACAATCGTTGCATCGGTAAAAGTTGCCTCACGACATGAATAGGGGCACCTCGGGCCGCCTCGTGTTGAATGAGCCAAGGAAGCACAACATAGCACTCAACCATCGTTGGGAGTTCTTTCGGCACGACCATTTGGGGTCAAGGTTGCCAATCAACCACAACGCAACAACGTGTGAGATGATGAGTTACTTTGATATCTTGGCTCCCACAACATCAATCAAATGGTCGAACCATGAGTAATCCCCCACTTTTGATCAAGAACGATGTCGTTGCACCCAGCCCCTACATTGCGAAAGGACCTTTTGGCTTGCCAAGTCATGGGGGTCAGCCCCAATCACTAATGGTTATGCTTTGTTCGAGCCAAAAATGGAATCATTGACAAATTATTTCATCTTTCGGCACCAATTTTCTAATTCAAGACAATGTTTCCAACATTGGGGCAAATTTTCATATTTCATGGCAAAATTGACAAACCAAAGCGAAAAATGAAATTATTAGTAAAGAATTTCATCGTAAGGCCACTTTTTTTTTTTATTCGCAATAGTTTTTCCTACATCGGGGCAAACTTTCATTTTTTGGGACAAAAAGGGCGAACTGAGCCCCCAATTGACTGATCGATTAGAGGGGGGCCCGGTATGGTTGGGATATCAAGGCATTCGTCCACCGATCATCGACACTAATCCTTTTGTACCCACACATCATTTTAACAACCTAGATGAAAACAACATGGCCCCCAAGCCCGCTAGCTTGAAGCTAGCAAGGCTAGTTGCAAGTGAGGCAAGCACCTTCCCCATAAAAAGCATTAGGGTATTTGGCCCTTTGGCAAGGGGAGACATTGAAATGTTTGAGTGGTCACACCCCCCTTTAAAAATTGAATACTTGGAGTTTTTTACTAAAACTTTGAGGGAACATCAAGAAAAATATAACAAAGCTTGGGAAAAAATTCGAAAATTTTCAAAAACCAGATTTTTTTTTTTTATTTTGAAAAGTTGAAAAATACAGAAAATCTTAAAAAATAGAAAAAAGGGTGGAATCCCATAAAACTTTGTGTGTACCTCTAAAAAAGTATAGGGAACATTACGGTTCATGTGGTTGTTCATTTGGCCCAAAAACGAAGGCCAATCGGGGTATGAGTATGAGAACAGGGTGCCGGCATGCTGACCCTCAGGCCAACCAGCCTCCCTTGCAAGTTTGCATTGCTAACTTCCCATGGATGGCCACCCTCACTTCCAAGCTTATCTTGCTAACCTCCCTTAGAGGCACCAACATGTGTAGCACGCTATGCGAGCTATTGGCTATACGAGCAGCCTGCAGCGCGTTACTGGCCAGAGTGCGTGCATGCACTGCACGATTCAGCGTTCTATAGGACAAACAAGCAGCATGCTGTGTGAACGCGCTACTCCCCCTAGCGAGCTATTGGGCAGACGTGCAGCACGTTGGTAGCCCCCTCCTTTGCTAGCCACTCTTTTAAGCTTGCCTTGCTCGCCTCCCTTGGTTGGCCTCCCTCCCAAGCTTACCTTGCTAGCCTCCCTTTGTTGGCCTCCCTCCCTTGCTACCCTCCCTTGGTTGGCCTCCCTCCTTTGGTAGCCTCCCTTTTCTCGCTTGCCTTGCTAACCTCTCTTAGAGGCACCAACATGTGTAGCACGATGAGATGCCTGCTGCGTGTGTTGTTGGTCCAACGAGCATCACACTGCTCGCTGGTGGGTAGACGCAGTGCGCACTCCAATGTGCCCCAGTGCACTACTAGCCTCCCCTCCTTGCTCGCATCCCTTCCTAGCTTTCCTTTTAACCTCCCCTGTTGGCAGCAACGTGCGTGGAGCTGAGCATGCTCTGAGTTTATTCCTTAGCCATTTTTAAGCCCTTTTTGGTGGCTAAGGTCTTGGCCAATCTTCCCATAACCTTGCTTACCAATTCAACGGGTCAGTGCAAGGGAGTTTGTGCAAGGTGACAACAACTCTATCATCCTCTTGGGTTGAGGGACTAGGACCCAACCTCTTTGTTGCCACCCTATACAATAGTCAAGCATGTTGTGCGGCGCAACGGTTAGAGAGCTTACGCGGCTAACTTCCATTGCTAGCTTGCCATACTAGCCTCCCATGGTAACCTCTTATGCTAGCAGCAACGTGAGTGGAGCTAAGCAAGCTTCAAGTCCAATCTTTTGTCATTTTCAATCCCTCTTTGGTGGCCAATGCCTTGGCCGAAGTTAGCAATACCTTGCTTGCTGACATGCCTCTCCCCTGTCCATGGCCATTCAACGAGTTTGTTCATGGTGCCAATAATCTATTCCTTGGCCATTTTCATGCCTTGGCCGATTTTCCCATTACCTTGGTCGATTTTCCCATTAGCCTGCTTGCTGACATGCCTAGCACATGCCCATTCAACAAGATGGTTCAAGTTGCCAACAATCCATTCCTTGGCTGTTTTCAAGCCCTTGACATGCCCAACCCATGTCCATGCCCATTCAATGAGTTAGTGCAAAGTGCCAACAACTCCATTATGCTCTCTACTGGAGGAGCTAACACCTAACCTCTTTGGTGCTTGGTACAAGCGTGTTGTCGAGGGTTCCTCATAGTGAGCCTCCACAAACACCCTATGTATCTATCAAGCATGCTGTGTGGGGCGCAACTTAGAGATTTCCAGGTTCACACGCTAGCCTCCCAGCCATCCCAAGAAGAGTTGGAAAATTGATTTGAGGGAGGAGGTTAGGATGAATCGAAGCCACAAACAACTGAATCTCAGTGGATCATGGTAGCAAGGCCCTTCTACCACTTACAATACCCCGTCACTTATTTAAGTTGTCTGCAAAGGATTCTACTCATCGATCGGTAAGGTCCGAGCGCAACGCAGCTTCCACCCTCTCTAGTGCCCCCTTCAAGGGGACTTGGGACTGATCCGCCGCTGAGGATGCTTCTCCAGACTACAATTTGGACATCGGGGGTGCCCGATTCTCAAGTTGGGCTGTTCTCGGTTCTACCGCCGTTAATAAGGGACTCCTCATAAGTTTTTTTTCCTCCACTTATTGATATGCTTAAACTCAGTGGGTGATCCCACCTGGCCTGGGGTTGCGATATGAGAAAGGGTCAGGTTTATTAGAGTCCAGAGCAACGACACCATTGCACGGCACTGTGTGAGGGTCTCTCAACCGCCATGTTGAGGCGAACGTTGTCAGGGACATGATTTTTGGTCCAACCGCGATACCGAACATACGAGAGGCCATCTTCCGTCACCAAACGCAGCCCTATTGATTTGGGGGTGGAGTGGGCAATGTTGAGTGACACCTAGGCATACGTGCCATTGGCCAAAAGGCTTTGGGCACAACTTGCATTCAAAGACTTAATGGTTCACAGGATTCTACAATTCACACCAAGTATCACATTTCACTATGTTCTTCATCAATGCGAGAGCTGAGATATCCATTGCCGAAAGTCGTTTAGACTCTCATTGTGGAGATGCGATGCCTTGCTCTCGCTTCATTCCTGGGGTGACGAGCATTGCCTTTCGATTTTTTATTTCCTTGGCGCAACCTCGTCGAGGTTTTGTGATGTTAACTTATTCGCGGGTTTTTCCACTGGGCAGACATTTCGACAATGATCCTTTCGTAAGTTCACCTACGGAAACCTTGTTACGACTTCTCCTTCCTCTAAATGATAAGGTTCAGTGGACTTCTCGAGACATTGCCAGCGGCAAACTGCCAACATCGCTACAATCTGTACACTTCACTGGACCATACAATTGGTAAGAGCGATGGGCAATGCGTACAAAGGGTAGGGACGTAGTCAATGCAAGCTGATGACTCGCGCTTACTAGGAATTCCTCGTTGAAGACCAACAATTGCAATGATCTATCCCCATTATGATAAAATTTGAAAGATTACCCAGGCTTGTCGGCCAAGGCTATAAACTTATTGAATATGTCAGTGTAACGCGCATGTGGCCCATAACATCTAAGGGCATCACAGACCTGCTATTGCCTCCAACTTCCTTGTCCTAGAAGGCCATAGCCACTCTAAGAACTTGGCCACGGAGGATCACCTACACATAGCTAGTTAGTAGGCTGAGGTCTCGTTCGTTAACGGAATTAACTAGACAAATCACTCCACCAACTAAGAACGACCATGCACCACCACCCACAGAATTAGGAAAGAGCTCTTAGTCTATCAATCCTTACTATGTCTGGACTTGGTAAGTTTCCCCACGTTGAGTCAAATTAAGCCACAAGCTTCACTCTTGGTGGTGCCCTTCCATCAATTCCTTTAAGTTTTAGCCTTGTGACCATACTCCCCCTGGAAGCCAAAAGCTTTGATTGGCCATAAGGTGCTGTAGAGTCCTAAAAGCAACTTTCGGCGATCCCTGGTCGGTATTGTTTACTGTAGATTAGGATGATATCTGATCATCTTCGAGCCCCCAACTTTCGTTCTTAATTAATAAAAACATCCTTGGAAAATTCTTTTACAGTTGTTCGTTTTCATAAATCCAAGAATTTTACCTCTGATTATGAAATACAAGTGCCTTCGACTGTCCCTGTTAATCATTACTCCGATTTCGAAGGCCAATACAATAGGATTGAAATCTTATGATGTTATCCCATGCTAATATAACCAGAGCGTAGGCTTGCTTTAAGCACTCTAATTTGTTCAAAGTAACAGCACTGGAGGCACAACATGGCCAATTAAGGCTAGGAGTGCATCATCGGTAGAAGGGAGGAGGCAAAAGGTATACACCAAAAGGCAGGCCGATCGAATGGGTCCAACTATGAGCTTTTTAACTACAACAACTTAAATATACACTATTGGAGTTGGAATTACCGCGGTTGGTGGCACCAAACTTGCCCTCCAATGGAACCTCATTAAGGGATTTAGATTATACTCATTCAGATTACCAGACTCGTAAAAGCCCAATATTGTTATTTATTGTCACTACCTCCCTACGTCAGGATTGGGTAATGTTTGCTGCCTTCCTTGGATGTCGAAGCTATTGCTCTAGCTCCCTCTTTGGAACTGAACCCTAATTCTCCATCACCCATCACTACCATGGTAGGTGTCACAGGGCTAGATTTCTCACTCAAACTTTTTCCTTGTGATGGCACTAAGTCGCATTTAGTCTCAGCCAACTCACACATATAGGATTTTGCACAATGGAACTTTGAAAACAGGCACACAAGTCACACAATCAAGATAGACACAAGAGCATATGGGAAACCTTTCCCATCTTTTATTACTTTAACTTAAAATAATACAAAGAACCAGTCATTGAGTTCTTGACAGTGTTTCACTCTTTCTCTCTGAGTGATTTCTCTCTCACTAAGCACAAATGACAAACTCATAGGGTCTATTTATAGCTAACACCGCAAGCTATCTAGGGCTTGGAGATAAATGTTATCTCCTTATAATCTCTATCATGGCTAATAATCCTTGTCTTCCCACGATCTTATCCACGACTCGATCCTGTTAAGCCTTATCTCTCGCGATCATCCATCACTTGATCTCGATAAGCCTTATCTACCCACGGTCCTTAGCCATGCACGATCTGATGAGCATTATCCAGATGCTTGGCCCACAGGATAGAGCCACACCCGCACAGTCCCACATTATGTCCCCACATTCCACACATCACAAGAGATTCAGTGCCACACAATGCCATGTAGTACCATGCAGACTTGGCCAAGACCTAGTCTTGTGTTAGGGTCTCTTGGCCCAAGCAATGGCCCATTTAATAAAGCCCATGAACCTATAGCCCAGTCCATGCCTTGTTCCACCTTGGGACCTACTTGTAGGCCCATGCCTACATTGAAACCTCTCAGCTTTCACCTTGCCTCAAGGAGTGCCCAACCACTCCAAAGTCCCATGCTAAGAATTGGTGTAAGGTGCCATCACCTCTTCCATGACAACTGCTCAAGGGACTAATAAACTACCCCCACTTGTTGAAGCCAACGTTCTCGTTGGTAAGCTAGTAGGTAGTCTTCCACCTACTTCTCAAGCTGCCATAAAGCCACATCTCTTTCCCAACTTGCCTCACTGTCTGGGCCATTTTTTCACTTCACCAAGTACTCAACCCACCTGTTTTTCTTACTTTGCCCATGCGTTCTGTGATCTATGATTCTTTGACTTCACATTGGAACTCAGTTCTAATTGTAAGGGGAGAACGCTGTGCTTGTTTCCTTTGAGGCTCATCTCCTACTTCCTCGTGGAGGGCTTCAAGAAGTTCACATGGAAGGTTGCATACATATTTAACCTTTTTGGGAGCTGCAACTTGTATGCAACATTGCTAACTTTCTTCACCATTGTGAAGGGACCGTCATAGTTTGGAACCAGCGCACGATACACTGACTTGGAAATGTACATCCCTCCTTCCTCTGTCAGCATACCTTCTCATCTACTTGACTACCTTGTTCAAGCTATCCTGGGCCTATTCAAGCCGCTTTTGCTTGGAACGTGCAAACCGGTGTGCTACTGGAAATCTCCCCGCTGAGCTAGTCCTAGCCACATCATTAGAAATAAGGGCCTGCTACCTATAGCTAGCTCAAAGGGACTTATACTTATGAAAGACGACCTGTGAAGATTATGGCAAAACTGAGCTAAATGCAGTAACTCAAGCCAATTCCACTAACTTGCAGTCACATAGTGCCGTAGATACTCCTCTAATAGGCCACTAATCTGCTCCATTTGGCTATTAGTTTGAGGATGGTTGGCAGTTGAGAACTTTAATTCTAAATCCATCTTGTTGAACAATGACGTCTAGAACCTGCCCGTGAAATGAGGATTCCTGTCGCTCACAATATCTTATGGCAAACCAAAGTACTTTACTACGTATTTGTAGAAAAGTTCTGCAACTGTCTTTACTTGACATGAAGAGGGGGCAGGAATGAATTCCACATACTTGGAGAATCGATCTACCACCACCATGACAGATCCCATGCCATTAACGTTCGAGAACCTACCAATAAAATTCATTAAAACCAACACCCATGGCTTCGTTGGAATAGGTAGCAGTTGCAACAAACCTACCTCCTTTTGCCACTCTGTCTTGTCTTGCTGACAAGTGATGCATGCCTTGACATATGCCTCGATGTCATATTCCATCTTTGGCCAATAATAGTTGTGTGATAGTAAGGCCATCATCCTTTTGACACTAGGATGACCACACACTGTGAATCATGGATTTCCCATCGTATCTCCTTCCTAAGGCCTGCACCACTGGGAACATACACACGATTACCTTTGGCATGCAATAAACATCATCTAACTAGTACCACCTTACCACACCCTCTTAGACTTGTTGTACCACTTGCTGATATGTGGCATCTTGAGGGGCCTGTGCCTTGATTTTGTCCAACAGGTCACTCTATACTTGAGTGAGGGCAACAACTATCTCTTACACTTTCCAGTGACTTAGGGCATGTGCCACCTAATTATGCCTTCCCAGCTTGTGTTCCTATGTGAAATTGTACTTAGCCAAAAACTCCTGCCACAGAGCCTGTTACGCAGAAAGCTTTTTTTGAGTTTGAAAAAATGTGTTCGCCACATTGTAGGTTCAAACCATGTACTTGGTACCCAACAAGTACACCCTCCAAGTGCAAAGGCAATTCACCACTGCAAGCATTTCCTTTTCGTGAGCCAAGTATTGCTGCTGTGCTTCATTGAGTTTTTGGCTCTCATAGGCAATAGGGTGGCCTTCTTGCACCAACATAACTCCAATGGCTTTATCTAAGGTGTCAGTTAGCACACTGAATCTGGCAGCCTCAGGACTGGCTCCATGGACACTATTGCCTTCAACTTGTCAAAGGCTTTTTGGCAATTTGTGGTCAACCTCCATGGTCTGTCCTTCTTGAGCAAGTATGTCAATGGGGCCACCTTCTTGGAGTAACCCTACACGAACTTCCTTTGGTAGTTAGACAAGCCAAGAAAAGACCTCAACTCTGACATTTTTGTAGGGGTCGACCACTCTACTATTGCCTGGTCTTTTCTCTTATCCATTTGTACTTGCCCTTGACCCACCCTATGCCCTAAAGAACATAATCTCTCGTCGAACAAACTCACATTTTTCTTTCTTTTCATATAATTGCTGCTCTCTCAACCTAGACAACACCAACCTCAAGTGCGACAAGTGATCCTCCAAGAACTCACTGTATACAGCAATATCATCCAAATAAATGATCACAAAATGTTCAATAAAGTCAAGAAACACATCATTCATTAAATTACAGAAAGTAGCAGGGGCATTAGTCAAACCAAGTGGCACCACCAGGACGTCGTGGGAGCTATAGTGAGTGATGCACGTTGTTTTCCCTTCAACTCCTTCTACAATTCTGACCTGCCAATATCCAGATCGTAGATCCAGCTTGGTGAAATATGAGGCTCTAGCCAGCCTGCCAAACAGGTCAGCTATTAATGGGATAGGATACTTATTCTTCACCATCACTTTGTTCAATGCCCTATAATCCACACACATCTTCATGAAGCTATCGCATTTCTTTTGAAACAACACTAGGGTACCATATGGGGCTTTGGAGGGCTGAATGAGGCATGCATCTAGCAACTCTACCAACTGCTTCCTCAATTCTACTAATTCAAGTGGACTCATACGATATGGGGCTTATGCTGGTGGTTTGGAACTACGCACCAAATCGATCTTGTGGTAAGTGGCACGCCTCGAGGGAAGACACTTGGGGAGTTCAAGAGGCATCACATCAATAAACTCACCCAATAGATCCGTAACTCTATCAAGCACCTCCGCAACAAAACCTTCTTTGATCTCCATTAAAGCCACAAGGTAGGTAACTTCTCCCTTCTTCAAACCATGACCTACATAGTTGGCAATATACCACCCAACTTCCCACCAATACTGGAAGAGGGGGTGACCGTTCTAGAAACATAACATGGATGACCCTCACGCATGATCATGAGACCACCAAAATAAGACAATAGAGCAAACTTTGCACTCACAATGAAATCAACTCCTAGTATTGTACCAAAATCATCTAGTGGAACCACAGTGAAATTAAACTTACCTGACCAACTGCCAATAGTTAGCTCCAATCCTAGTGTCATGCCAAGCACTTCCTGGGCTACTGAGTTGACTACCTTCATTCGACTCCTGGTTTTGATGACCTAACGACTCCACTATCCTTTCAGCAACAAAGTTATGGGTAGCACCTATGTCAGCCATTGCTATCAAGTCCTCATTATTGAGCCTGATTTTCACATACATCAAGCTGGATTGTGGGTCACATCCAGCTTGGACAGCACTCACCAACTGCAGAGGATTGACACGAGAGGGCCCAACATCGTCCAAGATGCTGCTTTTGCCACTCTCCTCAGCAACTACGGTACTTAACTTTTCCCTCTTGGGACACTCCTTGGCCCTTTGTGGTCCATTCCAGATGAAACAGCCAGAGTTAGTCTTGCCTTTACCTTGTTCTTGGTAGATAGCTTTGCCTTTATTCTTGCCGCCACCATTGTGTTTATGCTTATTGCCCTCCTTCTTCTTTTTGCCCTTGTCTTTGGGCTGCTTATCATCATCAGAATTAGACAACTTGTTGATCCGAAAATCAATTAAACCATCACCCGCAGCCATCGCAGAAGGCAGGTCCTTCGCACCTTGCCTTCTAAGCTCGAGTTTAGCCTAGGACTGTAGATCAGAAAGAAAGTTGAAAAGCTTGTCCTCATCTAATATATTCTGGATGTCAAGCATCAAGGAAATGAATTCCTTTTCATAATCACGAACCGTGTCGTTCTAGTTAAACTTCTTTAGGGACTCCCTCAAAACCCATGATGTGCTGCGAGGTAAGAACTGATTCTTCAACTCCTTCTTCAGACTCTCCCACTTCTTGATCATAGGCCTGCCTACACTTGCATCATCATTTAACTTAGTCTGCTACCACAGTTAGGCGTCCTTAGCTAGATACGTGCTGGTCAGATTTACCGTCTCGTCGCCTGGCACTGGGGTAGCCTTGAAGTACTACTCCATGTCCCACAAAAAGTTCTTGATCTCTTTGGCATCTAGCACTCCCTCGAAGGCTTTAAGCTCCAGCACCTTCATCATGGTCGAGCCATCCATAAGACCTCTGCCTGGTTAAGAGTTTACAGCATTCTTAAGGATGGCTATTTCTATTGCCATCTCAACAAGCCGAAAAGCCGTGTTTGAAGAAGCGACCCCCTCATATTGCCACTGTAGATCGATTATGCACTACTTATGGAGCGCCAACATTTGGAACACAGTGAAATTTGGATCCTCCAGAAGATCACTAAGTACCTAAAATAGCTTGGTTATGTACTCACAAACTACATCAAAATCCAAACCACCTGCCATTGGTCAAACCTTTATGCTCTAATGCCAGCTGTCATAGGGCTAAGCTTCTCACTCAAATTTTTGCCTTGTGATGGAACTAAGTCGCTCTTAGTCCAGCCAACTTCTGTACACAGAATTGCACAATGGAATTTTGTAACAAGCACACAACTCACGCACTCAAAAGCGACACAAGATCATACGAGAGCCTTTTCTAACCTTTATTACTTTAACTCAAAGTAATACAAAGGAACAATAGTCATTGAACTCTCGACAGTGTTTCACTATTTCTCTCTAAGTGATTTCTCTCTCACTGAAAACAAATGACAAACCAATAGGGTCTATTTATAGCTGACACCCCCAACTATCTAGAGCTTGGAGATAAATGTAACCTTCCTATGATCTCTATCATGGTTGATAATCCTCATTTTCCCACAATCTCATCCACGACTCAATCCTGATAAGCCTCATCTCCCATGATATCCATCACTTAATCTCGATAAGCCTTATCTATCCACGATCCTTAGTCATGCACGATATGATGAGCATTATCCAAATGCCAAGCCAATAGGATAGAGCCACAGCCACAGCCACACGTCCCCACATTTCCCATGTCATAGGAGACTCAATACCACGTAGTGCCTTGTGCTACCATGTAGCGCCATGTAGACTTAACCAAGACATAGTCTTGTGTTTAGGCCTCTTGGCCCAAGCCCATGACCCACTGATGGAGCCCACGAACATGCGGCCCAGCATCCTCTATCAAACCCATACCTTGGTCCACCCTAGGACCCATGAGCCCGTGCCTATACTAAAACCCCTCAGCTTTCACCTTGTCAGAAGGAGTGCAGCCACTCCAAAGTCTCATGCTAAAAATTGGCAGAAAGTGCCACCAACTCCAACATGATTAGTACTCAAGGGGCTGACAGTAGGCTTGTCACTGGGGTAAATTTCTCACTCAAATTTTTGGCCTGTGATGGCACTAAGTCGCACTTAGTCTTAGCCAACTTGCACACATAGGATTGCACAATGGAACTTTGTAAACAAGCACACAACTCACACACTCAATAAGAGACACAAGACCATATAGGAACCTTTTCCAACCTTTATTACTTTGTCTCAAAGTATACAAAGGAAGACTCTTGACAGTGTTTCACTCTTTCTCTCTGAGTCGTTTCTCTCACATTGAGTATAAATCACAACCCAAAAGGTCTATATATAGTTGACACCCGTAACTATATAGGGCAAGGAGATAACTTTTATCTCCCTATGATCTCTATTATGGCTGATAATCCTTATCTTCCCACAATCTTATCAATGACTCGATCCTAATAAGACTTATCTCCCACGATCATTCACCACTTCATCTTCATAAGCCTTATCTACCCATGATCTTTAGCCACAATCTGACGAGCATTATCTCGATGCTTGGCCAATAGGATAGAGCCACACCCACATGTCCCCACGTTCCATATGTCGCAGGTGACTTGGTGCCATGCAATGCCATACAATCCCATGTAGTGCCATGCAGACTTGGCCAAGACTCAGTCTTGTATTTTGGGCCTCTTGGCCCAAGCCCATGACCCATTTGAAGGAGCAGACGAATCTGTTGTCCAGTTCATGCCTTTGTCCACCCTAGGACACACATGTACGCCCGTCCCTACGTTGAAAATTCTCAGCTTTCACCTTGCCTCAAGGAGTACACAACCACTTCAAAGTCCCATGCTAAGTATTGGTGCAAGGTGCCACCAACTCTAGCATGCTAACTGTTAAATGGACTAAGAAACCACCCCCACCTATTGAAGCCAATGCCCTCGTTGGTAGGGTAGGTAGGTAGTCTTCAGCATGCTTTTTGAACTACTAGAGAGTAACATCTCTTTCCTAGCTCGCCTCACTGTTTTGGGTATTCTTCCACTTGACTAAGTACTCAACCCCCTGTTCTTCTTACTTTGCCCATGTATTTTTTGGTTTAGGATTCTCTCTACTTCACGCTAAAACTCAATGCCAATTGTAGGGGGGAGCATGCTATGCTTGTTTCCTTGGAGGTTTATTGCCTGCTTCCTCGTGGAAGGGCTTCGAGAAGCTCACATGGAAGGTTGGATGCACCTTCAACCTTTTTGGAAGTTGCAAGCTGTATGCAACATTACTGATCATTCTCACCACTGTGAAGGGACGATCATATTTTGGAACCAGCTGACGATGTACTGATTTGTTGTTAATCTTCTTCCAAATCTAGAGAATAAGTTTTTGCAATGCCTTATTACCAACTTTGAACTGCACCTTCTTCCTTCCTCTGCCAGCATACTTCCTTATTCACTTGGTTGCCTTGTTCAACCTATCTTGGGCCTCCTCAAGCCCCTCTTGTTTAGAACGTGCTAATCGGTGTGCTGCTGGACATCTCCCTCTTGAGCTAGTCCTAGCCATATCATTAGGAGCAAGGGTCTGCTACCCTATTGCTAGCTCAAAAGGACTCATGCCTGTGGAAGAGGACCTGTGAAGATTATAATAGAATTGGGCTGAATCCAACAACTCTAGCCAATTCCTCTAGCTTGTAGTCACATAATGCCGAAGATACTCCTCTAGTAGTTCATTGATTTGCTCCATTTGGCCATTAGTTTGAGGATGGTTAGCAGTAGAGAACTTCAATTCTGAGCCCATCATGTTGAATAATGAGGTCCAGAATCTGCTAGTGAAATAAGGATCCCGATCACTCATAATATCTTTAGGCAATGCCAAATACTTTACTACCTACTTGTAGAAAAGTTCTGCGACTATCTCTGCTTGATATGAAGAGGGGACAGGAATAATCACCGCATACTTGGAGAACCGATCTACCACCACCATGACAAATCCTACACCATTAACCTTCAGAAACCCGCCAATAAAATCCATTGAAACTGACACCCATAGTTTTATTGGAATGGGTAGGGGCCGTCACAAATTTTCCTCCTTCTGCCACTTTGTCTTGTCCTACTGATAAGTGATGCACGTCTTGAGATATACCTCGATGTCATCTTCTATCTTTGACCAATAATAGTTGTGGGATAGCAAGGCCATCATCCTCTCGACACAAGGATGACCAACCTGCTGTGAATCATGAGACTCCTATAGTATCTCTTTCACAAGGCCTAAACTAGAGGGAACATGCACATGATTACCCTTGGCATGCAACAAATCATCATCGAGCCAATATTGCCTTACCACACCCTCTTTGACTTACTATACCACATGTTGATATGTGGTGTCACAAGGGGCTCGCACCCTGATTGTGTCCAGTAGGTCACTCTACACTTGAGTGGGGCAACAACTGTCTTTTGCACTTATTGGCGACTTAAGGCATCTGTAACTTGATTATGCCTTCCTAGCATGTGTTCCCATGTGAAGTCATATTCGGCCAAGAACTCCTGCCACCAAGCTTGTCACGCAGAAAGCTTCTTCTGAGTCCGAAAGATTGTGTTAGCCATATTGTCATTTTGAACCACGAACCTGGTACCCAGTAAGTACACCGTCCAAATGCGAAGGCAATGCACCACTACAAGCATCTCCTTCTCATGTGTTGAGTATCGCTGCTCTACTTCATTGATTTTTTGACTCTTATAGGCAATTGGGCGACCTTCTTACACTAACACACCAGCAATGGCTTTGTCTGATGCATCAATCAGCACACAGAAAGGCAACTCAAAGTCTGGCAGCCTCAGAACCAGCTCCATGGACACTATTGCCTTCAACTTGTCAAAGGCTTTTTAGCACTCTGTCGTCCATTTCCATGGTATATCCTTTTTGAGTAAGTTTGTCAATGAGGCCACCTTTTTGGAGTAACCCTTTATGAACCTCCTGTGGTAATTAGACAAACCAAAAAAAGATCTCAACTCAGACACTTTTGTTGGAGTTGACCACGCAACTATTGTCTGGACTTTTCTCTCATCCATTATTACTTGGCCTTGACTCACGCTATGCCCAGGGAACATAATCTCACACTGACCAAACTCACATTTTTCCTTTTTCACATACAATTGGTGCTCTCTCAACTTAGACAACACTAACCTCAGGTAGGACTAGTGATCCTTCAAGGACTCACTATACACAACAATATCATCTAGATAAACAACCACAAAACGATTGATAAAGTCATGAAATACATCATTTATCAAATTAAAAAAAGTAGCTGGGACATCAGTCAAACTGAATGGCATCACCATGAATTCATATGAGCCGTAGTGAGTGATGCACGTGGTTTTCCTTTCTTATCCTTTTGCAATTCTGACCTGCCAATATCAAGACCGCAGATCTAGGTTGGTGAAACATAAGGCTTTGGCCAGCCCATCGAACAAGTCTACTGTCAATGGGATAAGGTACTTGTTCTTCACCGTCACCTTGTTGAACACCCTGTAATCCACACACATTCGCAACGAGCCATCATGTTTCTTTTGAAACAACACTGGGGCACCATATGGGGCTTTAGAGGGCTAAATTAGGCAATTCAAGCAACTCCGTCAACTGTTTCCTCAGTTCACCCAATTCAAGCAGACTCATGTGATATGGGGCTTATGCTCGAGGTTTGGAGCCAAGCACCAAATCAAACTTGTGTTTAATGGCACACCTTAGGAGAAGACACTTGGGGAGTTCAAGAGGCATCACATTAGTGAACTCACCCAATAGATCCACTACACTATCATGCACCTCCACAACAATACCTTCTTTGATCTCCATCAAAGCTGTAAGGTAGGTGACTTCTCCCTTCCTCAAACCATGCTCCACTTACATAACTAACAGTATACCACCCAACTTCCCACCAATACTAGAAGAGGGAGTGAACTTTCTAGGCACAAAACATGGATGATCCTTATACATGATCATGAGACCAACCAAATGAGGCAACAGAGCAACTTTTGCACTCACAAAGAAATCAACCTCCAATATGATTTCAAAATCATCTAATAGAACCACAGTGAAGTTAAGTTAATCGGGTTAGGTACCAATAGTTACCTCTATACCCAATGATGTGCCAAATACCTCCCAGGCTGTTGAGTTGACTGCCTTCATTTGGCTCCCAGTTTTGGTAACTTTCAAACCCAACGACTCCACCATCCTCTCAGCAACGAAGTTGTGGGTAGCACCAATGTTAGCCATAGCCATCAACTCTTAGTTATTGAGCTCAATCTTCACATACATCAAGCTAGATTTTGGGGCATGTCCAGCTTGCACAGTACTCACCAACTACAGAGGATTGACATAAGAGGGGCCAACATCATCTGTGATGCTGCTTTTGCCACTCTCCTCAGCAACTATGGCACTTAACTTCTCCCTCTTGGGATGTTTCTTGGCCTTGTGTTGTCCATTATAGATAAAATAACCAAAGTTAGTCTTGCTTTTACCTTGTTCTTGGAAGATGGCTTTGCCTTTATCCGTGCCGACATCGTTGTGCTTATCCTTATTGCCTTCCTTCTTTTTCTTGCCCTTATTTGGCATCAGAATCAAAGGACTCGTTGATCCAAAAATCAACTAAACCATCTACCGCAGCCATCACAGAAAGTAGATCCTTTACACCTTGCCTTATAAGCTAAAATTGAGCCCAGGGTTGAAGATAGAAAGAAAGTTGAAAAGCTTATCCTCATTTGACATATTCTAGATGTCAAGCATCAAGGAATTGAATTCCTTCACACAGTCACTAGTGCCATTCTGCTTCAACCTTTTCAAAGACTCCTTTGTAACCCATGAAGTGTTGTAAGGCAAGAATTGGTCCTTCAACTCCTTCTTCAAGCTCTCCCACGTCTCGATCTTAGGTCTACCCGCACTTGCATCGTCATCCAACTGAGTCCACCCCCACAGCTTGGCGTTATGCTAGTCAAATTGAACTTCCTGTCGTCTGGCACTTAGGCAACCTCAAAGTACTGCTCCATATCACACAGAAAATTCTCAATCTCCTTGGCATCGCTCGCTCCCTTGAAGGCTTTAGGCTTCAGCATCTTGGTTGAGCCATCCATAAGACCTTTGCCTAGTTAAGAGCTTACAGCCTTCTTAAGGATGGTTATTTTTGTTGCCATCTCATCAAGTTGAAAAGTTGTTTTTGAAGAGACCACCACCTTATGTTGTCGCTGCAGATCGATTATGTAATGCTCATCAAGTGCCAATGTTTGAAACATGGTCAAATTTGGATCCTCCAGAAGCTCACCGAGTAACTCAAAAAGTTTGGCTATGCACTTACGAGCTGAACCAAGATTCGAAACACCTGCCATTGGTCGAATCGTTATGCTCTGATACCAACTGTCACAGGGCTAAATTTCTTACTCAAATTTTTGCCTTGTAATGGCACTAAGTGGCACTTAGTCTCAGCAAACTCGCACACACAAATTGCACAATGGAACTTTACCAACAAGCACACAACTCACACACTCAATAAGAGACACAAGTGCACATGATAACCTTGCCCAACCTTTATTAATTTATCCAAAGTATACAAAAGAACAGGGCATTAAACTCTCGACAAAGTTTCACTCTTTTTCTCTGAGTGATTTCTCTCTCACCGAGTGCAAATGACAACCCAAAAGGTCCATATATAGTTGACACACCCAACTATCGAGGGCTTGGAGATAGGCATTATCTCCCCATGATCTCTATCATGGCTGACAAGCCTCATCTTCCCACGATCTTATCCACGACTTGATCTTAGTAAGCCTTATCTCCCACGATCATCCATCACTTGATCTCGATAAGCAATATCTGCACACAATTCATAGTCATGCACGATCTGATGACCATTATCCTAGTGCTTGGCTAACAGGATAGAGCCATACCAGCAAATCCCCTCATTCCACATGTTGCAGGAGACTTGGTGCCATGCAATGCCATGCAGTGCCAAGCAAACTTTGCCAAGGACCAGTCATGTGTTTTTGGGCCTCTTGGCCAAAACCCATGACCCATCTAATAAAGCCCACGAACCTATAGCCCAATCCATGTCTTGGTCTACCCTAGGACCCATATGTAGGCCCATGCCTATGCTCAAACCTTTCAGCTTTCACCTGGCCTCAAGGAGTGCCTAGCCACTCCAAAGTCCCATGCTAAGAATTGGCACAATGTGCCACCAACTCTAGTATGCTCAGTGTTCAAGGGACTAGCAGTAGGCCTCTATCCTACCATCGAAAACTGATAGGGTAGAAATTTGAATTATGCATGCGACACGTCCACCGTGCGACACGTCGAGTTGTCATGAATCATCAAAGCAATAGGCAGAGCCTGCGTTGGCCTTTTATCTAATAAATGCATCCCTTCCAAAAGTTGGGATTTGTTGCACATATTAGCATTAGAATTATTATAATTATCGGAGAAGGAGGTACCATCAAACAAACTACAACTAATTCAATGAGCCATTCGCAGTTTCACAGTCTGAATTAGTCCATACATACACATGCATGGCTTAATCTTTGAGACAAGCATGTGACTATTGGCAGTATCAACCAGGTAACATTCCTTCATGATTCTCATGACCGCACGCATGACACGAACCCAACCAAATGGTTGGGGGGCCAATGACAAAATGGGCATGGTCGAACCACCTGCTATTGGTCAAACTTTTATGCTCTGATACCAGTTGTCCTAGGGCTAAAATTTCTCACTCAAATTTTTGCTTTGTGATGGCTCTAAGTCCCACTTTGTCTCAGCCAACTGCACACGCAAGGATTGCATAATGGAAGTTTGTAACAAGCATGCAGCTCGCCACTTAAAAGAGACACAAGAGCATACAAGAACCTTTCCCAACCTTTATTACTTTAGTACAAAGTATACAAAAGAACAATAGTCACTGAACTCTCAATTTCTCTCTGAGTGAGTTCTCTCTCTCTAAGGACAAATGACAAACCCAAAGGGTCTATATGTAGTTGACAGCCCCAACTATCTAGGGCTTGGCAATAAACGTTATCTTCTCACGATCTCTATCATGGTTGATAGTCCTTATTTTCCCACGATATTATCCATGACTTGATCCTGATGAGCCTTAGCTCCCACGATCATCCATCACTTGATCTCGATAAGTCTTATCTACCCACGATCCCTAGCCATGCACGACCTGATGAGCATTATCTCGATGCTTGGCCAACAACATAGAGCCACAACAGCACGTCCCCATGTTCTGCATGTCATAGCAGACTTGGTGCCACACAGTGCCATGTAGTGCCATGCAAATTTGGCCAATACCTAGCCTTGTGTTTGGGCCTTTTAGCCCAAGTCGATGACCCATTTGATGCAGCCCATGAACATGTAGCCCAGTACCCTATGTCTAGCCCATGCTTTGGCCCGCCTTGGGACTTACATGTAGGCCTGTGCCTACACTAAAATCATCCAGCTTTTACCTTGCCTCAAGGAGTGCTCATCCACTCCAAAGTCTCATGCTAGGAATTGGTGCAAGGTGCCAACAACACCAACATGATCAGTGCTCAAGGGACTAACAGTAGACCTCTATCCAACCATCAAAAGTTGATAGGGCAAAATTTTCAATGATGCATCATCAACACATTGGTCGTGCAATTTGTTGAGTTATTATGAATCATTTGAGCAGCGGGCAGAGCACCTATCAACCTTTTATCTAATAAAAGCATCCATTTTTTAAGTTAGGGTTTGTTGCATGTATTAGCTCTAGAATCGCTATAATTATCTGAGTAGCAGGTGCCATGAAACAAACTATAACTGATTTAATGAGCCATTCACAGCTTCACAATCTAAATTAGTTCATACTTACACATGGATGGCTTAATCTTTGAGACAAGCATATGAATACTAGCAAGATCAGCTAGGTAGCATTACATCATGATGCCCATCACTGCACGGATGACACGAACCCCGACCAAATCGTTAGGGGGTTGATGACGAAACGGGCACGACAATTGTGCGATAGAGGGACAAAGGCTCCATTCGAGCAAAGGTGAGTGGAACGACAATCCCATAGCCCGAGTAGTGTTCTAGATCCAAGAGCACGACCGTCGAACCAAACACCAAAGCATTCTACAATCAACATGCTAGGGACACGGGCAACAATACGATGTCTGCCTTGCACCCTAAGGAGATGAACGAAGAGAATGAACAAAAAGCATTACGATGATTTTCGACTTAGAAGGAACGCAGAAATATATGCTATTGTAAGCTAGAATTACTGTGGCTACTGGAACCAAATTTGCCCTCCAATGGGTCCTTGTTAAGGGATTTGGATTGCATTCATTCCAATTACCAGACTCGTAAGAGACCAGTATTGTTGTTTATTATCACTACCTCGCTGTGTCAAGATTGGGTAATTTGTGCGCCTGCTGCCTTCCTTCGATGTCGTAGCTGTTTCTCAGGCTCCCTCACCAAAAATTGAGCCCTAATTATTTGTCACGTGTCACCACCATGGTGTATCACAAGGCTAAATTTCTTACTCAAGTTTTTGGCTTGTGATGGCTCTAAGTCGCACTAGTCTCAACCAACTCCCACACAAAAGATTTGCACAAATGGAACCTTGTAACAAGCACACAACTCACAAACTCAAAAGGGACACAAAAGCATACAAGAACCTTTCCTAACTTTTATTATTTTATCACAAAGTACACAAATGAACAATAGTCACTAAACTCTGGATAATGTTTCACTCTTTCTCTCTGAGTGATTTCTTCCTCACTGGGTACAAATGAAAAGCCCAAAGGGTCTATTTATAGTTGACACCCCCAACTATCTAGGGCTTGGAGATAATCGTTATCTTTCCATGATCTCTATCATGGCTGATAATTGTCATCTTCCCACGATCTCATCTACGACTCGATCCTGATAAGCCCTATCTCCCACAATCATCTATCAGTTGATCTCGATAATTCTTATATACCCACAATCCTTAGCCATGCACGATCTTATGAGTATTATCCTGATGCTTTACTAGTAGGATAGAGCCACACCCGCGCATCCCCATGTTCCATATGTCGCAGGAGACTCGATGCCATACATGCCTTGTAGTGCCATACGTCATCATGCAGAATTAACCAATACCTAGCCTTGTGTTTGGGCCCCTTAGCCCAAGCCCATGACCCATCTATCGAAGCCACGGATAAGCGGCCCAGCATCTTACGCCCAGCCCATGCCTTGGTCTACCCTGGGACCTATACGTAGGCCTGTGCTTACATTGAAACCTCTTGACTTTTACCTTGCCTCAAGAGTGCTCAACCACTCCAAAGTCCCATGCTATGAATTGGCGCAAGGTGCTACCAATTCTAACATGATCAATGTTCAAGAGACTAACAAACCACCCCCACTTATTGAAGTCAACTTCTTTGTTAGTAGGGTAGATAGGTAGTCTTCAATATGCTTCTTGAACTGCCAAAGAGCAACATGTCTTTCCCAACTCACCTCACTGTTTGGGACATTCTTTCACTTAATTGAGTACTCCACCCGCCTGTTCTTCATACTTTACCCATGCATTTTGTGGTCTAGCATTCTCTCTACTACATGTTGGAACTCAGTTTTGACTGTAAGGGGAGCACACCATGCTTGTTTCTTTAGAGGATCATCGCCTGCTTCCTCGTGGAAGGGCTTCAAAAAGCTCACAAAAAAGTCTGGATGCACCTTTAACCTTTTTGGAAGCTGCAACCTATATGCAACATTTCCAATCTTCTTCACCACCATGAAAGGACCATCATATTGTGGAACGAGCTCACAATGTATTGACTTGCTATTAATTTTCTTCCAAATTTGGGAAGTAAGTTTCAGCAACACCTTATCTTTAACTTGGAACTACATGTCCCTCCTTCCTCTGTTAGAAACTTTCTCATCCATTTTGTTGCCTTGTTCAAGCTATCATGGGGCTCCTCTACCCGCTCGGGCTTGGAACAAGCAAACCGATGCATTACTGGACATTTCCCTGCTGAGCTAATCCTAGCCATATTATTAGGAGTAAGGGACTGCTGCCTCATAGCTAGTTTAAAGGGACTCATACCTATGGAAGAGAATCTATGAAGATTGTAGTAAAACTGAGCGGAATCCAGTAACTCAAGTCAATTCTGCTGACTTGCAGTTGTATAGTGCCAAAGATACTCCTCTAGTAGGCTATTGATCTACTCCATCTGACCATCAGTTTGAGGATGGTTGGCAGTAGAGAACTTCAATTATGAACTTGTCATGTTGAACAATGACGTCTAGAACCTGCCAGTGGAACAAGCATCCCAATCACTCACAATATCTTCAGGAAAACCAAAGTACTTCACTACCTGCTTGTAGAAAAGTTCAATGGCTTTCTCTGCTTGACATAAAGAGGGGACAGGAATGAACACCACTTATTTTGAGAATAGATCTACGACCGCCATGACAGATCCCATGCCACCAACCTTTGGGAACCCATCAATGAAATCCATTGAAACCGACACCCATGGTATCAATGGAATGGGTAGGGACTACAACAAACTTGCCTCCTTCTATTTTATCTTGTTGATAAGTGATGCATGTCTTGACAAATGCCTCGACGCCATCTTCTATCTTTGGCCAATAGTAGTTGCCGGACAGTAGGGCCATCATCCTCATGACACCAGAATGACCAGCCCTTTGTGAATCATGGCACTCCCACATAATCTCTTTTATAAGGCCTGCACCACTGGGAACATACAAGCGATTACCCTTGGCATGTAATAAACCATCATTTAGCCAATATTGCCTTGCCGTAACCCCATTGACTTATTGTACCACTTGTTGATATGTGGAATCATGAGAGGCCTGCAACCTAATTTTGTCCAGCAGATCATTATGCACTTCAATGAGGGCAGCAACTGTCTCTTGCACTTGTCGGTGACTTACGACGTCTACAACCTGATTGTGCCTTCCTGACTTATGCTCCCATGTGAAATCATACTTAGCCAAAAACTCCTACCACCGAGCCTACCGTGCAAAGATGTTCTTCTGAGGTTGAAAGAATTTGTTAGTCATATTGTCGGTCTGAACCACGAACCTAGCACCCAACAAATACACCCTTTAGATGCGAAGGCAAGGCACTACTGTAAACATATCCTTCTCAGGAGCTGAGTGCCACTACTTTGCTTCATTGAGCTTCCGGCTTTCGTAGGCAATGGGGTAACCTTCCTGAACTAACATATCGCCAATAGCTTTGTCTGATGTGTCAATCAACACACAGAAAGGCAACTCAAAATTGAACAGCCTCAGGACCAACTCCATGGACACTGCTACCTTCAACTTATCAAAGGCTCTTTAGCAATTTGTGGTCCACCTCCATGGTCTATCCTTCTTGAGCAAGTCTGTTAAATGGGCCACCTTTTTAGAGTGACGCTGCATGAACTTCCTGCAGAAGTTAAAGAAGCCAAGAAAAGATCTCAACTCTAACACTTTTGTGGGGGCTGACCGGTCCACTATTGCCTGGACTTTTCTCTCAACCATTTTTCCTTGCCCTTGACTCACCCTATGCCCAAGCAACATAATCTTTTTCTAAGCAAACTCACACTTTTCTTTCTTTACATATAATTAATGTTCTCTCAATCTAGACAACACCAACCTTAGGTGAGACTAGTGATCCTCCAAGGACTCGTTATACACAATTATATTATAAAAATATACAACCACAAGGCGATCAATAAAGTTATGAAACAAATCATTCATTAAATTGTAGAAAGTGGCAAGGACATTAGCCAAATCGAAAGGCATCACCAGGAATTCATAGGAACCATATCGAGTGATGCATGTGGTTTTTCCTTCATCTCCTTTTACAATTTTGACCTTCCAATATGTAGACCACAAATCCAGCTTGGTGAAATATAAGGCTTTTGCTAGCCAATCAAACAAGTCTACTATCAATGGGATAGGATACTTGTTCTTTACCGTCACCTTGTTCAATGCCCTGTAATCCACACACATCAGCCAGGAGCCATCATATTTCTTTTGAAACAACACTGGGGCAGCATATGGGGGTTTGGAGGGCTAAATTAGGCTTACATCCAACAATTCCATTGACAACTTCCTCAGTTCTACCAATTCTAGCAAACTCATACAATATGGGGCTTGTTCTAGGGGTTTGGAACCAGGCACCAAATCGATCTTGTGGTTGGTGGCACACCTCGAGGGAAGACACTTGGGGAGTTCAGGAGACATCACATCAATGAACTCACCCAATAGATAAGCAACACTGTCAGACAGCTTAACAACAACCCCTTCTTTGATTTCCATCAAAGCTGCAAGATAGGTGATTTCTCCCTTCTTCAAACCATGCTCCACCTGTATAAAAGACAACATACCACCCGATTTCCCACCAACACTGGGAGATAGAGTGAACTTTCTAGAGACAAAACATGGATGATCCTCATGCATGACCATAAGACCATCCAAGTGACGCAACAAATCCCAATATAATATCAAAATCATCCAAAGGCATTACAGCGAAGTTAAGCTTACCAGACCAACTACCAATGGTTAACTCCACTCCCAATGTCGTGCTAAGCACCTCCCAAGCTGCCTAGTTGATTTCCTTCATTCAACTATTAGTTTTGGTGACTTTCAGCCATCGCCACCAACTCCTAGTTACTGAGTCTAATCTTCACATACAATAAGCTAGATTGTGTGGTATGTCCAGCTTGCACAATACTCACCAATTGCAGAGGATTGACATGAGAGGGGCCAACATCATTTGCGATGCTGCTTCTGCCACTTTGCTCAACAACTATGGCACTTAACTTCTCCATCTTACCACACTCGGTAGCCCTGTGTGGTCCATTACTATTAAAACAGCTAGAGTTCGAGTTGTTTTTACCTTGTTCCTGTTAAATGGTTTTGCCTTTATCCTTGCCACCATCGTTGTGCCTATCCTTTTTGCGCCCCTTCTTCTTCTTGCCATTGTCTTTGGTCTACTTCCCAGCATCAGAATTGGAGGAGTTGTTGATCTGAAAATCAACTAAACCATCAGCCACATCCATTACAGAAGGTAGGTCCTTCGCGCCTTACCTTCTAAGCTCGAGTTGAGCCCAGGGTTGAAGATCGGAAAGAAAGTTGAAAAGCTTGCCCTCATTCGAGATATTTCGGATGTCAAGTATCAAGGAATTGAATTCCTTCACATAGTCATGTATCGTGCCATTTTGCTTCAACTTCTTCAGGGAACCCCTTGCAACCCATGAAGTGTTGCAAGGTAAGAATTGGTCCTTCAACTCCTTCTTCAGGCTCTCCGATGTCTCAATCTTAGGCCAGCTTGCACTTGCACCGTTATCCAATTGAGTCCGCCAGCACAGCCTAGCGTCCTTGGCTAGATATGTGCTGGCTATATTGACCTTCTTGTCATCTAGCATCCTTGGCTAGATATATGCTGGTCCGCCACCATAGCCTGGCGTCCTTGGCTAGATATATGCTGGTCAAATTGACCTTCTCATCGTCTAGCACTCAGGCAGGCTTGAAATACTACTTCATTGCCCGTAGAAAATTCTCAATCTCTTTGGCGTCTCTCGCTTCCTCAAAGACTTTAGGCTCCTAGCACCTTCATCTTGGTTGAGCCATCCATAACACCTTCGCTTGGTTGACAGCTTACAGCCTTCTTGAGGATGGCTATTTCTGTTGCCATCTCATCAAACCAAAAAGTTGTATTTATTGAGGCCACTACCTCATGTTGCCGTCGTAGATCGATTATACACTACTCATGGGGAGCCAACGTTTGAAACATGGTGAACTGTGGATCCTCCAGAACATCATCGAGTACCTCAAAAAATTTGACTACGCACTTACGAACTGCATCAAGTCCCGAACCACTTACCATTGGTCGAACCTCTATGCTTTGATACAACCTTTTATAGGGCTGAATTTTTCACTCAAATTTTTTCCTTCAGATGGCATTAAGTTGCACTTGGTCTCAGCCAATTGAACACACAAGGAATTGCACAATGGAACTTTGAAAACAAACACACAACTAACACACTCAATAAAGGATACAAGAGCATATGGGAACCCTTCCCAACCTTTATTACTTTATCACAAAGTATACAAAAGAACAAAGCTAAATGCACTCTCAACAGTGTTTCACTCTTTCTCTCTGAGTGGTTTCTCTCTCACTGAGTGCAAATGACAAACCCAAAGGGTCTAGATATAGTTGACACCTCCAACAATCTAAGTCTTGGAGACAATCATTATCTCCCCATGATCTCTATTATGGCACAATAATCCTTACTTTCCCACGATCTTTTCCACGATTCGATCATGATAAGCCTTATCTCCCACAATCATCCATCACTTGATCTCGATAAGGCTTCTCTACCCATGATCCTTAGCCATGCACAACATAATGAGCATTATCTTGATGCTTGGCCAATAGGATAGAGCTACACCAGTACATTCCCACGTTCCATATGTCACACGAGACTCGGTGCCATATAGTGACCCATCTAATGGAGCCAACAAACATGCAGCTCAACGTCCTCTATCTAGCCTATGCCTTGGTCCGCCATGGGAGCCACATGCATGACCGTGCCTACGTTGAAACCTCTCAGCTTTCACTTGCCTCAAGGAATGCCCAGCCACTTCAAAGTCCTACGCTAGGAATTGGCGCAATGTGCCATCAACTACCACATGATAAGTGCTCAAGGGACTAACAAGCCACCACCATCTGTTAAAGCCAACATCCTTGTTGGCAGTGTAGATAGGTAGTCTTTGATCTACTTCTCAAATTGCTAGAGGGTAGTATCTCTTTCCACGCTCGCCTCACTGTCTTGCGTATTCTTCCACTTCACTAAGTACTCAAACCGCTTATTCTTCTTACTTTGCCCATGCGTTATGTGGTTCTTTCCACTTCACATCAAAACTCAATTCTAATCGTAGGGGGAGCACGTCGTGCTTGTTTCCTTGAAGTCTCATCATCTACTTCCTCGTGGAAGGGCTTCAAGAAACTCACATAGAAGGTTCGATGCACCTTCAACCTTTTTGGGAGCTGCAACCTGTATGCGACATTACCAACTTTCTTTACTATTATGAAGGGATCATCATACTTTGGAACCAACCCACAATGCATTAACTTGCTGTTAATCTTCTTCCAAATCTGGGGAGTAAGTTTCAGCAACATTGTATCCCCAACTTCGAACTGTACATCCCTCATTCCTCTTTCAGTATACTTTCTCATCCATTTCACTGCCTTGTTTAAGCTATCCTGGCCTCATTGGAATAGGCAAATTGGTGCGCTATTGGATATCTCACTCCTGACCTAGTCCTGGCCACATCATTAAGAGTAAGGGGCTGTTGCCCCATTGCTAGCTCAAAAGACTCATACCTTTGGAAGAGGATCTATGAAGATTGTAGGAAAATTGAGCTGAATCTAGTAACTCAAGCCAATTCCTCTAGTAGGTCATTGATCTGCTATGCTTGGCCATCAGTTTGAGGGTGGTTGGTAATAGAGAACTTTAATTCTGAATCCATCATATTAAACAATGACGTCTAGAATCTACCAGTCAAACGAGGATCCCGATCGTACACAATATTTTTAGGCAACCCAAAGTTCTTCACTACCTGCTTATAGAAAAGTTCAGCGACTGTCTCTACTTAACATGAAGAAAGAGCAAGAATGGACACTGCATACTTGGAGAACTGATCAACCACCACCACAATAGATCCCATGCCATCAACCTTTGGGAATTTGCCAATGAAATCCATAGATATCGATACCCATGGCTCCATTGAAAGGGGTAGCGGTTGCAACATACCTGCCGCCTTTTGCCGCTCTATCTTGTCCTACTGACAAATGATGCACGTCTTGACGTATGCCTCGATGTCATGTTCCCTCTATGGCCAATAGTAGTTACGAGGTAGCAAGGCCATCATCCTCTCAACAACATCATAACCAACCCACTGTGAATCATGGGACTCTTGCAGTATCTCCTTCTTAATGCATGTACCACTGGGAACATACACACGATTACCCTTGGCATGCAATAAATCATCATCGAGCCAATATCGCCCTGCCACACTCTCCTTGACTTGCTATACCACTTAGTGATATGTGGCATGATGACGGACCTGTGCCCTAATTTTGTCCAGTAGGTCACCCTGCACTTGAGTGAGGGCAACAACTGTCTCTTACATTTTTCGGCGACATAGGGTATCTATAACTTGATTGTGCCTTCCTAGCTTTTGCTCTCACGTAAATCATACTCAGAAAAAAAAACTCTTGCCAGCAAGCCTATCATGCAGAAAGCTTCTTCTGACTATGAAAGAATGTTTTGCCACATTGTCAGTCCAAAACACAAGCCCAATGCCCAGTGAGTATACCGTCCCAATGCAAAGGCAATGCACCACTGCAAGCATCTCATTCTCATGCATTGGGTACCGCTACTTTGCTTCATTGAGCTTTCGGCTCTCATAGGAAATGGGATGACCTTCCTACACTAACACACCACTAATGGGTTTGCTCGATGCATCAATCAGCACAAAGAAAGGCAACTCAAAGTCAAGTAGCCTTAGGATCGGCTCCATGGATACCGCTGCCTTCAACTTGTCAAAAGCTTCTTGGCACTTTGTGGTCCACCTCCATAATCTGTCCTTCTTGGGTTACCTTTTTGGAGTAATGCTATACAAACTTCTTGTAATCGTTAGACAAGCCAAGAAAGGATCTCAACTTCGACACTTTTGTAAGGGCTGACCACTCCACTATTACTTGGACTTTTCTCTCATCTATCTTTACTTGCCTTTGACTCACCCTATGCCTAAAGAACATAATCTCTCACTGGGCAAACTCACATTTTTCTTTTTTTTACATATAATTGGTGCTTTCTCAATCTAGACAATACCAACCTCAAGTGGAAGAAGTGATCCTCCAAGGACTCACTGTACACAACTATATCATCCAAACATACAACCACAAAGCAATCAATGAAGCTATGAAATACATCATTTATTAAATTGCAAAAAGTAGCAGGGGCATTCATCAAACCAGATGGCATCACCAGGAATTCATAGGAGCTATATAGACTGATGCACATGACTTTTTCTTCATCTCCTTTCATAATCCTGACTTGCAAATATCCAGACCGTAAATCCAGCTTCGTGAAATATGATGATTTGGCCAGCCTATCGATCAAGTCAGCTATCAATGGGATAGGATACTTGTTCTTCACCGTCACCTTGTACAACACCCTACAATCCACACACATCTACAAAGAGCCATCAGGTTTCTTCTGAAACAACACTGGGGGACCATATGGGACTTTGAAGGGCTGAATTAGGCCTACATCCAACAACTCCATCAATTGCTTCCTCAGTTTTGCTAATTCCAGTAGAATCATGCGATATAAGGCTTGTGCCAGGGGTTTGGAACTAGGCACCAAATTGATCTTGTGGTCAGAGGCACACCTCGAGGGAAGACACATGGGGAGCTCTGGAGGTACCACATCAATGAACTCACCCAACAGATCAACAATAATGTTAGGCACCTCCACAACAACAGCTTCTTTGATCTCCATCAAAGCCGCAAAGTAGGTAACTTCTCCCTTCTTCAAACCATGCTCCACTTGCATAGCTGACAGCATACCACCCGACTTCCCACCAATATTGGAAGAGGGAGTGAAACTTTTAGATACAAAGCAAGGATGATCCTCAAGCATGATCATGAGACCACCCAACTCAGACAACAGAGCAACTCTTGCACTTACAAAAAAATCAACTCCCGATATAATAACAAAATTATCTAAAGGCACCACAGTGAAGTTAAGTTAACTAAACCAAGTACCAATAGTTACCTCCATACCCAATACTGTGCAAGTACCTCCTGGGCTGCTGAGTTGACTGCCTTTATCCGACTCCTAGTTTTGGTGACTTTCAAACCTAACGAGGTCACCATCCTCTGCGCAACAAAGTTGTCTATAGCACTTGTGTCAGCCATCGCCATCAACTCCTTATTTTTTAGTCCAATCTTCACATACATCAAGCTGGATTGTGGGACACGTCCAGCTTGCATAAGACTCACCAACTACAGAGGATTGACTTGAGAGGGGCCAACATTATTCGTGATGTTGCTTCTGTCATTCTCCTCAGCAACTACGGCACTTAACTCCTCCCTCTTGGGATGCTTTTTACCCCTGTGTGGTCTATTACAAATGAAACAGCCAAAGTTAGGCTTGTTTTTACCTTGTTCTTAGTAAATAGCTTTGTCTTTGTCCTTGCTGCCACTGTTGTGCTTATCCTTCTTGCCCTCTTTCTTCATCTTGCCCTTGTCTTTGCAGCATCAAAATCAAAGGACTTGTTGTGTTGTTTTCCAACATCAAAATTAAAGGACTTGTTGGGTTGCTTTCCAACATCAAAATCAGAGGACTTGTTGATTCAAAACTCAACTAAACCATCAGTCGTAGCCATTGTAGAAGGTAGGTCCTTCACACCTTGCCTTCTAAGCTCGAGTTAAGCCTGGGGTTGAAAACTGGAAAAAAAGTTGAAAAACTTATCTTGATCTAACATATTCTGGATGTGAAGCATCAAGGAACTGAATTCCGTTGCAGAGTCATGAACTGTGCCATTTTGCTTCAACTTCTTTAGGGACTCCCATGCAACCCATGACGTGTTGTAGGGCAAGAGCTAGTCCTTCAAATACTTCTTCAGGATCTCCCACTTGTCGATCTTAGGCATGCTCGCACTTGCATCGTCATCCAGCCGAGTTTGCTATGACAGCTTGGCATCCTTGGCCAAATACATGCTACTCAAATTGACCTTCCCATCGTCTAGCACTTGGGCAGCCTTGAAGTACTGCTCCATGCCCCATAAAAAATTCTCAATCTCCTTGGCATCCCTTGCTCCCTTGAAGGCTTTAGGCCCTGACACCTTCATCTTGGTCGAGCTATCTATAGCACCTCCAGTTGGATGAGGGCTTATAGCTTTCTTGAGGATGCCTATTTCTGTTGCTATCTCATCAAACCGAAAAGCTGTGTTTGAAGAAGCCAGCTCATGTTGCTGCTACAAAACGATTATGTACTACTCATAGAGAGCCAACATCTGGAACACGAAGAAATTTGGATCCTCTTTAAGTTCACTGAATACCTCAAAAATTTTGGCTAGGTGCTTACAAACTACATCAAGACCCAAACCACCTATCATTAAACAGACTTTTATACTCTGATACCAGTCGTCATGGGGCTAAATTTCTCACTCAAAGTTGTGCCTTGTGATGGCATTAAGTCGCATTTAGTCTCAGCCAACCGCACACACAAGAAACTGCACAATGGAACTTTGTAAACAAGACACAACTCACACACTCAATAAAAGATACAAGAGCATACGAAAACTATTCACAACCTTTATTACTTCATCACAAAGTATACAAAAGAACAAAGCCAAATGCACTCTTGACAGTGTTCCACTCTTTCTCTCTGAGCGGTTTCTCTCTTACTGAGTACAAATGACAAATCCAAAGGATCTATATATAGTTGACACCCCCAACTATCTAGGGCTTGGTGATAACCGCGATCTCTCCATGATCTCTATCATGACATGATAATCCTCTTTTTTCCCACAATCTTGTCTACGACTCGATCCTTATGAGCCTTATCTCCCATGATCATCCATCACTTGATATTGATAAGCCTTATCTACCCACGACCCTTAACCATACACAATCTGATGAGCATTATCCTGATACTTGGCCAACAGGATAGAGCCACACCAGCATGTCCCCACATTCTACATGGCACAGGAGACTCGATGCCATGCAGTGCCATGTAATGCCAAGCTTATGACCCATTTGATGGAGACCATGAACAGACAGCCCAGCATCCTCTGTCCAGCCCATGCCTTGGTCTGCTCTAAGACCCACATGTAGGCTCGTGCCTATGCTGAAGGCTATCAACTTTCACCTTGCCTCGAGTAGTGCCTAGCCACTCCAAAGTCCCATGCTAGGAATTAGCCCAAGGTGCCACCAACTCCTGTATGACAAGTGCTCATAGGCTAAATTTCTCACTCAAAATTTTGCCTCGTGATTGCACTGTGTCGTACTTAGTCTCAGCCAAGTCGCACACACAAGAATGCACAATAGAACATTGTGAAGAAACACACAACTCGCACACTCAATGAGAGACACAAGAGCATACGAGAACCTTTCCCAGCCTTTATTACTTTATCATAAAGTATACAAAG
Source organism: Carallia pectinifolia (assembly GCA_037832335.1). NCBI lineage: Eukaryota > Viridiplantae > Streptophyta > Magnoliopsida > Malpighiales > Rhizophoraceae > Carallia > Carallia pectinifolia. The sequence goes on along the minus strand of CM075454.1, from coordinate 1,024,474 downwards.
GAACAATAGTTGCTGAACTCTCAACAGTGTTTCACTCTCTCTCTAAGTGATTTCTTTCTCGCTGAGTACAAATGACAACCCCAAAGGTCTATATATAGTTAACACCCCTAACTATCTAAGGATTGGAGATAAATGTTATCTCCCCATGGTCTCTATCATGGCTAATAATCCTCATATTCCCACGAGCTTATCCACGATAAGCCTTATCTCCCATGATCATCCATCACTTGATCTCGATAAGCCATATCTACCCATGATCCTTAGCCATGCACGATTTAATGAGCATTATCTTGATGCTTAGCTGACAGGATAGAGCCACACCAGCACATCCCCATGTTCACATTTCACAAGGGACTCGGTGTCATGCAGTGCCATACAGACTTGGCCAGGCTCAGCCTTGTGTTTGGGCTTTTTAGCCTAAGACCATGACCTATCAAATGGAGGCCACAAACCTATAGCCCAATTTATGCCTTGGTCCACCCTAGGACCCACATATTGGCCCGTAACTACGCTAAATCTCTCACCTTTCACCCTGCCTCAAGGAGTGCTCAACCACTCTAAAGTCCCATGCTAGCAATTTGCGCAAAGTGTCACCAACTCCCGCATGACAAGTGCTCAAGGGACTACAAAACCATCCCTACCTATTGAAGCCAACATCCTCGTTGGTAGGGTATCTAGGTTATCTTCAATCTGCTTCTTCAATTGCTAGAGAATAACATATATTCCCTAGCTAGCCTCACTGTCTAAGGCGTTCTTCCACTTGACTATGTACTCAATTGACCTATTCTTCTTACTTTTCCCATGGGTTCTGTGGTCCAAGATTCTTTCCACTTCACGCTGGAACTAAGACATAATTGTAGGGGGAGCACATCGTGCTTGTTTCCTTGGAGGTTCATCGCCTGCTTCTTTGTAGAAGGCCTTCAAGAAGCTCACATGGAAGGTTGGATGCACCTTCAACATTTCTAGAAGCCGCAACTTGTATGCAACATTGCCAATCTTCTTCACCACTATGAAGGGACCATCATATTTTGGACCCAGGCCACGATATGCTGATTTGCTGTTAATCTTCTTTCAAATCTAAGGAGTAAGTTTCAGCAACACCTTATCTTTAATTTAGAACTGCACATCCCTCCTTCCTTTGCTGCATACTTTATCATCTGTTTGGCTGTCTTGTTTAAGCTATCCTAGGCCTCCTCAAGCCGATCTTGCTTGGAACGGGCAAACTGGTGCACTGTTGGACATCTCCCTCCTGAGCTAGTCCTCGCCACATCATTAGGAGTAAAGGGCTATTGCCCCAAAGTGTGCTGAAAGGGACTCATACCTGTGGAAGAGAATCTGTGAAGATTGTAGTAGAACTGAGCTAAATCCAGTAACTCAAGCCAATTCTGCTAACTTGCTGTTTTATAGTGCCGAAGATATTCCTCTAGTAGGCCATTGATCCACTCTGTCTGGCCATCAATTTGAGGATGGTTGGTAGTAGATAACTTCAATTCCAAACCCATTATGTAGTCCAAAACCTACTAGTGAAACAACGATATCGATCAATCACAATATCTTCAGGCAATCCAAAGTACTTCACTACCTATTTGTAGAAAAGTTTAGCGACTGTCTCTGCTTGACATGAAGAGGGAGCACAAATGAACACTGCATACTTAGAGAACCGGTCTACCACCACCACGACTGATCCCATGCCATCAACATTCGGGAACCCACCAATGAATTCCATAAAAACTCACACCCATGGCTTTGTTGGAATGGGTAGGGGCTATATCAAACCTACCTCCTTTTGTTGCTTTGTCTTGTCCTACTGACAAGTGATAAATGTCCTTACATATGCCTCGACGTCATCTTCGATCGTTGGCCAATAGTAGTTGCGAGACAGCAAGGCCATCATCCTCTCGACACCAAGATGACTAGCCCACTATGAATCATGGCACTCCCACAAAATTTCCTTTCTAAGGCTTCCACCATAGGTAACATACAAATGATTACCCTTGGCATGCAATAAACCATCATCTAGCCAGTATCACCTCACCACACCCTCCTTAACTTACTGTAAAACTTACTGATATATGGCATCATGTGGGGCCTGCACCCTAATTTTGTCTAGTAGGTCACTCTGCACTTGAGTGAGCGTAGCAACTGTCTCTTACACTTGTCAGTGACTTAAGGCATCTGCAACTTGATTATGCCATCCTGGCTAGTGCTCCCATATGAAATCATACTCAGCCAAGAATTCCTACCACTGAGCCTGTCATGCAAAAAGTTTCTTCTGAGTCTGAATAAGTGTTGGCCATATTGTTGGGCCGAACCACAAACCTGGTACCCAGCAAATAAACCCTCTAGATGCGAAGGCAATGTACCACTACAAGCATCTCCTTCTCATGTGCTAAGTACCACTGTTTTGCTTCATTGAGTTTCCAACTCTCATAAGCAATGGGGTGACTTTCTTGCACTAGTACATTGCCAATGGGTTTATCTGATGTGTCAGTCAGGACCCAAAAAGGCAACTCCAAATCAGACAACCTCAAGACCGGCTTCGTGAACACCGCTGCCTTCAACTTGTCAAAGGCTTATAGGCAATCTATGGTCTACCTCTATAGTCTGTCCTCCTTGAGCAAGTCTATCAATGGGGCCACTATTTTAGAGTAACCCTACACAAACTTCTTATAGTAGTTACACAAGCCAAGAAAAGATTTCAACTCCGACACTTTTGTTGGGGCTAACCACTCCACTATTGCCTGGACTTTTCTCTCATCCATTTTTGCTTGCCCTTGACTCACCCTATGCCAAAGGAACATAATCTCTTGCTGGGCAAACTCACATTTTTCATTTTTCACATACAATTGGTGCTTTCTCTACCTAAACAACACCAACCATAGTTGGGACAAGTGATCTTCCATGGACTTACTATATACAACAATATCATCCAGATAAACAACCACAAAATGATGAATAAAGTCATGAAACACATCATTTATTAAGTTGCAGAAAGTAGCAAGGGAATTAGTCAAATCAAATGGCATCACCAGGAATTCATAAGAGCCATAACAAGTGATTCACGTGGTTTTCCTTCATCTCCTTCCACAATTCTAACCTACCAATTTCCAAACTGCAAATCCAACTTGGTGAAACACAAGGCTTTGGCCAGCCTATCAAAAAAGTCTGCTATCAATGGGATAAGATATTTATTCTTCGCCGTTAGCTTGCTCAAAACCCTGTAATCCACACACATCCATAGGGAGCCATTGTGTTTCTTCTGAAACGACATCGAGGCATTATATGGAGCTTTGGAGGGCTGAATTAGGCCTGCATCCAATAACTCCATCAACTTCTTCCTCAGTTCTACCAATTCTAGCGGACTCATACGATATGGGACTTCTGTTGGGGGCTTGGAGCCAGGCACCAAATCGATCTTATGGCCAATGGCACGCCTCAAGAGAAGACACTTGGGGAGTTTAGGAGGCATCACATCAGTGAACTCACCTAACAGATTCGTAACACTGTCAGGCACCTCTTCAATAACACCTTCTTTGATCTCCATCAAGGCCACAAGGCAGGTGACTTCTTTCTTCTTCAAACCATGCTCCACCTATATAGCTGATAGCATACCACCCCACATCTTACCAATACCGGAAGAGGAAGTGAACTTTCCACACACAAAGTAAAGATGATCCTCATGCATGATCATGAGACCATCTAAGTGAGGCAAGAGAGTCACTTTTGCACTCACAAAGAAATCAACTCCCAGTGGAACATCAAAATCATCTAAAAGCACCACAGTGATGTTAAGTTTACCAAACCAACTACCAATAGTTACCGCCATACCCAATGCCTTGCCAAGCACCTCCTGGGCTATGGAGTAGACTACCTTTATTCGACTCTTGAATTTGGACACTTGAGACCCAGCGGCTCCATTATTCTCTCAGTGACAAAGTTATGGCTAGCACCCTTGTTAGCCATCACCATCAACTCCTTGTTACTGAGCCCAATCTTCACTTACATCAAGCCAGAAGGTGGACACATCCAACTTGCATAGCATTCACCAACTGTAGAGGATTGACCCAAGAGGGGCTAATATCATCTGTGATACTGCTTCTGCCATTTTCCTGGGTAACTATGGCACTTCACTTTTCCGTCTTGGGACACTTTTGGGCCCTGTGTGGTCCATTACAGTTGAAACAGCTAGAGTTAGAGTTGTCTTTACCTAGTTCTTGGTATACGACATTGGTTTTATCCTTGCTGCCAATGTTGTGCTTATCCTTTTTGCCCTCATTCTTCTTCTTGTCCTTGTCTTTGGGCTGTTTCCCAGCATCAGACTCAGAGGACTTGTTGATTCAAAAATCAACTAAACCATCAGCTGTAGCCATTGCAGATGGTAGGTCCTTCACAACCTACCTTATAAGCTCGAGTTAAGCCTAGGGTTGAACATCATAAAGAAAGTAAAAAAGCTTGTCCTCGTCCGACATATTCTAGATGTTAAGCATCAAGGAACTGAATTCCTTCACATAGTCACGAACTATGCCATTCTACTTCAACTTCTTCAGGGACTCTCTTGCAACCCATGACGTGTTACAGGGCAAGAACTGGTCCTTCAACTCTTTTTTTAGGTTTTCCCATATCTTGATCTTTGTCCAGACCACGATTGCATTGTCATCCAACCGAGTCTACCACTACAGCCTAGCTTTCCCAGCTAGATGCATGCTAGTCAAATTGACCTTCTTATCGTCTAGCACTCGGACAGCCTTAAAGTACTACTCCATGTCACACAGCCTTAAGTACAGCCTGAGTGAGGAAGGACACCCTATTGCCTTTTTCAACAAAAAACTCAATAAAGCGAAGCAAAAGTATTTTACATATGATAAGGAGTTTTATGCTGTTGTTCAGTCTCTGCATCATTGGAGGTACTATCTACTTCCCAAAGAGTTAGTTTTGTTTTCCCACCATCAGGTATTGCTTTATTTACATTCTTAGAAGAAATTGAATGCTAAACATTTTAAATGAGATGAATTTCTTAATGAGTATTCTTTTGTTCTTAAACATTGTTTTGGTATAAAAACAAGGCTGCTGATGCTCTGAGTCGAGTTGTGTGTGTTCTTCATGAGTTCCATGCTCATGTTATACGTTTTGAGAGGTTGTATGATGAGTACCCTACTTGTCCTAATTTTGGTCATATATTTCAGTCTGTCAGTGATGAAAATCGTAGGGACTATGTTGATTTTGTTGTGTATGATGGATTTCTATTTAGAGGTAACAAATTGTGCATTCCATGAACATCACTTCATGACTTTTTGGTTTGGGAAATGCATGCTAAGCTGGTCACTTGGGAAGGGAAAAGACCATTGCACTTGCTAAGGATAGGTTTTACTAGCCTTCCTTAAAAAGATATCTGTCTAGGATTATGTCGCAGTGTCGGATTTGTTATGTTGCTAGGGTTAAAAAGTATAACACTAGTTTGTACACACCACTTCCTGTTCCACATGCAACTTGGGATGATGTTAGTATGGATTTGGTACTTGGTTTGCCTAGAACAACTCGTGGTAATCATTGTAATCTTATGGTTGTAGATAGATTTTCTAAAATGGCTCATTTCATTCCATGTAATAAGTCCACCAATGCATCTCATATTGCAAAGTTGTTTTTTAGAGAAGTTGTTAGATTGCACAGTTTGCTTGTTTTTATTGTGTCTAATAGAGATATTAAATTTGTTAGTTACTTTTGGAAGACACTTTCGAAATTGTTTGGGACTTGTTTGAAATTTTCATCTGCATTTTAGTCGCAAACAGATGGCCAAACTGAGGTAGTTAACCAAAGTTTGGGAGATTTACTTAGGTGTCTAGTGGGTGAAAAATAAGGTAACTGGGACTTGATTTTACCAACAGTTGAGTTTGCTTAAAATAATTCTATTAATTAATCCACCGGTAAGATTCCTTTTCAGTTTGTCCATGGTTATACCCCTCGCACACATATTGACTTTGTTCCCCTTCCTCCTGATCTTTGACCTTCTAAGCTTGCTGAAAACTTTGCTACACACATTCATAACCCGCATGCTAAGATTAGGCGCAATATTAGTTTAAGTAATGTTGATTATAAGCTTACTGGTGACGTGCATCGTCAAGATAAGCGTTTTAATATGGGTGATTTTGTCATGGTTTGCATTCATCCTGTGCGATTCCCTCAAAAAAGGCCCAAAAAGTTACAAGCCAGAACCAGTGGCCCATACTCTATCATTGAAAAACTTGGAGCTAATGCATATTTACTTGATTTACTAGTTGACTTGAATATTAGTCCTATTTTTAATATGGAGGATTTGACACCTCACCGAGGCACCTTCAAGCCTCTATCTTTGCTTTAAAGTCTCTCTAGAGGTATTGTTGTGCCCAAGGTGCCTTCTTTTGCTCCACATACTGACGATATCAAGACTATCCTAGATGATGAGTACGTTGCTTCTTTTTATGGGGGATTTCAACGTTTCTTTGTCTAGTAGAAAGGTTGTCCTGCCTCTGATGCTACTTGGGTTCCTAAGGGTGATCTTCTATCGATGGATCCTGAGCTCCATGATGCTTACTTGGCGTCTTCCTCGATGGAGTTGAGTTTTTTTCATCTAGAGGAGAATGATACAGTTGCTGATAAGGATTTCTTCTCTCAAAAGAAATCCTGAAAGTTTCGGTCCACGTAGGATTCGTTGTTAGTTATTTAATTTTTATCCTAGTTTAGGTCTTGTAACTACAAGTTTAGTTTTAGTTATTTCTATAATTATCTGTCAGCAGTTATTTCGTTTCTTTTTAGGTTTTGTTTTTATGTTTTAAGCCTTATAAATAGAGCTTGGAACCTTTGTTTTTTTTTTCAAACTAGTTTATGCAATTGAATATTGATTTCAAACTATCTTTCAAGTGGATTCCCGTATTCTTCAAGTGGATTCCTGAGCATTCTTAGTTGTTGAGGGAATTCTTGACTTAGGTTGTTCTTTGTTACTTGTCCCAGTCTATTAAAGGAGTATCTTCGGCACTATGTAACTACAAGTCAGTGGATTCAGCTTAGTTTTGATAAAATCTTCACAGATCCTCTTCCATAGGCATGAGTCCCTTTGAGTTACCTTTAGGGCAGCAGCCCCTTACTCCTAATGATGTGGCCAAGACTGGCTCAAGAGGGAGATGTCCAACAGTACACCGGTTTGCCATTCCAAGGAAGAGCAGCTTGAGGAGGCCTAGGATAGCTTAAACAAGGTAGTCAAACGAATGAAAAAGTATGCTGAGAAAAGAAGGAGGGATGTACAGTTCCAAGTTAGGGATAGGGTGTTGCTGAAACTTTCTCCCTAGATTTGGAAGAAGATTAACAGCAAGTCAGTGCATTGCGGGCTAGTTTGAAGATATAATGGTCCTTTCACATTAGTGAAAAAGATTGGTAATGTTGCATACAGGTTGCAGCTCCCAGAAAGGTTGAAGGTACATCCAACCTTCCATGTGAACTTCTTGAAGCCCTTCCATGAGGAAGCAAGCGATGAGCCTCAAAGGAAACAAGCACGATGCGCTCCCCCTACAATTAGAACTAAGTTCCAACATGAACTGGAAAGAATCTTGGACCACATAATGCATGGACGAAGTAAGAAGAACAGGTAAGTTGAGTGCTTGGTCAAGTAGAAGAATGTCCCAGACAACGAGCAGAGCTGGGAAAGAGATGTTACTCTCTAGCAATTCGATAAGCAAGTTGAAGACTACTTATTTATCTTACCAACTAGGACGTTGGCTTCAACAGGTGGGGTAGTTTGTTAGTCCCTTGAGCACTTAGCATGCTAGAGTTGGTGTCATCTTGCGCCAATAGCTAGCATGGGACTTTGGAGTGGCTGGGCACCCCTTGAGGTAAGGTGAAACCTAAGAGGTTTCAGCGTAAGCATGAGCTTATATGTGGGTCCCAAGGTGGACCAAGACATAGGCTGGACAGAGGATGCTGAGCCATATGTTCGTGGGCTCTATCAGATGGGTCATGGTCTTGGGCGAAAAGGCCCAAACACAAGGTTGGGTGTTGGCCAAGTCTACATAGCACTGCATGGCACTATAAGGCACTGCATGGCACCGAGTCTCCTGCGACATGTGGAACATGGGGACGTGCAAGTATGGCCCTATACTATTGGCTAAGCATTAGGATAATGCTCATTAGATTGTGCATGGCTATAAATCATGCAATAGATAAGGCTTATCTAGATCAAGTGATGGATGATCGTGGGAGATAAGGCTTCTCAGGATCGAGTCGTGGATAAGATCGTGAGAAGATGAGAATTATCAACCATCATAGAGATCATGGGTAGATAACATTTATCTCCAAGCCCTAAATAGTTAGTGGTGTCAACTATAAATAGACCCTATGGGTTTGTCATTTGTACTCAATAAGAAAGAAGTCACTAAGAGTCAAAAAGTGAAACACTGTCGAGAGTTCAATGACTGTCATTTTTTTATATACTTTGTGATAAAGTAATAAAGGTTGGGAAAGGTTCTCGTATGCTTTGTGTCTCTTTTGAGTGTATGAGTTGTGTGCTTGTTACAAGTTCCATTTGTACAATTCCTTTGTGTGCAAGTTGGATGAGAATAAGTGTGACTTAGTGACATCACAAGACAAAAATTTGGGTGAGAAATTTAGCCTTGTGATAGTAGGTGTCATAGCGTTAAATTTCTCACTCAAATTTTTGCCTTGTGATGGCACTAAATCGTAGTTAATCTCAGCCAACTCGCACACAAAGGTTTGCACAATGGAACTTTGTAAACAAGTACACAACTCACACACTAAAAAAAGACATAGGATCATACGGGAACCTTTCCCAACCTGTATTACTTTGTCACAAAGTATACAAAGGAACAAAGTCAAATAAACTCTTGACAGTGTTTTACTCTTTCTCTTTGAGAGATTTCTCTTTCACTGAGTACAAATGACAACCCAACGGGTCTTTTTATAGTTAACACCCCCAACTATCTAGGGCTTGGAGATAAACATTATCTCCCCATGATCTCTATCATGGCATGATAATCCTCATCTTCATATGATCTCATCCATGACTCGATCATGATAAGCCTTATCGCCCACGATCATCTATCACTTGATCTCAATAAGCCTTGTCTTCCCACGATCCTTAACTATGCACGATCTTGATGAGCATTATCCAGATCTTGGCCAATGAGATAGAGCCACACCTGCACGTTCCCATGTTCCACATCTCGTAGGAGCCTCAATGCCACGCAGTGCCTTGTAGTGCCATGTAGACTTAGCCAATACCTAGCCTTGTGTTTGGGCCTCTTAGCCCAAAACCATTACCCATCTGATGGAGGCCCACGAACCTGTAGCCCATTCCATTCCTTGGCCCACCCTTGGACTCACATGTAGCTCCATGCCTACACTGAAACCTCTCAGCTTTCACCTTGTCTCTAGGAGTGCCCAGCAACTCTAAAGTCCCATGCTAGGAATTAGTGCAAGGTGCCACCAACTCCAGCATGATCAGTGCTCAATGGACTAAAAACCAACCCCCACTTATTGAAGCCAACATCCTCATTTGTAGCATGGATAGGTAGTCTTCAATCTGCTTCTTGAACTGACAAAAAGTAACATCCCTTTCCTAGCTCGCCTCACTGTCTGGGGGGCATTCTTCCACTTCATCAAGTGCTCAACTCGCCTATTCTTCTTACTTTACCCATGCATTCTGTGGTCTAGGATTCTTTCTGCTTCACGCTGGAACTCAGTTCTGATTGTAGGGAGAGCACATTGTGCTTGTTTCCTTCGAGGTTTACGCTTACTTGATCGTGGAAGGGCTTCAAGAAGCTCACATAGAAGGTTGGATGTACCTTCAACCTTTTTGGGAGCTACAACAAGCATGCAACATTGCCAATCTTCTTCACCACTATGAAGGGACCATCATATTTTGGAACTGACCCACAATGCATTGACTTACTGTTAATCTTTTTCCAAATCTAGGGAATAAGTTTCAGCAACACCTTGTCCCCAACTTAGAACTACACATCCCTCTTTCCTCTGTCAACATACTATCTCATTTGCTTAGCTACCTTATTCAAGCTATCTTGGGCCTCCTCTAGCCACTCTTGCTTGGAACGGCAAACCTGTGCACTGTTGGACATCTCCCTCCTAAGCTAGTCTTGGCCACATCATTGGGAGTAAGGGACTGTTGCCCCATAGCTAGCTCAATAGGGACTCATACTTGTGGAAGAGGATCTATGAAGATTGTAGTAAAATTGGATAGAATCCAACAACTTAATCCAATTCCTTTGGCTGCCCCATAGTAGGCCGTTAATCCGCTTTGTCTGTCCATTAGTTTGAGGATGGCTGGCAGTAGAAAACTTCAATTCTAAATCCATTATGTTGGGCAATAAGGTCTAGAACCTGCCAGTGAAACGAGGATCCTGATCGCTTACAATATCTTCAGGCAAACCAAAGTATTTCACTACCTGCTTGTAGAAAAGTTTAGCAGCTGTCACTATTTGACATGAAGAAGGGGCAGAAATCAACACAGCATACATTGAAAATTGATCTGCCACTACCATAACAAATCTCATGCCATTAACCTTCAGGAATTTGCCAATGAAATCCATAGAAACGATACCCATGGCTTCGTTGAAATGGGTAAGGCCTGCAACAAACCAGCCTCTTTTTGTTGCTCTGTCTTGTCTTACTGACAAGTGATGTATTTCTTGACATATGCCTTAACATCGTCTTCCATCTTCTGTCAATAGTAGTTGCAGGACAATAAGGTCGTCATCCTATCGGCACCAGGATGACCAGCCCACTACGAATCATGGGACTCCCATATAATCTCCTTTCTAAGGCTTGCACCACTGGGAACATACACATGATTACCCTTGGCATGCAATAAATCATCATCTAGCCAATATTGCCCTACCACACTCTCCCTGACTTGTTATACAACTTGTTAATGTGTAGCATCATGAGGGGCCTGCACCCTAATTTTGTGCAATATGTCACATTGTATTTGAGTGAGGGCAACAACTATCTCTTGCACCTGTCGGTGACTTAAGGGATCTGCAACCTGATTGTCTCCTATTGGCTTGTGCTCCCATGTAAAATTATACTCAGCCAAGAACTCCTGCCACCAAGCCTACCATGCAGAAAGCTTCTTGTGAGTCTAAAAGAATGTGTTAGCCACATTGTTAGTCCGAACCATGAACTTGGTACCCAACAAGTACACCCTCCATATGTGAAGGCAATGCACCACTGTAAGCATTTCCTTCTCATGTGTTGAATACCATTGCTATGCGTCATTGAGTTTTCGGCTCTCACTAGCAATGGGGTGACCTTCCTGCACTAACACACCACTAAGGGCTTTATCCGACGCGTCAGTCAACACACAGAAAGGTAGCTAAAAATCTAGCAGCCTCAAGATCGGCTACCGCTGCCTTTAACTTGTCAAAGGCTTCTTCGCAATCTGTGGTCCACCTCTATGGTCTGTCTTTCTTCAGCAAATCCATCAATGGGGCTACCTTTTTGGAGTAACCTTACATGAACTTCCTATAATAGTTAGACAAGCCAAGAAAGGACCTCAACTCCAACACTTTTGTAGGGATTGACTACTCAATTATTGTCTGGACTTTTCTCTCATCCATCTTTACTTGCCCTTTACTCACCCTATGGCCAAAGAACATAATTTCACATCGGGCAAACTCATGTTTTTCTTTTTTCACATATAATTGGTGCTCTCTCAACCTAGACAACACCAACCTTAGGTGGGACATGTCATCCTCTAAGGACTCACTATACACAACTATATCATCATGATACACACCACAAACTGATCAATAAAGTCATGAAATACATCATTCATTAAATTGCAAAAAGTAGCAGGAGCAGTAGTCAAATCGAATGGCATCACTAGGAATTCATAGGAATCATATCTAGTTATACACGTGGTTTTCCCTTCATCTCCTTCCGCAATTTTGACATGCCATTATCCAGACCATAAATCCAACATTGTGAAATACGAGGCTTTGGCCCTCCTATTGCACAAGTATGTTATCAATGGGATAGGATACTTGTTCTTCACTACCTCATTGTTCAATGCCCTGTAATCAACACACATCCATAGGAAGTCATCATGTTTCTTCTTAAACAAGATTGGGGCACCATATGGGGGTTTGGAGGGCTAAATTAGGCCTATATCCAGCAACTCCGTTAACTGCTTTCTCAATTATGCCAATTCTAGTGGACCCATACGATATGGAGCTTGTGCTGGGGGTTTGGCACCAGGCACCAGATCGATCTTGTGGTCAGTGGCACACCTAGGGAGTTTAGAAGACATCACATCAGTGAACTCACTCAATAGATCAACAACACTGTCAGGCACTTTAGCACTTCTTTAATCTGCATCAAAGCTGCAAGGTAGGTGACTTCTCCCTTTTTCAAACCATGCTCTACTTGCATAATAGACATCATACCACCTGACTTACCACCTATACTAGAAGAGGGAGTGAACTTTCCAGACACAAAGCAAGGATGATCCAAATGTATGATCATGAGACCACTCGAGTGAGGCAACAAAGCAACTATTGCACTCACAAAGAAATCAACTCCCAGTATAACATTAAAATCATCTAAAGGCACCACAATGAAGTTAAGTTTACTAAATCAACTACCAATAGTTACCTCTACAGCCAATGTTGTGCTAAGCACATCCCAGGCTGCCAAATTAACTACTGTTTGCCTTCATTCGACTCCTAGATTTGGTGACTTTCAGACCCAGTGACTCCACCATCCTCTCAACAACAAAGTTATAGGTAGCACCTGTGTCAACTATTGCCATCAACTCCTAATTACTGAGCCCGATCTTCACATATTTTAAGCCGAATTGTGGGGCACGTCCAACTTACATAGCACATGCTAACTGTAGAGGATTGACACAAGAGAGACCAATATCATCTGTGATATTACTTCAGCCACTCTCGTCAACAACTATGGCACTTAACTTCTTCCTCTTGGGATACTCCTTGGCCCTATGTGGTCCATTATAGATGAAATAGCCAAAGGTAGACTTTCATTTACCTTGTTCTTGATAGAAGACTTTGCCTTTATCCTTACCATTACCGTTGTGCTTATCCTTTTTGACCCCGTTCTTCTTCTTGCCCTTATCTTTGGGCTACTTTCCAGTGTCATAATCAGAGGACTTATTGATTCAAAAGTCAACTAAACCATCAGCTGCAGCCATTAGAGAAGGTAGGCCCTTCACACATTGCCTTCTAAGCTCGAGTTAAGCCTGGGGTTGAAGATCGGAAAGAAAGTTAAAAAGCTTGTCCTCATCCGACATATTTCAAATGTCAAGCATCAAGGAACTGAATTCCTTCAGATTGTCATGTACCGTGCTATTCGACTTTAATTTCTTCACGGACTCCCTCGTAACCCATGGCTTGTTTTAGGGCAAAAACTAGTCTTTCAACTCCTTCTTCAGGCTCTCCCACATCTCCATCTTAGATCTGCTCGTGCTTGCATCGTGATCCAACCGAGTTCGCTACCATAGCTTGGCGTCCTTTGCTAGATACATGCTGGTCAGATTGACCTTCTCATCGTCTAGCACTCGGGCAACCTTGAAGTACTGCTCCATATCTCACAAAAAATTCTCGATCTCCTTGGCATCCATCGCTCCCTCAAAGGCTTTAGGCTCTGGTACCTTCAACTTTGTCGAGCCATCCATAAGACCTCCGACTAGTTGAGAGCTTATAGCCCTCTTGAGGATGGCTGTTTCTACTGCCATCTCATCAAGCCAAAGAGCTGTATTTGAAGAGGCCACCATCTCATGTTGTTGTTGCAGATCGACTATGTACTGCTCATAGAGAGCCAACGTTTGGAACATGGTTTTGATCCTCTAGAAGATCATCGAGTACCTCAAAGAGTCTGGCTACGTGCTCACGAACTAAATCAAAACCGAAACCACCTGCCATTGGTTGAACCATGTTGCTCTGATACCAGCTGTCACAGGCCAGATTTCTCACTCAAATTTTTGCCTTGTGATGGCACTAAGTCGCACTTAGTCGCAGCTAAGTCGCACTTAGTCTCAGCCAATTCGCACACAAAGGATTGCACGATCAAACTTTGTAAACAAGCACACAACTCACACACTTAAAAATACACATAAGCATATGGGAACCTTTTCCAAGTTTTTACTTTATCTCAAAGTATAAAAAGGAGCAAAGCCAAATGAAATCTCGAAAGTGTTTCACTCTTTCTCTCTCTAAGTGATTTCTCTCTCACTAAGTATAAATGACAAGCCAAAGGGTCTATTTATAGTTGGCACCCCTGACTATCTAGAGCTTGGAGATAAACGTTATCTTCTCATGATCTCTATCATGGCATGATAATTCTTATCTTCCCACGATCTCCCCAACACGAGGTACGCCCCAGACCCCCTAGGAAGTGAAGGAAGGAAAGGCATAAGAGCATCACGACGATTTTTAATTTAGAAGGAACGCATTACAAAAACCCTTATCTTTTACCTCGAGGCAGATCAGAAGCACTTGGGTGCAAGTTTATAGAGGATCGGGGGTGGCCAATAGTTCGACACTCTAGCATTGATCTTTGAAGCCCTTTCAATCCCATTACCACTCATGCGCAATCACGTACATTGGGCAACGACCTCCCCAAGCATACCACACGCCTGTGTCGCTTGATGAGCCGCTTGGGGGGGGGACAGAAGCACCAAAGGAAATCATTACTCGCACCACTGAGCTAGAGATCTTACATGAACTTTTATATTTTTCATTAGGGACAACCATTGCATTGGTGAACGTGGCCTCACGCCATGACTGGGGGCACCTCAGGCCACTTCGTGCTATATGAGGCAAGGAAGCATGGCACAGTGCTCAACCATCGTTGGGAATTCCTTCAGCACGTGGTCATGGTTACCAATCGACCACAACACGACAACGTGTTAGACGATGCTTTGCTTTAGCATCTCGGATCCCACAACATCAACTGAAGGGACAAACTGTGAGAAACCCTCAACTTTTGATCAAGAACAGCACCAATGCACAAAACCCCCGCCTTGCGGAAGGGCCTTTTGGCTTGCCAAGCCATGGGGATCAACCCCAATCACCAATGCTTTTGCTTCCTTCGGCACAAAAAATTGAATCTTTGTCAAAGAATTTCATCTTATGGCAACAATTTTTTGATTTGGGACAACATTTCAACCATCGGGGAAAATTTTCATTTTTTAGGGTACAAATCAGCAATTTGAGGAACAAATTGGCAAACTTGGGTAAAAAATGAAATTATCAATAAATAATTTCATCTTGGGGCCACAATTTCTGGATTTGCGATACTTTTTCCTACATGAGGGTAAAATTTCATTTTTTGGGTCAGAAAACAGCGATACGGACCCATTTGACCGACCAACCAACTGACCGGAGGGGGGGCCCGACATGGTCAAGATCTCGAGACTTTTATCCACTGATCCTCAGCACTAATCCTTTTGCTTCCACACATCATTTCATCAACTTAGGTGTAAGCAACACACCCTTCAAGCCCTCTACCATAATGCTAGCAAGACTTGTTGGAAGTGAGGTAAGCACCTCCCCCATAAAGAGCATTAGGGAATTTGGCCCTTTGGTTGGAGAAGACATTGAAAAGTTTGAGCAGTTACACCCCCCCCCCCCCAATAAATTGAATACTCGGAATTTTGAGCTAATATTTTAAGGGAACATCAAGAAAAATGTATCGAAGCTTGGGAAAAAATTTAAAAATTTTTCCATCACCAAGAGTATTTTTTAATTTTTTGAAGGCAAAAAATTCCGAAAATCATTAAAAATAAAAAAAAAATGGTAAAATCTAGCAAAAATTTTGGTGGACCTCTAGAAAAATGCGAAGAAAATTACAAAACATAAGGTTGTCATTTGGCCCAAAACAGAGGCCAGTCGGGGGACAAGTGTGGGAGCATAATGCTGGTAGCTTGTTGCATTGCCCACTACACCACGCTACGATGCACGCTGTAGCAATGCACAACACACTTCGATTAGAGCCAAGATCAACAGGGTCTTCTTTCCCCGTTGATTTTGCCAAGCCTATTCCCTTGGCTGTGGTTTCGTTGGATAGTAGAAAGGGACAAAGGGAATCTTGTTAATCCATTCATGTGCATCACTAATTAGATGAAGAGGTATTTGGCTACCTTAAGAGAGTCATAGTTACTCCCGCCGTTTACCCGCACTTGGTTGAATTTCTTCACTTTGACATTCAGATTATTGGGCAAAAATCACATTACGTTGCAATTCATAGGGACCATTCCAATGCTTTATTTTAATTAAAAAAATTAGATTCCCCTCCTTTGCACCAACTTTTCAATGCTTGGGGAAGGCCCCTGAATGAGTCATTCCCAGTCCGTCCCCCAGCCAACATGTGACGACCCGCTCTCGCCATGAGAGTAGCTTGAGCAGTCTGTCGACAGCTGATGAGTTGGGGCTAGGACCCTCAAGCCCAGCCCTCAAAGCCAATCCTTTACCCGAGGTTATGTATCTATTTTTCCGACTTCCCTTGTTTACATTTTCTTCTATTAACTAGAGGTTGTTTACCTTGGAGACCTGATGCGATTATGAGTACAACCGGGCGTGGTAGGCACTCGGTCCTCCGGATTCTTAAGGGCCGCTAAAAGAGCACCGAACACCGCGCGACATGTAGTGATCTTCCAACTGCTGGACCCTACCTCCAATTGAGTCATTTCCAAGGTAGGCATGCTGTTAAACAGTTAAGATAACTCTTCCTGAGGCTCCCGTCGATGTCTTTAGACTCCCTAACATTGTCGTCAGCCGCCACGTCCCGGTTCGAGAATTTTAACCTAATTCACATTCGAAGCTCACAAGCAGACTCGCTGTTGGACGGGCTTCCCCCATCTCTTAGGATTGACAAACCCATGCAAGTGCCATTCACATGGAACCTTTCCCCTCTTTTGCCTTCAAAGTTCTCATTTGAATATTTGCTACCACCACCAAGATTTGCACTGATAGCCGCTCTGCCAGGGCTCGCGCTTAGGGTTTTGCAACAATAGCTGCGCCCTTCTACTCATCAGGGCATGGTCCTTGCCCTAATGGTCGAGTGTGGGTCGCGCTCTTCAACGCCATCCATTTTTTAGGTTAGTTGATCTAGTAGGTGAGTTGTTACACACTCATTAGCAAATTTTGACTTCCATGACCACCGTCCTGCTGTCTTAATCAACCAAAACCCTTTATGGGATCTAGGTTAGCACGCAGATGGACACTGTATCTTGGCTTCCGATTCATCCCGCATCGTCAGTTTTGGTTACCAAAAATGGCCCAGTTGGAGCTCTCGATTCCATGGCGCAGCTCAACGGAGCAGCCGCATCGTCCTACCTCTTAAAATTTTGAGAATAAGTAGAGGGCGTTGCACCCCCGATGCCTGTAATCATTGGCTTTACCCAATAAAACTCGTGTCAAGCTCTAGCTATCTTGAGGGAAACTTCAGAGGGAACCAGCTACTAGATGGTTCAATTTGTCTTTCAACCCTAT
This sequence comes from Carallia pectinifolia, assembly GCA_037832335.1. Classification (NCBI taxonomy): domain Eukaryota; kingdom Viridiplantae; phylum Streptophyta; class Magnoliopsida; order Malpighiales; family Rhizophoraceae; genus Carallia; species Carallia pectinifolia. The sequence goes on along the minus strand of CM075454.1, from coordinate 1,006,961 downwards.
AGACGAACAATTTGTACGTCAGTATCACTGTGGGCCTCCACCAGAGTTTCCTTTGGCTTTACCTCGCTTAGGCATAGTTCACCATCTTTCGAGTCCTAATAGGCATGTTCTCACTCAAACCCTTCTCAGAAGATCAAGGCCAGTCAACGATGCAAACCTCGAGGGGATTCTGCCAAGTCAGCTTCCTTGCGCCTTACGGGTTTACTTGCCTGTTGACTCGCACACATGTCAAACTCCTTGGTCCGTGTTTCAAGACGAGCCGAATGGGGAGCCCGCAAGTCGACGCTTGCAGGCCGCGATTGCAGAGGCACGCCATGCAATTACGCACTGTGTCCACAGTTGCAAGGGCGACATCTCCTCAAGTGTTTTAAGGGCCCAGGCTTGGGACGCCCCCGCAATTTGTGTCGGTCCACAACCCGAGCTAATAGGGGGACAGGCTGTCACCATTCCGCATCCGATTGAGGTGCATCGCCAGCCCCCATCCACTTCTCTCTCGACAATTTCAAGCACTCTTTGACTCCCTTTTCAAAGTCCTTTTCACCTTTCCCTTGCGGTATCAGTCTCCCACCCATAGTTAGCCTTGGATGGAATTTACTACCCGATTAGGGCTACATTCCCAAACAGCCCGACTCATAGACACCCCGTAATATGACAGGGTTTGGCACAACGAGGCTCTCATCCTCTTTGGCGCCCCCTTCTAAGGGACTTGTGCCTGATCTACCCTTGAGGATGCTTCTCTAGACCATAATTCGGATGATGGGGACATCTGATTCTCAAGTTGCGCTATTCTCAATTCACTCACCGTTAAAAGGGGAATCCTAGTAAGCTTCTTTTCCTCCATTTTTTGATATGCTTAAACTCAACGGGTGATCCCGCCTGACAGGTGATCCCGCCTGACCTGGGGTCACAATACGAGAAAGGGTCAAGTTCGTTTGAGTCCAAAGCAACGACACGGCCGCACGACACTATGCAATGGTCTCTCAGCCACCATTGTCGAGATAGATTTGTTATAGAGCCAACCGTGAATTATAGAGTCATGTCACTCTTCTTAATGGTTTCCATCCATTAACCTTAACGTCGTGATAGATTTGTTACAAAAAATTCTTACACAAGCTAAATTGTAAATTTTTAAAAATTATGTTATATTTGTTAATTCATGTAAAAGTGATGATTTTTTTAGATATTAACCCTATTATAATTTGCAGTTAGTTATTTTTTTTTTTTTTTACTTTTAAATCCATTTGCAATTTATCTAAAATATAATTTTTATTTAAGTTTTTGTCAACTTTTTTGGGAGTTATGAAAGATTTTAATAGCATATTAAGTGGTTTTAATGAATAGCCATAATAATAATAATAATACAAAATGCATGAAAAATAAAATATTCTTTAAAAGATCAAAGGTCAGACCTTAACAAAACCAAGGTCCAATCCACCCCCAGCCCCAAGCCAAATCCATCCAAAGACCAACCCAGAGACTTAATCTAAACATAAGCATGAAGGCAAAGCCCAAAACAAGCCCCAACTATTTGGTCCATTACCAAGAAAGAATACTTGTTCCTCTACTAAGCTCCTATATATGCACCAATGAAAATTCAGATCCCATACTTATTCCTCTTTTCATACTCAATTTGTGCATGTTCATTCGTTATAAAGGGGTACATCATAATTCTCTTTGGAGATTTTTAATTTGACACTTATTGTTTCCTGAGTATAATTAACTCATGATTTTACAGCAAACAAGAAGTGGGGTATACTACAAGTGAAAAATGAAAAAATAGATTTGTGTGGTATAAGATCATGAGTGAGTTATCCTCACAAAGAAATGAGTAAAATTAAGAAGCACCATTGTCTCAATCCTTTTCAGCATCAAAGAATGTTTTCCTTATTAGCCCCAATAACAGACAGCCACATGCATAAACATCATTTAATTCTATCGAACCAATTGCTAAATATTTCACAATCAATCTCATAATACTCCATATATCATGCATTTTCCCTATCTTTAGAAAATTGGTTATTACATAGATTGGGGTTTACATAGATTGGGGTCCAACTAAAACAAGCCCCATTTTTTCTTAGAAAAAAAAGGGGAAAAAAAAAAAAGAAAAACCATTCCCCAAGCTCTCAAAAAATTTATAAGATTCCTAGTGTGCATATAAAATAGCCACATCATACAATTGAACCAACCATGGTTAGTGTTGAGACTAGAAAGATACTAGAACTACTCGACATTGAGTTTCTTCATAATATCAATAATATGAGCGTAGGTGTCCTGTCTCATATGAATTTGAAGCTCAAGAACGGTGTGAAGCAATGGTTCACACTAAGGTTGGAGAAAATCTTCCGCCCCTGATTTGACATAAACAAATTCATCTAGCAAGTTATGTTGCCAATTGCTTAGAAGTTACCACTTCTATTATGGTCTATTTGGATTGTAAAAATTTGGTGAGAAAGACAATTTTGGGAAAAGAAAATTGCGATAAAGAAAATTGTAATAATTTGTTATTTAGATATATGAGAAATATGTAAGAAAGAAAAAAATGAGAAAGTGAAATTTTATATTTAAATTATATGAAAAAATGGTGAAAAAGAAAAAAGTTTGAGCTATTTTGGTAATTATAAAAATACCCCTACAAATCATTGGTGAAGAAAATGTTTGGGCTATTTTGGTAATTTTTAATGCATGTTTTTTTGTTTTTTTTTAATTTTTTTTTATAGTGCTTTTTTTAGGCAACACCATACAGATTTTCTAATGATACAACTTTTCTCATGATTTTGTCTTAAACTCCGAACGTTGTAAAATGCTTTGATATCTGTGTTTTCTTTCGCTTTCGTTTCTTATGCCAAAAACAAACAAATGTATGCAAATATTTTAGCAATCAGAAGATGCCAATGACCGAACCAAATTATATATTCAGATTTCTAACATTTCAATCATATATTTTCTATTAGAAAAAACATATATTCTACTATTTTAACTGTAAATATTAACTATAAATTCTTTTGAAAATATCTTGAGATTTTTATAAATTTTTAGAATGTATTTTGAATTGTTAATTTTTTTTAAGAAAAAAAAACTTCTTGAATCATTTTTTTAACTCTACTATTTTCTTTGATTCTAAAGAATTTTCTACAAAATTTTCCAAATTTTTTAAAATTTCAAATTCTTTCACAAACAATATCACATCATGATGACATGACAACCCACAAATCGACTTGAATCCGATCCAAACTTGAAGCGACCATATCCAATGAACCGTTTTAACACTTCTAATTATTTTAAAAAAGGCAAAAAGCAAAATTCCCCCTCCATGTTCAAGCATTTTTCGATTTTTATCTACTTCAATTTTTTTTTTTTCAAATCCATCCTTGACGTTATTTATGTAGTTGAAAAGCAACCATCTTCATTAAGTTGTCTTTAACTTTACCACGTGGTGCTTCGTCAACTGCCACATCGGACACTGTTTGTCACGTTATATTTCCACATGACATGGCAAATTTTTCTTTTTCGATTTTAATTTTTTTTTCAATTTCCTTTGAAAATTCTAATTTTGATTTTATTGAAAAAAATAATTTTCTCTCTCCCCAATTTTCTCACTCCTTTTTCCACACTTTTGCTCCATACAAACAAAGTGAAAAAAAAAATAAAAAAAAAAGACAGAAGAAAAACAAAAAATAACAAACAAAGGCTGAAGAAGATCAAGTTAGCATTGAAATTAAAAGAGAGAAAGATACCTTGAAGGAGGGATGGGACGGCCGTAAGGGAGGGAGGTCAGAGTGAAAGGATGCTTTGGCAGTGGCAGAGCATGTGGCAACGACAACGACCGCTACGGCCGTGCACCATTCTTGCTATTGATTGCCCCACAAAGATCGATCCTCCAACAACGATTTTGTTCTCTTGTTATTTAAAGAATTCAAATCTTGTTTTGAAGATTGATCTTTGCTTTATGATATTTTTCCTAGATTTTTGTAGTTTCTTTTCCTTTATTCCAGAAAAGGGCAGGGATTCAAGTAGATATGAACTTCGATGTAACTCGTAATAGTTTTCAATTCATCAGGTCTTCTTAAAAAGATTTTAGATCAAAATTAATCTCAACTTTTCTTTTTTGTTTTGTTTTCCTATTCGTTTCTTTTGGTTATTTTTTCACTCTTAGTGGTTCCTTTTCTTCGGATAATCCATCTCTGAGTGAGAGAGAAGATTTTTTTTAGTTAAAAAACAAAATCGTAAAAAGAAGAAAAAAGATAAAATCAAAAAAAGGGGAAAATTACAGCTCCCTTACTAAGTGGTTCCCTTCTTTTTGCTTAGTGGTATGGCTCTGCCTTCATTATCCCCCAAAGAGAGCTAGTTATAACATTGCTTCAAAATAGAAAAGAAACTGGGAAAACTAAAAATAATTTTTTTGAACAAATGGAATTAGGTACTTCAAAATAAAAAAGAATAAAAATATTTAAAAATTTTAAAAAAAGAAAAAATAAATTAAAAAAGAAAAAATTTTAATAACGTACCAGACATGCTAAAAGACGAAATATCATGTGACAAAGTTAACAGCAATCTACAAAAAATTAATACTTTTAAACTAGAAAATGGATTTAAAAAAAATAAAATGTGTAAAATTTTAAAAAGTTCAAACATAAAGGGTGTAATTTTATCATTATTATTTTTTTGGCCGCTAAAAACAAATATAAAGAAGGAAGCATTGCGTAAAGACGGAGAAGGAAGCACTGCGTAAAGACGGCAGGCACTTGGTTATACGTGGTCAAGGGTTAGTGGGCCCTAGAAATTGGAATAGAATCGGAGGGGGAGGGCGAAGCCGGAGAAGAAGGGGAAAAAAACAGAGTTTTTTTTTTATTTTTTTATTTTTTTGGGTTTGAGGCTTTTATATTGTGATTGATTTTGTGATGGTGAAAAAGGAAAAGAGAATTGAGGACGAGGTGGGAAGTAGGAGCGGGAAAAAGCGCCGCAAACACGACAATAAGGAGAAGAAGAAGAAGAAGAAGAAGAAGAATGGCCAGCAGAATGAGACAGAAGATCGCCGCCACCACCCAGTTGATAAACATGAAGAAGATGAGGCTCAGAGGTGGCAGCAGGAGGAGGAGGAGGATGATGATGTGGTGAGTGGTTTCCACTGTTTTTATAGTAGTTTTCAAGTCTCGTTTGTTCTATGTTTGTTTTCACTTTGAAGTTAAAAGAAAAAAGAAAGAAAGAAAAAGAAAAACACGACACACATTATTTCTTTCATTGTTTCTCCTTCTTCTGTTGTTGTTGTTGGCGGTGATGATTATAATGTCTGGAAAAAGTATTGCAAGAGAAAGAGGTCTGTTGATGTTGGTGTTGGTGTTATTACTTTTTTTTTTCTTTTTTCTTTTTTTTTTTTTCAGAATCATCTGAAAAGCGAGAAGAAAAGAAAATTTCCTTGTAGTACTATTGCTAGCAACAACAACAACAAGGTTATACTCATTGATTTGGTGTTTGGGTTACCAGCATCATCACCATCTGTGGTCCAGAACCACCAGGAGGATTTTTATTATGCTCCATGTCCAAGTACCCCAATGTCTCAGAGCAATCCCAATGAGACGGTGTTGGAGGAGATGGAGACTAACAGTGATAAGAAGAAGAAGAAGAAAACAACGAAGAAGAAGAGCAACAAAAAGAAGCAAGAAAATGGGGTTGATTTGAATGTTGAAATCAACAAGCCACCAGTTGTCAATCGAGGCGCCACTTGTTCAATGGGAAAAGATGAAGACGATGCTCTCTTTGTTGGTGATGGGAATAGGGCTTCTTCTAGTTTTGCAGATGATTTGAATAGTATAGGAAAGAAGGAGACAACAAGGGATCTTACATCTCTCAATGGAAAAGGTCCGAATTGCTCTTTTACAGGAGGGCGAACTGTTAGTACAAAAAATCTTGACGAAGTGCTTCAACAATTTGTGTATAAAGGTGGCGGTGACATGATGAAGAACAATGTTCAAATACGCAGGTCTTACCCTCCATGTTTTGAAAAAGTTGCAAAAGATGAAGAGAAGGATGATAATAAGATGAGGACAGAATCTCAAGCTGCTTACAATAAGGCTGAGAATGTAGTTTTACACTCATCTACCATCCAAGAGAACTTACGAGGCAGAAAAGCCCAGAGGAGAGGAAAACAAGAACCTCAGAGCAGGACCACCTTTGTGAAAGTTCATAAGGTTTCACCTTACTTTCAATGCCCCGTTAAGCAGAAAATGCCATTAGAGGGTAGGCAAGTGCAGGGCATAAAAGTGAAAGGTCTAAGTAAATGTGAAAAGCCCTGTTCCACAGTCCGCAAGGTCTCTCCTTATTTTCAGAAGGAACCCAAAGAAGAAGAAGCTGCAGATAATGGCTCTGCCGATGGCAAAAATGGGCGTCAAAAGTTGCCAACACGGAGTATAGTCCTTTCTAAATCCCAGAAGCTAGATGAGGCATATCAGAGAAAAGCTCCAGATAACACATGGAAGCCACCGCGGTCTGAAAAACGATTGCTTCAGGAGGATCATGCCCATGACCCATGGAGAGTGCTGGTGATATGCATGCTGCTTAATCGCACGACAGGTTTGCAGGTATGCTCTTGGTTTACTTTCTTTGTCTATCAATGATTGTCCACATGGCTATGAACTTTAGCTTTCTTGTTTGCTGGGTTTTCACTCAAATGCAAGTGTATTGTTCAGATTGCTAGATGTAATATCCTTACAAGAAAAATTCCTTAAATTTGCTGGATATGGTGTCAAAATTCGTAATTGGATAGAGTGCAAATTGGCTAAAGATTGCATAGACTTCATTTAACCAGATTTTTGGAAGGCACTTCCAGGCACTTCCATTATGTATGTATATATATAGAGAGAGAGAAGGAATTGGATATCTTGCTGGATATGGTGTCAAAATTTGCTTTCTTGTGCATATCTTGAATTTTGTGCAAAATAGATTGATATCTCTGTCAGCAATTTCGCTTGTGTAGATTCTGAGAGAGTACATGACTTGAGGGGGTGGGTTGGGGAAAAGCGTGGTGGGCCTGTTAGAACAGAATAGATATGTATTAAACCGCCTTAACAAATCTCAATTCTTTTTTCCGTTGCATCTGTTAGTTGAGTTTCATTCCTTGTTTCCAATAGTTTTATAGCTATTTTATTCCCTACCTAATATGGAACCTGAAGCACTGCTCATCTCTACCTTGTTAATGATTTGTCAATAGTGGAGCTACATTTTTATGAATTTATCTTCTGCAAGAGTCACACATACACTGAGAAATGAAAGAGGATGCAACCTTTGCCGTGGCTACCCGGTTTTATCTGAAACAGTCTCCTGTGTTTACAGATTGGATACTTTACAAGTATAATTTTCTCCTTTTGTTTTCAGTTTCGAACTTTACACACACATGTGCTTGTGCACTGCAAAAGTGGTCCACTTTTAGGATATATGAAATTTCCAATTCTTGAAACTTTAGATGATTTTTCTCTTATAGCCTCTTTGCTATATAATTGTCAGTCAGGGTAAAGGTACTGGTTTTTTTTCCCCTTGTGGAAAGCTTAAAGGTATTGCTAGTTACTGAATATTTGCACTTAGATTCAATTAGTTCATAGAAGTTTTAATTTATTTTTGGCAAATGAGTGTTTTGATTGTCATCTCTGTCTTCTTTCTGATTTGCATATTATTCGTATGATTCTTGGTTTCATGCAAACCAAGGTTGATGCATTTGTCTTTCTTGAATTTTATGCGTTTTCCTCTTCTTGTTCTTCCTTTTTAGCCCCATCCTTGTTGCATATAAGTTTTGACATCTGGGTTGTAATATAAAGTTTAAATTAATCTCTGTCAAGTTTATGATAATCCATTTCCTTAGGGTGTTGCAGCAATGGACTTGCTAATGAGAAAAGAAAATCTTACTGTAGGCCGGAAGAGTGATATCAGACCTGTTCACATTGTGTCCAAATGCTGAGGCTGCTACCAAGGTTGTCACAGGGGAGATAGAAAATGTTATACGACCTCTAGGCTTGCAAAAGAAGAGGGCAATAATGATACAGCGGTTTTCGCAGGAGTATCTAGGGGAGGACTGGACACATGTGACTCAGCTGCATGGTGTTGGGAAGTAAGTCCTGTCCAAACAAAGATCTGTCATTGCATTTATAATTAGTCCTCATTGGCACTCTAATATAACTGTAAACCTTGGTCCTTCAGGTATGCTGCTGATGCCTATGCAATATTCTGTACAGGGAAGTGGGATCGGGTGACGCCAACTGATCACATGCTAAATTATTACTGGGAGTTTCTTTGTGGAAACAGGAATACCCTTATATAGATGTGATTGCTTTTGTTCCCTAAGGAGGACTGCTACAACACTAACAACGAACTTAACATGACTGGAGCCAAAAATGCCAATTAAAGACATTGTTGGTGGGTTAGTATTTAAAATAGTATTCTGTCATTGGATTGTCACAATCTTGTTATCCTCAGTGAAAGTGGGACTCTACTTTTACTCTAAACTCTAATTTTTCAGTTTCAGATTGGCTACTGATGCGTTTTGCATTATATTCTGTACGGGGAATCAACTGAGCACGTTAACTTGACAGAAGCGGGAAGCGCCACATAGAGACATTTGTAATGAGATTTTTAGTTAATCTTGTATTGTTTTGTCGGTTAATTACAAATAGTCTTAATTATAATAGTTAGACGAAAAGTACTGTGGTCTATGTCTTGTGTTAAGAGAGACCAAAACTCATTCAGTTCATGACTAGCATTGAGAAAATTGTCCTGTTTAGTGTGATAATCAGAGGCAACTCGCTTCGCTTCCCAAATCTTTTTTCATAGCGGCGCACGAGCTCTAACTTGGAGAATCACAATGTCACGTGAATATACTAATCAAAAAACAAAACGCATTTCAAAAAAGTAGCAGTGTGTGGCTTAATCTATTTGAAGGTTGAAACATCGTCGTAAAATCAAATACAAATCAGAATGAATGTTGGCACATTCAAATGCACTGAAGCTTGAGTGTTTTTTTTTCAGTTTTTGGTATGTTTCATTATAAACTTCCGTGTCCAATGCCTTTTTAGGTTTGATTTGCCTGCTTTCAATCTCTTTGCGAGGTCGACAATGGTTTTAGCTCGATAGCTGATTGCACTCTTCTTTTGGGATATCTTCAGGGACGCAGGAAAATTTAGTTCCCACCCGTTGAAGCCCTTAACGATGATTTAGTTCCATCTTCTATACATTTTCCATGTGAACGTGCTGTAGAATTTAAATTGTTATGGCACTTTTTTCTCCCCCTGTTGAACAAAATGAAAAAGTAAAATGATGCTTCAGAGTCTTGTCATGAAACATTACGACTCTCTGTTTAGAGAGAACATACGTCAAGAGAGAGAACATACGTCAAGAGACCGTATAGTTATAAAATATTTCACGATAGCAGTGAACCGTACGTTCAACCCTACCTCTTGACTTTGGCTAGAATCAATGTGCTGAAACTTTGGCCACGGATAGCTTGTCCAAAGAGTTGTGCAATGTAATACCACCACTTTGCAGTTAATAAGAACAAATTATGGGCTATTATTAATTAAAACATCCAAACGTAATGGTTTGTGAGGGAACAGAATTGAAGTTAAACTTATGGCACACCAAACTCTTGACTGAAAAAAGTGTGTTGAGCAGAACCAATAGATTCAGCTACAAACAATAAGAAAGTCATATCTAATCTAACATAACCATATATAATTATATATACATATATACGAGCAGCTGAAGTTGGAATGTCTATTGGAAACAGGAACAGACTTACTGAAAGCAAACCATTCTATGGTCACACTAACTACAAAGAAAGCAAGCAAAATGGTTTTCTAGAGACACTTTCAGAAATAAAAACTAGAACATTTTTTAGAAGGAAAACAACAGAGAAGAAATTAAAGACATCCACCCAAAATCGAAATTGGACTACCCTACGTCATGCGTCATCGTTACAAGAATCCTCCACAATAGCATCTATGGTATTCCGGAATATAATTCTAGCATTTGTCTTGAGGAAATCAGCATGCTTCTCCAAAGCAGAAAGTTGAGCCAAGCGCGTCGCTTTGAACTTTCTCATCAATTTCTCATCCTTGCAGACTGGCCTTTGCATCTTCTTCACCACATCTTCCGCTGCGCGAGGAATCGTTTCATCAAGCAACTCCTCCATGCAACTGCGACACAGTCCATCACCTCTAGGCCTATTGTCATTGCTATGGCCAGTGGCATTATCCTTCACAACAACAGAAGGTGGTTCCACCTTATTCTGTTTACCAGTATTGCTAATGCTGCCATATATTTGGTTATTGTTTTCAATGGCAGGAGGTAGCCGCTTGAGCTTCTTCTGTTTCGTGGACTCTGTGGTTGAGGAAGAAAGCGTTTTCTTCTTTTTCAGGTGGTTCCGGCCAGGGGATGTTGATTTTTCCATTTAATTAATTTTAACCAGCGATGGAGATGGTCGATCAACCTTTTTCCTAGCTGCTTGCCAACCTCTATTCTTTCTTCTATATATGTGCCTAACGCCCCAATTACTACAACTAGCTTAATTAGTTATATTTGTTACATAACTACTGATTGGTATATAAACCTATATAAAATATAGGTTCCTCGTACAGATATTCCCGAATAATATTAATGATTTGCATAATCTTTATTAATATTATTCGGTAAATATTTTATTAATTTCCCAAGATTTTCTTTCTTGTTTTGTATATCTCTTCTTGCATAAATGGGTATAATCTTTTATAGTTCAATATATATAAAAAATTATCCCCTCACTTTTCTTTTTGTTTTATCAATATTGATTATTGAAACAATTTTAAGTGTGAATTGATTGATGGGGAAGGAATTGGATTCAGTTATATGCAGTCTAAATTTGCCTTAAACCTAAGGGAAACAAATATTCTTAAATGATTTGGAAAGATTATAAGAGTTTACTCTCTAGTTTAGAGTTTAATTTACGAGATGACTGATATTTAAGTATGATTCCAATGTTATTTATTGTCATATATATTGCAATCAAATTATAAATTTTAGGCAGACTCCTGATTTGGCAGAGCCATTAATTAATATTTTGGGTTCTCATATTCTAGGGATTATAATATGCTAGGGAATATTGTTGTGGACGCTTAATTTGTGGATTAATAAATACAAAGACATACAAATAAACAGTTTGATTTTCGATTTGATTAGTTTAAAAATTATTACATCATCATAAATGATAATAAAATATTACTTGTTAGATGTTATGTTTACATGTAGACTAATTAATTAATATTTTGTAACGGTAACTAGAAAATTAAACTACATCATATTTTAAGGGAGGTAAACTCGTTTACTTATTTTTTCGCAAAACTTGAAGCTTCATGTTCTCACGAGCAAATTTTGTCCTCTCCTGCTACAGGGCTCCGATTGCTTCTTGATGGCGATCGGTATGGTGTGATGTTCTTGAGGAACTAGCTTCTGTTTTTATTTTTTTTGTTCGCTCATATGCACCAAAAATAATAATAATAATAATAATCAGTCTTATTACCTCTTCTGTCCAGTGTACCCAAAAAAAAGAAGTGTTGATTAGCGGACCGATTATACTATAAGTTCATCTTCGTTTGTTATATTTAAAGAATTAATATGATGATAAGAATATCACATGATCGCCCACGTGAAATTAGAGAGCTTAATTAATGAGTTGACTAATCAACTAGTTGTTATTTTATTTCTTACCTTAAATACTTCGAATCAAATTATAATCGAGTCTTTAATAAGAGAAGTATAAAAGTAGTAACTTTTGATTGTCCACTAATTTTACTTTGACTTTAGTTTTGATTTTAATTATGAGGATTATTATCATAATATATTAAAGATTTTATGTCTCATGGTTGCCTACTGATCTTATTCATAATGTTGTTATGTTAATTGAAAGCCGATTATGGTTATGCCTAAAATCGAAGATATATGATATGATATTTATTGAAAATTTACCCTCAAATAGAGAAATAAATTTTTCTTCCGAGGGCTTGTTGATGTACATAAACCAGACTGGGAGTGATATGGAAATGGAATTAGCAATGCACTAACTGCCTAATTAGTGATTATAGGCAAAAAAAAAAACAGGGGGGGGGGGCTAGTGGCAAGGAAAGGTTTAAGCAAACATAAGGCCTTGTCAAATTTTCCTTTTTACACCTTAATTTTGACAAAAAAAAAAGGAATGACCAAAGTATTTAATATTTTGAATTTATTAAAACGCCAATGTTGGCACAAAAATTAATAAAATCTACAGCATAAATAATATATGCTAAAAATTAGCGTAACAAAAAAAGATACAAAATAGTTATGGTTTTTAGCTAGAGGTGGAGAATTCCGACCCATTTCCTAAGTTTTCTTCTTTCATGATAATTGTCATCTCAACAAACGACAAAAAAAAAAAAAAAAGGCATGACAAAAGGTTTAATGGGTTTTAAATTATCAATTAAAGGTTGTCAAGCACAACCTTGAGAAGTTGAACACTTTAAAGGAGTTATACTTTGTTTGGAAACTATGAGAAAGAAAGGAGAAAGGAGAAATGAAAATCACAATTTTCAATGCAAATTCTCGTGTTTGGCATCCAATGGAAAGACATGAGAAAGATATTGATTGTACATGTCACAGTTCATAGATGAAAAAGAAAAAAAAGAAAAACCAAAACACATGAACTAAAATTACTAAAATAACCTTAATTTTTTTTATTAACAAAATTAATTTGTACGCACAAAGGAAGAGGAAAAAAAAAAACCAAAATAATTGAATGCCAAGATGTTGGCCTGCCAACATGAAGTATCTGACGTTCATTTGCAACACAGGATTTTCAACAGTGAGACAAAAAGTCAAAACCAAAAAAACATTCAAAACATTAGGGATAGTTTAGTAATTTGACATATATAATTATTTTTTCCATCACTTTTTCTTACAATACAAATATATTAATTCACTTTTTAATTATTTTCTTTCTCACATCATCTATTTATTCAAACAATGGATTCATTTACTTTTCTTTCTCACAACTTTTTTTTCAAATCATTTTCTTTCTCACAACTTTCTTTCTCGTCAAATTCTTACAATCCAAACACAGCATTAAAGATTTTGTCCCCATAAGGTAGGCAGAACCGAGTCTAAAAAACAAAAAGGAGGAAGGATGCATCTTGCAGCTAAGCCTATTTTGGTTTGATTTTAATGAGCTAGCTTTTGGGCATATAGTTTATTCTCAATATCATTACCCTTCCGAGTAAACCAGAACCCCACTGGCAACTGAGCTAGACACCTCCAAATTTGAGTCATGGTATATACCAAGGGTATAAGCTAAGTTATGATTGACCAGTGGACAAACATCATCAGTATATAACAAAGACGGTCCAAAACAAGCCTAAATTTTTTGTTTTCTTTGCTGCTGGAATCTCATGCTTCCATTTATTTCCTTCTTGCAAATTACTCATGATGACCGAATTGCACTGTGAATTCAATTCAACTTTTACACTCCTCTTCTTTTTCTTTTTTTTTTTGGTTATTAATAGCAATTGTCATCTGAATCCCACTGCTTGTTCTATGAAGATTAGAGCAACCCACGCAAAAATATGAATGGTAATATCAAATATTATTCAAGAGCAAATAGTAGGAAATTACAAAAGCAGCAAAACACATGACAATCTGATAGACTCTGAGGCATTTTCAACCCAAGCAAAATTGTAGTTGTAGCAATCAATCAGTTTGACAGAATATTGAGTTTCGAGATAGAACCAACCAACCCACCTAAATACAATGGAAAAAATCATTTCTCACATGACGATAAGCATTCCTATAGAATTACTCGAATCAACAGACCAATTGCAAAAGCAGAATGGTCTCTCAGAAACACTTTCAGAAACTGAAATAGAAACGTTCATATCAATATTAAAAGCAAACAACAAAAATAAAGCAAACAACAAAAATAGAAACAAGCAAACCACCACTGCTTTAGTTCAACTGGATATAGGATCATAGGTTCAAATTCTACTAAGGTCAATTGCTGGAGTTGAACCTACTCCTGATGCAAGAAACGTCATAAACATACGGGCTTCCCATCTCTCCAAGGCATAGAGTTGCAATGCGTAGAGTTGCTAGCTATTCTGCTTGACAGGCTGTGGGATACCACCTTTTCCTTTTTTATACCAAAAATGAAACGAGAAAAGCCAAAAAGAAAAAAAAAACAAAAACAAAAACAAAAAACTAAGAAAATATAGTGGAAACTAAATCTAACTGGAACTATCGGATTAGTCATCTTCTTGTTCTATAGTCCGAATGAGAAGTCTTGCATCTGTCTTAAGGAAATCTGCATGCTTCTCGGCAGCAACAATTTGAGCCCATTCCAAATCTTTCCACTTTCTCACCAATTTAGCGTCCTTGCAAACGGGTTTTTTCATCTTTTCCAGCACATCATGGCCAAGATCGTGCGAACCCGCCAAGCACCTAATGCAGAGTCCATCAACAAAGTCCCCACTACTTAAGACGGAACAACCACGGCTGCCTCTAGCAAGAGCGACAGGAGGGTTGTCTTCTTCTTCTATAGGTTCAAGATGAGTAGCAGCACCACCCCATATCTCGTGAGACAACCCGAAACACAGCTTCTCGTGCTCATTTAATGAAGTTGTTGTTCTGGGAGGATCCTTGAGATTAGTTTCGTATTTTTTCTTGAGCCTGAACACTTTGTCGCTGAGTTGTCGTTTCGACAAATCGAAAGGGAAAGAATCCTTAATAAATTCCTGAAAATCAACTGAGGGAGACATTGGATTCCGTAGACCATTCGTTCTCGAAAAGTGAATCATCCCTTGCAAGAGAGCGATTTCATCTTGCTTTCTCCATAAACGATTATGGGCTGCGGTGTTGTGCTTTTCGACTTGCAGCTGCTGGTCGGCTGCTAGCTCGTCTTTTTCATAGTCACTCTCGTCAAAATCGTCCTCACTCCGCTTTTTGCGCTTCTTTATACTAAGACCATCGCCCTTGTTTCCGCCGGCAGACATGCCATTGTCATCATCAGCATCAGCATCAGCATCAGCATAAGCATAAGCAGCATCAGCAGCAGCATCTTCAATGGCAGTTGCAACTGGTCGCTTACCCTGGTCTTCCCTGGATATTGAGGGTGAGGAAGAAAGCTTCTTCTTCTTCTTCTTGTGGCTATCTCGAACGGCAGAGGGTAATGTCGATTGTAATTCCATATATTGCTTGGCAAACGGCCAACTTCTATGTCCAGATGGATTTTACTTTCTAGCAGATTGCTTTCTTTGTTTTTTGTGTGTATCGGCTGCCAATGTGCAGAAATTAGTATTGGGTCATAATATATGTTAGTTATAGAATAGGTTGTATAATTTATCGATTGATTAATTTAAAAGGGCAAAGGATACCAAGTATCTTGACTCTCAACTTAAGTAACTCTAATATTGTCACATTAATTATAATCCAATGATTACTATATATATATATATATATATATATATATATATATATTACGAGTTGACTAATTAAGTATGTGTGCACCGAGATGCCTTGTGTATCGGCAACCAGACGACAATTCAGGCTTTAATAATGGTAGGAATAGTTGTCGCCTGATTAGTAATAGAGGAATGAATAGTTGTCCCCTGATTAGTAATTAGGAACCAAAAGATATCATTTTTGGTATAAAGAATGGAAAAAGAGCAGTGGTATTTCACAAATTTTGTGAAGAAACATTGTGTCTATTGGAGGATCAAATTCTGTAAGTATAAATTTAGTTCTACCGAATGTCGTGGTGAAATATCGAGTTTAAAACTTATGGTTTAACAATGAACCATCTTTACTACTTAGACTACATTAGTGCCTACCAGAGGAAAATGTTGACCCAAATATATAACTCAATCCAACAAAAAAATCATTAATTATAAAAAATAAGCCTTAAATTTTAGATTCCACTAAATTAACAAGAGGTCAAATAGTCGAGGTTCAAAATCACTTGATTGTCAATCAAAAGAAATGAATCCAAGCTATAAAAAAATTATTATTATTATTAAATGGTCTCTTACTCTTACCTATAAGCTACGTACTTGTGAAAACTAATATATATATATATATATATATATATATATATATATATTTTTTTTTTTTTTTTCTTTTATTTTTTTGCGAAGACCTTTCAAAGTCAAGTTAACAAGAAAATTACAGATATCAATTCTAAGAAATCTAACATGATCCTCCATTAATTTCCTCGATATTACTTTATAACAAAGGAATTAAAATCAAGAAATCAAGTAAAAATATCTGAGACTTTTTATAGTCATCTTCAATTGTTGATTTATTTTCTTAATCTACTTTAGTTGTTTTATTTTTACTTTTGTGTTTTAACCATTAAGTTAAAAAATTAATATATAAAAAATTTAATGGATTCAAATAAATAAATTACAATCAAAGGCAAGCGTTGAAAGTATATTTAATATGTTAATGTTAACCCAAGCAAAAGGTTGAGTTGTTCACAACTTGCTAAGCAGTCAATTACTTCTACTGAAGGCAGGTTTAGGGACCATTAATTTTGTTAAATTCAACAGAAAATTCAAACAGACCTTGTTTTTATTGAAATTTTATTCATATCAATCGATACATATTTGGATACTTGTTTAAGTCTATGCAAAACACATTAATATTTATAAGTTTTATAAGATTTGGAATGCGTGTAATTTCAACTTTTTTTTTTTTTTGGAATGTGTATAAAATTTTAAATCTAGTCCCAAATAGTCATTTTACAATATAAGCAGTAACAACAAGTGTCAATTTAATCATATATTATTAGCTTAGTTAATTTATCAACAACAACAATGAGCAATTACAAAAAACAATCAAAAATTAAAAATAACAATTAGCAATCAGTACCAACTGAATTAAACAGGCCATAAGAGTAATAGTAATTAGTCTTTGATTCTAATATATAATTGTTCCATTTTTTTTCAGTCAATAATATATCACATGGCTGCCAATGTAATCTCATGGCCAATTTTATGTCGGAAGCTAATTATGGTTGTGGTTCCAATGGAGACATATGATATGTATTTAAATGTAAAACCACTAGCCTAAAAGAATTAAAGTTGACAAGGTTTTCCCTTTTCTTCAATTCTAGTTTGGATGATTTGCCTTCGATTGGATGCAAGAGGCCATATAGTCGAAGTTCTCTGATATGGAATGGATATCACTTGACTGTAAACCAAAATAATGAATCCAAGCCATAAAATTATGTAATGGTGAAATTAAGATATACAAAAATTTAATGGACTCAAATGAATTAATTACAATCAAAGGCCAGTGTTGATAGTATAATTTGTATGTTAATATTAATCCCAAGCATAAGCTTGATCACAAATTGCCTAGCAGTCAATTACTTTTGTTGACAGCCGATTTTGGAACCATCAATTTATTAATCCGCGGCCGTTAAATTCAAATATAATTCTCGGTACATCGTGTGCGTTAAAATTTTATTCAAATCAATCCATACATATTTGTATACTCACGTAAGTTTTTGCAAAACATTTAAGGCGCGTTTGTTTTATAAGATAAAATAAAATAGTATAAACTAGAGATTTACTATCGCACATTAATCTATATTTGGTTGATTAATAAGATAGAATAATATAAACTTACTATTTTATGAATATAAGATAGTACTCTCTTTTTCAACCTCATGAGAACCTCATGGGCTAATCTATCAAATTTCATGAAATATTGTTTGACAATATATATATTTACTAAAATACCTTTGTATAACAAATTTTTTTCCCCTTTTTCTTTTATTCATTTTTTTGAAATGATTTTTCGTTTTTCTAAAATTTGAGAAAAAAAAAATATCTTTTATAACAAAAAAAGAGAAAAATCTTTTCCGTCGGAACCACCGTAAGAACCGTCATACGCGCCGCCTCAAATGATTTTTGTTGTCAGCAAAAATTGTCCCTCGCATCATCAGACATCGAGAACTCTGTTTATGGCCTTCACGAGACCCGATGAAGTCTAAAACGTACAAGAGTTAAAAGAAACCGAACGCTTCCTCCGTCATTTCAATATCGATTTCGAAATCTTCCGCCGCCTCTAAAGCTCTAAACCATTGTGTATGTACTATCTTATATTATATTATTTAATCTACGTACCACACGCACTCATAAATACTAAGTTTTTGATCGATTTGGAATGCGCGTGATCTCATATTGAGACAAAAAAGGACCACGAACAAAATCTTAGAATCCAAAGACGGACCAGACCAAAAAAACTCTTATAAATATCATTGTGTGCTCTAGTTTAATTAGTTATTGGCCTGTATCTAAGGGAGCGACTCTACTTTCCCCTTTTTCTTTGCATAGACAAATGTCTTCTCCCAGGACCCAAAAAAACAAACAAAGGCAGACTAAACCAACCGTACAGAGCTAAACACTTTTTTCTTTTCTAATTTTTTTTGGTGTTCTTGATTTTTTTTTTTGGGGGGATTGGACTTGTATAAACAAAAGATAGGCCTAAAGTCCACTTTAAGTTTGTACCCGTTTCAGCGCATCAATATTTTCAGCAGTGAGGGGCAAAGCCTCAAGTTCATGCTGCCTCTCTGCTAAAGTACATGAAGCTGTTGGGAAATTCCCAAAAACTTGTCGTTCACATTTTGTTAAGCTCCGCTCGTAGTTCTCTATGATCCCACTTCTCTCGTTCCACATAGCTTTCGCGCCTGGTGCCAAGAGTTCTCAATGCGTGACTCACTAGTCAACTCTCAAACCCACATACTTGCAAGCAGAACTTTCGCACCTTCTTTGTCTAAGCACTTTGAGGACCAATTAGGTGAGTAAGTATCAAGCTATGATCTAAACCCCAATGAGATAGGTGATGGACCTGTATATGAGAAAAAACATGTGTAAAATCTGGGTTAGCCAATATACAGTCTAAACGTTCCTGAATATTTTCACCACCAGATCAACCATTAGTCCATGTGTATTTGAACTCGGTAAAACCAAGATCCCTCAGGTCACAATACTGCAATGTATTCTGAAAAGCAAGCACTGAAGAAAACGATCTAGCTCGACCACCCTCTTTTTAGAGCCAAAGAGTATTTTGTAAAAATCACCTTCACAAAGCCATAGGTGATTTGATTGATTTTTGAGTGTGACAATGAGATCCAAAGTAAGACATTTATGCTCCTCTTCTGGCCACCCATACATGCCTGAGAAACACCAATCAATAGGCTGCTGTCCATCTGTGACAATGGCATTAATGTGATGCATGGAAAAAGTCTGCCTAGAAACTGTTACGGAGTCTTTCCTCAAGAAACATAAACCTCCACCACGTTTGCGCCCCAACTCTGCACAATCTACTGCCAAAGCATTTGGGAAATTTAGTTGCTATTTAACTCTGTTCATCTCGGCCTGTGTTTACCTTGTTTCCATAAAAAAAACCCAAGGTAGGAACTTGAAGTTGCAAGAACTTCTTGAGTCGCTGAATTGTACGTGGGTTCCCAAGTCCCCAACACTTTCACATCAAGCAAATTCATGGCTGACGGCAGGGCTGCCCCACAGCCTCTGCCAATGATAGGATGGTGTCATCATTGGAAGAGAGAGTGGACAGAGCTGTTAATTTTTTCTATGGAAAATTTTCCTGGTCAGCATAGTCATCAACAAGTCAACAAGACGTCTTTCTTTTTCCTATTCAAAAAACATTAGAGGACAGAGAACTGGGGGACAGAAAACGTCAATAATGACGTGGCAATTGAAAAAACAACAAACCCAAAAAACCGAAGAAAGAATAAATAAAAATTAAGAACAAAAGAGCGGGCTGAAGAGGAAAATGGGGCGCCAAAAAGATTGCGAATTAGCGGGAGAAAATTCCCTCCAAAGGTTGCAAAAATTGTGGTGCCACCAACAGTCCAATTTTGTTTTGGGGATTGATGCTAGAATTTGAGATGAACGACATTGGGGGCGATCGATTTCACACATGAAAGACAGGACATTGAAGATTTTAAATTGGGGATTTATTGGAGGTGATTAAGCGCAAATTAAGGTGGCTACAACTGGTTCATAGCTTCCGAAAGCTGAATAATTACAGTAATGTCTCATTGGGTTTAATAATATTGTGATTGGAAGGCCTTTTTCCATGAGTGGTGTATGTTCAGTGAGCTAAGAAGAATTGCCATTTAGGGAATCTGCATTTTGAGGTACGAAGCAAAGAGGACTACTGCGCATTCAAGAAATAATGGCGCAAGCCCATATTCCATAACAAAGGGAAAGTAAGGAATCAGTGGAGGAGCACGTATAAAATGAGTGTCGTAAAGATTAAACTTGGCTTGGGGTGGTTAAGCGTGGAAGGTGGAAGAGGTAATTATCTATTAGCAATTGTGTTGTTTGTTTCTTTGTAGTTGAAAACTATTGAAAATATATGGATTATTGAATGTGAGAAATTGGCCACTTGCAATTTAAAAATAGATTTTATTACTGATATGTTGTAACAAGGGGAAGGAGTGGTAATAAAAAAGTTAAAATAACACCACCCCTATGCAATGGAGACTTTGACAAAAATGGTATGGGTTTTTAGATGGATAATAGGGAGTAATATTAGAAGCTTTTAAACATAGAGGAATTGGTTGGTAGATTAAACATAATGCATAAAAGTTGCTAAAGGGTGTTGTTGCTAGATAAATCATACTATGAATTTCATAGGACTACACTCTGCAGAGGAAAAAGAAGGACAAAATTATTTTCCAATGCACCAAAAAAGGGGAAAAAAAGTAAGAAAACATTGAGGAAAACTAGCTTTGAACATGATAGGAGATATGTTGTGTGCACTTGAAAGTTTACAATGGTAGCATTCTATTTCTCATGAAATCATTATTCATTTATGCCTCATATTGCATGCTTAAGAACCTCTTCAATAATGGGATAGGGATAATCGATTTGGTTAGACTGCAGGTTATTGGGTGAAAACAATTGAAAAAATGGAAAAAGGATAAAAATCATAACTAGTGTATATAGGGACAACAAAACGACAAACTATGAGTTAATTAACAGTTAGCACCGAAAATGAATAAGCAGAAGCATAAGATGATTTGAGAGATCTGGCTATACTGTTCAACACATAGACTACGTAACCTTGTGAGATGTGGATGTCAAATTTGGACTTTTCATGCAATTGTAGAAAGGTCATTGCAACTAATCCTTTTTTAAATTAGCTTGTTGCCTTTTAATATTGATTTGCTTTGTCATGTAAAGAAAGTGCATGTCTAATAAGATTAAAGTAGAAGTGGATAACTAAGATAGGTGGCAGATATAATAGTTGGAAAGGGGTTTATTGTGGTGTTGTGTTATGATAAGTAACATACAAATAAAGTGGTATATATCCTTCTTTTAAATCAGTTTATGTTTCAAATTTGTAGGACTTGGAATTTTGTCATGGAGGTAGATTGCTCACGAGATGTTGGTTTAGAAGGAGAAGATAGGAATGAAGGTGATGGGGGATCAAATGATTTTACAAACCTTGAACCTGCAGTTGGTATGACATTCAATAAACTTGATGAGCTTTTTGAATTTTACAAGTTGTATGCGAGGGGAAAGGGTTTTGGGGTTGCAAAGCGTGGTGTTAAAAAGGATGAAGTCACTGGAGAAGGGAGGTGGCAGACGCTTATGTGTAGTAAGGGGCGAACTCACAGGCCTAGAGGCAAGAAAACGTTTCCTCTACAAGGAAGCAGGAGGAGTGGATGTCAAGCTCGAGTTTGCTGTTGTAAGACTTCAGGGATGTGGGTAATAACAAAGGTAGAATTGGCTCACAACCATGAGGTGACTCCAAGTAATTCTAGATTTTTAAGGCAACATAGAGTTGTTGAGGAGCACTGGAAAGTACAGTTAGAAGCAAATGATAGGGCAGGTTTAAGGCCCTGTGAAAATGTTAAATCAATTGTTGTACAAGCAGGTGGCCACGAGGAGCTTCCATATTTAGGAGTAGATTTGACAAATCATGTGAATAAGATTCAGAGGCTTCGCATTGAAGGAGGGGATGCTGAAGCAGTTCACTGGTTGTTTGGAAGGATGCAGTCTATTAGTAGAGATTTCTTTTACTCAATCAAGCCTGACAAAGAAGGGAGATTGAAACATTGTTTTTTGGCTAACGAGAGGTGTTGGGCAGCATATGAAGAATTTTCTAATGTAATTACGTTTGATACCACTTATTTAGTAAATAAATATGACATGCCTTTTGGATCTTTCATGGGTGTCAATCATCATGGGCAATCTATTTTGCTGGGTTGTGCACTATTGAACAACGAGAAGGCAAAAACATATCAGTGGCTATTTCAAACTTGGTTGAGTTACATGGCCGGTAAGAAGCCAAATGCGATTATTACTGATCAATGCAAGAATATCGTTAATGCTATTGAGTTAGTTTTTCCTGGCACTAGACATAGGTGGTGCATATGGCATATAGTGTGTAAATTACCATTGAAAATGGGCAGTCATTCGAAATATGGAGATTTGAAAGATGTATTCATGGGGGTGGTATTTGATTCTATTACTGTTAGTGAGTTTGAGGAGGGATGGGCATCCATGATAACAAATTTTTGCCTCGAGGAAAATGAGTGGTTGAGTACTTTGTATGATAGTAAAGAGCATTGGATTCTGGTGTTTGTAAAATCAAATTTTTGGGCAGGGATGTCATCCACACAAAGAAGTGAAAGTATGCACTCCTTTTTTGATGGATATGTACACTCGTGAACCACTTTGTGCGATTTTGTTGAGCAATATGAGCTTGCAGTAAGACAGAAGATTGAGAATGAGGTGAAGGAGGACTTTAGCTCAGCCAATATAGAAATCCCATGTGTGACTAGGTGGGGGACAGAGAAACAGCTTCGTAAAGTGTACACGAATCGGATGTTCAGGCTTGTGCAGATAGAGCTCATTAATTCAATGTATTGTGATCTAATAGCAATGAGTCAAGAGGAAGATAGGGTATTGTTTGAAGTGGTCGAGATGGTTTCAGACTCTGGGGTGAGGTCAAGGCGCGTACAATATTTGGTTAGCTACATAGTAGGAACCAATGAAGTAAAATGCAATTGTCAAAAGTTTGAGTTTAAGGGAATACTATATTCCCATGTGTTAAAGGTCATAACAAGTGTTAATGGAATGGTTATTCCTGAAAGGTACATTCTGAGGCGATGGAGGAAGGATGTGTGCAGAAGGCACATTAAAATTAAACTTAGTAGCATCAATGCTTCAATTGAGGTACAAAGGATGAAAGAATTGGAGAAAGTCTTTTATTCATCTATAGACTTCGCAGTTGTTGATGAAAAAAAATATGAATTTATGATGATTGGCTTGAGAAAGCAAAACATGCGTCTAAAAAATTGGAAAGAGAAATACGAGGCAAATGAAAGAAGGGAAAATGGTGGTGGATGTATTGAAAGCAATTGTGCTCAAGTTGATGCTAGTGTTAGTCAGAGGTTTCGTTATCAAGATCCAATCACAGTTAAACGTCGGGGCAGACCTAAAGGCAAAAGGTTGCTAGTATCCATTGAAAAGGCCGCTGGGGTGAGGACTAGAACGAGGAAACAATCACGAGTTTGCATACCTCATCTGCAGTTGCCTGTGGTAAATTCTGCTACTTTTTTGCTCCAATAGGTGGGTTTATTTGCTTACCTGTGTAAATCTGATGTTTGATAGGAATGTATTGTTTCAATTAAGATGGCTCAGTGGACAATTACTTGAATGGATATTATGTATATATTTATTTATAGCAAAGCTCATTTTGTTCTAATAAGTTTGGTTTCTTTTTTGTTTAGGCACATGAAGGACGGTTATTGGATACAAGGCAAGCACCAAACCCAACAAGATTACCACCTTTTGCATACCAACAGGATCAGGTAAGGTGGTAGATAATAATTTGAAAATGGACAACATGCTAAATTTTGATATGATCATTTCGAATGGCTTCAATAAGGTTCTATTTTGAGAAAGGTATGTCCTGAACATATTGTTCAGGTTAGAGTTGGCTAGTTTGAAACTTACAAAGTAAGTGATTTGCAGCACTTTTTCCATCAAGAAAGGGCACCTATGTGTATGGATGCACCTGCCGTTAATAGGTGGGCAAGTGAGGCTACTGGTGAAGTGGGTTGGGAGTCAGTTCATGAGCATATTAATGAATACTAGGCATCTAATACTGTGAATGGTTGGTAAATCACCAATTTCCACTAGTGCTGGCCTCCTTGCAAATTAATTTTGAACTTGTACCAGAAGGTTGAACTGTAATTTTTGTAAAAGGCATTTGTTTTTGCGTACTTGTTTGCAATATACTCTTCGGTGGTTGCTAAATCACTAATCATATATATTATTAACCTTGAATTAATGTGGAACTCTATGGTATATATAGGTTGCGTATTTTGTCTTGATCTTTTTGGGTAATGACTATAGCAAATTTTGTTCTTTACAATGCTTATGCGAGGTGGCTGGAACTTGTGCAGTAAAATCTTTATGGTTCCAGTTTATTAGTTTCTTATTACAGAAATAGTAGATTCGGTTGCAATTAACAAATTGCCTTTTTTTTTTTTTTTTGTCTTACAAAGATTCATATCAATTGGAATTCCCTACTACTAAAAGTTGGTGGAGCCACTTTAAGACTAGAATCAAATGCAAACTAACTATGATAAAATTAGCTGATTTGAGGCTTATTAAAATGTAAATTCTACGGTACAAAAACATTGTATACCTTCGAGCAATTTGAATTTTGTCTAGCCCTATTCTGAATAAGAGATAAATATGTTTCATAACCTCAAGTTTGGATTGTTTTTGTTTGTTAATATATATAAACTACAGTAGGCTCCTTTCTATTCATCAAAACTTGAGCAGCAGCTAGTGTAGTTAATTATGAATGTTACGCTAAAGGGTAAATTTAAAAGATAGACTTATGTTAATTTCGAGACTTTCGGGTAATGGCTGGGACAATTAAATTTGTTCACGCATTTTGTTAATTGAATAAAAGTTGGTGTCCCGAATTTTTGTGTGCCGGGATTTGTCCCGATTGAAACCGCGCCTGTTATTTTTGAAACCGCAACTGATTTTATTGAAACACTTATTATTGTTACGTTTCAAAAATATCAGTTACGGTTTTAAAAATAACAGGCGCGGTTTATCCCGAGACAAATCCCGGCCCATTTGAGCTAGCCTATATAGTTACAATCTGCAACTAAATGTAATTTAAACTGCAGCACCTTTTTGTTGCAGCATATATTTTTTTAATTTCATATTGTTGATGTCTTATACCATATTGCAGCATATTTGTTGCACCTCTAATAGTTAATAAAAAAATGCTCCTATTTTTTTAACACATTACAATGGATGATATATATTAGCCCCTATTTATCAACTCAAGTTAAAGTAAAAAAAAATTCATGCTCATGGGATAGTTGCTAGTCTATTTATATGGAGCACAGTTACATATTTCGGGCGAATTGTCACAGAAGGAACTGCGACTGTTATTTTTGAAATAAAGACTAATACTTTTGAAATGTAAAAATAACAAATATTTTAAAAATATCAGTTTTCGTTTAAAAAATAACAGTTTTATTTTCAACTGGAACAAAACTCGGGACACAAACCACCGGGACACCAACTTTTTTTCTTATATATGCTTGCAACACTAAAGGGTAAATTTACCACATAGATTTAATTTAATATTAAAAAACATACATGAGATTAGTGGCGTTACAAGAGACTAATTCGGTTATTCATGCAGAGTGCTCAGGTGCTACTTAATTAGAGGTAAGTTATAAATCACATGAACAGGAATAAGACAACACCATAAAAGGTGGAAGAATTTATTTGTGCAACCTAATAAATTATTTGTTCCACAAGTCACTTAATTTATGCAACGAAAAAATAGATGAAAAAATACTTTTATATTTTGTTGCAATAATTTAGTAACTTGTTGCACAAACTGACTAGTTAGTTGCACAAACAAATTAAGCTCGTCTTTTTTGCGTTCTCGTTTTTTCCGTCCACTTAAATTTTTTGATTTGTTTATTATATAAATATTAATGGCAATTGTTTTGAGTCAGTAACCAATATATTTATATCTGCAACTAATTGTCATTGAATCTGCAACAATCTTGTTGGATAATATATTTTTATTGTAGAATATATTTTATTTGGTTCATATTCTGAGAATTTTGTTTAGCTTAAATGTTTGATATTATTTGGTTCATAATCTACAGTGACATCTTATTGCAAGATATATATCGCTTATTTCATAAGTATTAAGAGCGCAGTTACATATCCCAGATGAATTGTCTTGAGTATTATCATGGGAGTAACTGCGACTGTTATTTTTGAAATGAAGACTGATACTTTTGAAATTTAAAAATAATAAGTGTTTAAAAAATATTAGTTTTCATTTTAAAAATAACAGTTTCAGTTTCAACCGGGACATAAACAGTCGGGACACCAACTTTTTTTCTTTACTAAATTTTGTTGCAGATTGTAGCATATGTGGTGAAACCCTATTAATTAAAGGGCTTGGTTTTAGAGCCCCAGCCCTTTATCACGATTTTTGTCCTGATTTTTGAAAAGAGCAACTAACTATTAAATTATTGTATTCCTATTTATACAAAGAGCAATAAAAGATTGAAATATAAACTATCACTATATTTCTTGTTACTCTTTTTTATCATGACAATTGCAAAAAAAATGAAAGTTGGTTACTCTTTTCAAACAAAGACATTCAATTATTACTTTATTTCTTATTATTCTTTGTTATCATAACAGTTTCAAAAAGTTGACAGTTGGTTGCTCTTTTCAAACACCTCGGGACAAAAAATCGGGACATCTCAATCGGGCTCCCAATCTTTTTCCTTAATTAAAAAAAGAGTACAATTACAGGGGTCGAGTAAAATGGGCCAGGAATTGTCCCTGGATAAACCGTGCCTATTATTTTTGAAACCGCAACTGATATTTTTAAAACGTAAATATAACAAGTGTTTGAAAAGTATCAGTTACAGTTTCAAAAATAATAGGCACGGTTTAATCCGGGACAAATCTCGGCACAAAAATACCGGCCCACCAACTTTTGTTCTTAAAAGAATACAATAGAGGCATGTTGTTGCAGATATAATTTTATATGTTTTATATTCATATTGGGCTTGATTACATGGACACGAGAGAATAGACTTGGGAGTCGACGCGTGAGATTATTTGTGCAACCAATTGTTTTATTTGAGGAACAAAACGTTTAATTTCTACAACGAAAAAATAGACGAAAAGATACTTTTAAATTATGTTGCATTAATTAAATATCTTTTTACACAAATAAAGCAACCGTTTTCAGAAACGATCTCACGTGTCAACTCTCGTGTCTATTTTTCCGCGTCTGGGTGATTTTTCTGATTCATACTCTCTTGTTGCATATTATAATCATGCCGAGCGTGTGCTTCCTTCTCGTCCATGTGCTTTTTATGTTGGTAATTACATGTGTGTTTTGATTGACTTACCAATTCCACACACTTCTCTATAACGGAACAAATCTATAGGCATACAACTTGGTGGATAGATAGTGTCCAAATTCATATTTTGTACAACAATAAATATATTTTGTGCAACAAAACAATAAAAATTGATATAAAAAAATATTAACTTTTTTTTTATTCATATTTTTTAATTACTGTTGCACGAAATATACTTACGATTGCACAAATCTAGTCGTGTGTGAATGCCATATGCTCACCAGCGTCTGCCCATATAACAGCGCCCAACAACAATGGAGTTTAGATTCGGCTCTATTTGATTGCGTAGTTAAAAGAGGTGGCTATAAGCTCGGGTTTTTAGATTTTCTTGGTCAAGTAAAGAAAAAAAAAGTTGGTGTGTCAGCGATTTGTGTTTCGGTTGAAACTAGAACTGTTATTTTTAAAACGATAACTAATATATTTGAAACACTTATTATTTTTACGTTTCAAAAGTATCAGTCTTTGTTTCAAAAATAAAAATCGCAGTTCCTCTCGAGACAAAACCCATAACAATTCACCTAGGATATATAACTGTGCTCTATGTATAAATTACAATAGCCTCGTGATAGCCCATGGTATAGCTGATAATGTAGTTAAATATGTTACACTAACAGGTAAATTTAAAAGAAAGCGTTATGTTAATTTTAAAAAAGTTATAAAAGGTTAATATGGTATTAGTAGAAGACTAATTCAATAGTTCGTATAAAGCATTGAGGTAACATTAAATTATGGGTAAGTTGTTTAAATTTGTGACTTGTATAAATATTAAGAAAAAAAGTTGGTATCCCAAGTGGAATTGTCCGTAGTTTTATCTCGGTTGAAACTGCGACTGATATTTTTGAAATACTTTTTCTTTTACATTTTAAAAGTATCAGTTTTCGTTTCAAAAATATCAGTTGCAGTTTCAACCGGGAGAAAACCTGAGACAAAATCACTAGGACATGTAACTGTGCTCAAATATTAAATGCAATAATTTTGACCTTGCAACACTACTATATAAATTTGCAACTAAATGTCTGTCAATCTGCAACAACTACTTGTTTATGAATTTGTTGCATATCCTTACACACTTTTTGAAGATTGTAGTATATTTGTTGCACCTCTAATACCTATTAAAAAAATCAATAATGGCATGTTATTGT
Source organism: Carallia pectinifolia (assembly GCA_037832335.1). Classification (NCBI taxonomy): domain Eukaryota; kingdom Viridiplantae; phylum Streptophyta; class Magnoliopsida; order Malpighiales; family Rhizophoraceae; genus Carallia; species Carallia pectinifolia. Next base: position 978,293 of record CM075454.1, on the reverse strand, counting down.
AGAATACATTTGCTTTCTTTCCTATTCATCTTCTCTTGTTGCAGATTGTAGCATATTTGCCACAAATCTAACACATTTAACTAACTCAATCAACAGACACTCATTACTGACATCCTTTAAAATTACAGACTTCCACTTTTCCCACACTGGCAGCATCTGGACTCTAATTCCTTTGTCCAAGCTTCCTGCACTTTGATTGGCCCACGAAGCTTCAAACATTTTTACTTGGGTAGGTTCTATCGCCCTTACATTAACATCTACACTTTTACTACCATTGACATAGTCGGATTCCTCGACACCTTTGTTGTTGTTGTTATTTTTCTTCTGTACCCAGTGACCATTCAACCTACACACTTGCTTGTTAAGTTTGTTCCGTCGTGACTGATCTAGCTCCCTCCATGCCTTGTCAATTTAAGCACCACCACCAGACTGCAAAATGTCTTGATTCGTAAATTGAAATGTGTGAAACCATTCTTACTGAACATATACTAATACTATACTAGAATACCAAATTATACTCACCATGCTGGTTTGGCTCCTGTGTTTGATTGCTCTTCCCTTGTTTACCAAATACCACTTCCTTTCAAACATATCAAATTTAACTACTCTTACCAAAAAAGGTCCAATACATCTCTTTTTAAGAAGAGTCACTTATAAATTTCATTCATGAAACTTAAAAAAAAAAAAAATCAATCACTTACTGGAAGCAAATGTATCCATTCATCGTTTTGCTGTGCTTCCTTAGTGAGTGCATAATAGCATTTCAAACATATCAAAATTAACTACTCTTATGAAAAAAGGTCCAATACATCTCCTTTTAAGAAGAGTCACTTATAAATTTGATTTATGAAACTAAAAAAAAAGAAAGTCCAATCACTTACTGGAAGCAAATGTATCCATTCATCGTTTTGTTGTGCTTCCTTCGTGAGTCCATAATAGCCTTTGATAGCTGTCTATAGAGTTCAAATGATTGTCCAGTAACTTGATCTGATACAAGAGTGTCTGAAATGCTACAACACGCATTCTCAAGGGTCCAACAGTATATTCTTCCTCTGCATCCTTTGCCATGCTCCAGTTTCTCTCTTCTACACCCGTAAAACATAATGTCTGTTACATTATGCTGCACCACTAAAGCATCTAAGTTTCACAAACTACCTGTGCTTACCCTGCCTGTTTACAATTCATATTGCATTCACCATCTGACCTATACACTAAATGGACATTCAATGAATCCACAGAGATTACTTCTTTTCAACCACATAACGTGCTTTATTCATTGCAATTTCACTGGCATATACTAGTGTCTTATTGTTGCTGACTCTTATTAGATCTCTCTCAAAATTGTAACAATTATATAGCCTGCATCCCATATACTAATCACACAAGTTCATAAACATCAAAACGATAATCTATACTTTTTTTATTGTCGAAGCAAAGTTAAATGGAAATGCCATCGGGATTATTGCCTAAAACCAAATTCAACAAACCCAATAGACTTATTCAAACCCCAATATACATGTGTCGATCTTAATCTATCGTATTCCTCATTTATCCATTATTTTCTTAATTTCATGTTTTACAAGCCAAATTGCAGTTGACAACGACATTATCCCCAAGGGTGCTCCTTTTTGCTTTATTTTACCATGATCAAACCTTTTTCTCCCTCATTGAACCAAATTTACATATGTAACTCTATTTCTTCTTTGATTTAGCACTTCACCGAACACATTACCTCCAATTTCTCACCTGATACGACTAGCTAAAAAATAAAATAAAATTTCAACTATTATGCTTCTTATTCAAACTCACCTCCGTAAATGCTGCGTGGAGTACCAGAATCTTTCACTTACGCCACTCCTTGCTGTCGATATTCATTGCTATCGTCCACCACCGATCTCCAATGCAATTGTGTTTGCGTGAAGATCACAAATACACCAGGAAAAATTCTTCATTTTTCCCTTCTGATCTCCAATCCCAACAATAGTTGTATCTCAACTTCATTACTCCAAACAATTTTGCCTCTCTTCCCTTTTACCTTCCAAAATTTTGTTTACGTATTCGTCTTCCTATCCTTTCTTTTCTCCACCGGCTTTCAACTCTCAACTTTTAATTTTCAAATTTCAAACTTTCAAATCCTAACCTGAGTTTTCAAATTTTCATTTCTAATTTACAATTATTTTATTCTTTATTTTTAACTTATTATATTATTTTAATTTTAATTCTCTGTGAGTTCCTCTGTGCCACATCATTATTGACGCTTCCGTCCACTATATTTGCCATACTAAGATATACCCTTGCGCTTGGTAGAGCACCACGTCTTCAAGTCTAGACGTTAGAACTGCCACCTTCCTGGCTATGTATAGAGGAGTCTAATCCAACTGCAAACACTGGAGGGAATATTAACTTGCCCGCTTTTTCCCGTTCAATGCGAACTCTTCTAGCAGGCCTTGGCAGATGTGGGGTACAATCAGAATATTCCGTCTGTTGTGGCAGTGGGCCCCCAGCTGACTTGTTAGCATGTATGAGATTTCCATGAAAGCCCATTTGAGTCTCCTGTACAGCTTGGCAATCAATCCAAATTTCCGGAAGCTCCGAGACCTGCGGGATCGTATTTTCCTTGACAGCATCCTTTTCTGCATGGGAAATAAATTCTGTCGTAATCCCACCCTGATTTACATAACGGTTTTTATCACGGGAATTCCGCTTTTGAATTTCAAGCCTGATAATATCGGCCAAAACTGTCTCCGCCCAATCCGCCTCTTGTGTCTGCACTGATTCTCCGCCTGACCTTATCGCTGACCAATCATGACTTGGGAGACCAAGACCTGAACGAAGGACAGATGATTCCTATGATTCTGCTGTGCTGCCATGTGTATTGAGAGACAAAGACTTTCCCTGAACTCTGCTGTAAATGTCCTGAGGAGTGGTTCTGACAGAAGCCCTTTTGATAGGTGACGCCCAAAGATTTTCCCCAAAACTGCACACAGGCTCTGGACCTTGATCGTCCCTATCATCATCTCCATTAAGCAGCTCACAATCTTTATTCATGTGACCCAAATGTCTGCAAAAATAACAAAAATTTGGAAGCCGTACACATTTGAATTCTATCCACATTACATTGCCATTTTTCTGTTTAATTTTAGTGCCTCTTACCAGTGGACTACGAACATCAAAAGGAATACGAAAACGTAGAAATCTTCCCCAACCTTCAAGGCTTTCGTCATCAAGCGATATAAACTTACCAACTCGATCTCCAAGAGCAACAACTGTGCCTTTGGACAAAGCACTAAGAGGCAGATCACACGCTTGCACCCATAGAGGTATCCAGAAGAGTTCAACTTTCGAAGGCTAGTCCTCAGCTTCAATTTTCTTCAACATTAAGACTTGTCTATCAAAGGACCACTGGGCATTCTCCATAACATACTGTTCATCTTTTGGAGAAGAAACTTGAAACTAAAAAGGTTGGAATCGATTTCCTTGGCTTCCAATGGTCTTCAGAGCTTCCAAGCCATCTGCATAGTATTCAACAATGCCCTGGCATAAAACGGCTTTTCAGTCCATAGTTTACCCAATAGAAAAGATTTCCCTTTGGATGGACCTTCGTCATTGGATGTAACACTTAGATCAATTATATCCTCTTCCATAGGCAACTGGGAAAAGGAAAAATAAGGGAAACAAAAAGATAGGGAAAAAGGATATTAAGGTGGAGAAAAAAAAAGGGCATTCAAAGAAAGGACATACGGAAGTTGGGGAAGGAAGAAAAACCTCTCAGAAACAAGGGAAAAAACTCTCCAGAAAGAGAATCATCTCACATGAGAGAGGGAAGGCTTGCATGAAGACAACGAGAGAATCTCCCACAGCACAAAAGTCAAGGGAGGATGGTATGCGTGAAATTCTTGTTGACTAGAAAATATATGGAACATATGAATAAGTGTTTGGGGATGCTACGATGGACAAGAGCATAATGTTGTTCTTGTAAGTGGTTCAACTAGAATTAAAAAAGTACAACTGTTGAAAGACTTCCTAAAAGAGAATACAGGGGTTTTAAGAGAAAATGAGAGGAGGAGAGCAAATAAGGTTGCATTCTACAATTATGTTTTTGACTTTTCAATTATATTTAATGGTAAAATGGTCAATTCACAATTTTCACCTAAATTGATTGACGTGTGTTAATTTCAGTATTTTTTCATAATTTTTAAAAACATATTATGTGAACTATAAATATGCTCTAAACCTATGGTGTAAAGTAAATTTCTCGATAAACTACCTATTAGAAGACAATAGAACAACAAAAACAATAACAACAACAACAACAACAACAAAGCCTCTATTAGGAGACAATGGAAGATAACCCAAAATTCCCTTGGGGGTCCTTTTATGAGTTATATGGGTATGGAGACGAAGCCACTCCATTCGGCAAGTCTAATTGTCAATATAAAACCTACTCAAGATTTTAAGGACGCCCATCCAATCCACTAGTGGTAGAGACCGGATGTGGACTTTCAATGGAAGGTATAATGGCGTAAATAGGACGAAAAATATATACGGATACGAAAAAATATAGATGCGGAATAAGTACATTGTGCAACCAAACAATTAACATTTGCAATAAAAATGGACGTATTTTTCATTAAATTTTTATTGCAAATAATAATAGCTTGGTTGCACAAAATAATCGGTCAACTGCAATATGTCTCTTCTATGACTCATATCTACTGTGTCCATATAACGAGACTTATAGAAGGTTGCAATTTGTTATGCTTACATTAGTCCTAATTTAATAATTGGGAAAATTTGTGGAAAAGATACAACAATCTTGTACTCTTCATCCTCTTAGCAAGCTGGATCTTAGAATAATGCAAGTACATGTAATTGGTATAATCAAGGGATTGTGAAACAACTTGCCAAGAAATTGGAAAGATTATTTTTGATATTGATAATATTATATTGAGTCTGTTAGACCTTAAAACTCAATTCTCATATCCACTACCAGATAAATATGTTTTGAGTTACACTCATATTATGGACTTTCATGGGCCCTTTGGTCCTTACACCATATCTCCACTACATTAATGGGTCCCATTGGGCATAACTCCTCTACTTCTATAAATAGCAAGGCCTTGCCTTCCTATACATAAGCTCTCTCCTCCTAAACTCCCTTCGTTGTTTTTCCCTCACACTCGAGCTAGATACTGACTTAAGCATCGAATGGGGCTTGTCGAGAATAATCTCTAGTTCTCTCTTAGTCGTACTTCATCTTGTAAGTGTTGGATTCCACATCTAGCCCAACCTAGCATCATCCACTACAAGTCTCTCCCCAAACCGGACCTAAGCTGAGCCCAAAACCAACTGGAATGAAAGTGATTCAGCAATTTTAAAGGCTAAAAAAGTTGAAAGATCATATACTGTGTTTGTTGTTCAGCGATGACTTTACTCCTCGACTAGCTGATATCTGAATATTCTTGTTCAATGACTGTAAAATTATGCTGGATATGACGATCTATTGAGTTCCCATGGAGAATGAACATAATAAAAACTTGAGTTTAGAATCACAACTTTAATACTGCTAAAAGTTGGGTCAACAGATAAGACGGAACATAATGTGATCCAAAGATGGATTTGGTAAATAACGATTGTAGAACTAGTACCAACACAGGCATAGTTTAGTTCTAGATATATGTTAAAATTAGTTCACTTAAATTGGCCCAACAAACTGCGGCCATGTTAGCTAGGAACTGACCCACTTGTAAGCACAAGATGCAAAAGAAGAGAACAATGGAAACCAAATCAATTTCAAAGAGAGGCAACTACACCATCCCAACTTCTGGGGAAATGGAGATGGAGTGCCTGTTCTGTGAAAAACATATGGCATTTTAGAAAGTTTCACGAATCTACCTTGATATGACTCTAGTAGCTAACTAGAAAGTAGATTATCAAAGCTCCTTAAGCCTTTACATCCCTGCCATCTAAACAAAAGGGAGGCAAATAGAGTGAAATCAAGTCTTCTTTCCACGAGATAAGAAAAAAAAATAAAACCAATACATTGAAAAAAATGACAAAAATTTATTGATTAAAGCTTTTATCAAAAAAAGAAAATACAAATATTTGAAAACTTACCACACTTGCGAAAAACTTCCATCAAAGGCAAGTAATTTGTTTTTTTTTTTTTTTTACAACTTTACAAAGACTACTGGAAAAAAGGATCAAGCACTAAAAGAATCAATCTAATTAGATGTTCTACTCATATTATCCAATAGAACAACTTTGAAACATTTTCAAATCCAATATCGACTACATTTTAGAGGAAGAGAATCCCCCTTGGCAGTTTTTATTTTGGTAGGTATGGTTGATCATAAATCCTGGATTAATGCACAATATTATTCTGAATATGTAAGGATAGAATAAACCTAGTAATCTAGTCAAACAACGTAATTTAAATCTATGTTAACTCCTGAGAATTTAGGCGCAATTCTAGGGGAAACTCCGAGGCAGAATGGAGACTTCCTTGCCCAGCCAAACTTTAAGAATGTATGAAACCCCATTTTTTTGAAACACACACTTGACACCTCTGTTGGTGGAACCCAAAAAACCACCAACTAGATTCCTCTTGAGCAATTTAGTGAGACCCAAATACACAATCAAAGTTGCCTTTTCAATCTTCAATTCATAGCAAGGCATATAGTCTTTCAAGATTCCAATATCAGAACTGTCACCATCCAACACATATCGGTTATTAATCTTCCTTTTACCAAGATTGACAAAGAAATTTTTGTCCTCATTGATGCCCATCTCAAGATAGAAATCAACACAAGAATCCACCGCTATCCCCATAAAATTTTCATTCTTTCCCGTCATATTCTTACTTTCCTCACCCATTTCAGTAGCTACAAAGGAAGAATCGGATGAGTGAGCCTTACCCCACACACAAGAACTGTTTACTATTTCTGACCGGCCAGCGGTGATAGGACAATCTTTAGACTCAATTTCTCTGATTATGAAATCTGCAGGGGCTTCAAAGAATTCTGTGCACTTGTCAGTCATAACAACAGATTCTCTCATTACGATCCCATTATCAACTTCTTGCCCTTCAGCGGTGTTAATTTCGTGAACTGCCCCATCGACTTCTATGGCTTCTGTAGTCAGGTTTGTTGGGTTATCATCAAGATACTGCCTTGTCACTCTTGGGGTCTGAAAATCTTGGTAGCCAGACTTGTAGAAAGTGGTAATATTGGAAGGTGATTTAGAATGAATGAATTGCAAGGTGGCTTCGGTTAATTTGGCAAGACAACGAGCATCATCAAGAATTTTAGGGCAAAATAACCGCACTCCGTTTTGTAATTCTGAGCTTAATCCAGAAACAAAACAATCTACAACATCTTCAGGTATAGAATTTAGATCATATAGAGAACAAAGTTGATCAAAAAATTCTTGTATGGTACCATTTTGTTTTAGACGACAAAGATTCAATTGCAAGAACGGAGTCAAGTTTTGAACTCCCATGTCTTCTATTGCCGTGGAAGATGAAAAAGAAGAACTTTGTAAGCAATAAGAAATGAAGATGAACAAGGTTTAGAAGTAACAGAGAGGGATCCTAGGATCAACAGCTCTGATACCAAAATTGATATGACCGAAATCTCTCAGGAAATCCTTGAAGAACAAGAAGAGGATTTCGAGGGAAGATTCCCCAAAATTGAATTACAGAGATAGAGTTTAGAGAGCAGAGAGAAGAGAAGAAAGATGGAAACTCCCTTAATATCTGGCCCTACACGTGTCATCATCTCTACAGTAGACTAGTATGACAGTAACAATGTATTTACACTTTGTAACACAGGCAAGGCAAACAAAAAGAACTAAGGAAATGCAATTCCTCTTCTCTACCAGTGAAGCAGGAAGAGCCTTTGATATTTTATTCTAGGGTTCCATCACGGGCATAAAAAAACAATCTCCATAATATTTAAATTATAATAATTAATATATTTTATATAATCATAATGAAAAACTTTGAATCAAAAAAATAATAATATTTTTTCTCATTTTATTATTATAGTTATACAAAAGATACTAATTATTGTAATTTAAATATTGTCTGAATAAATTTTTGTATGTATACTGTCTATTATTTCTAATCGCTTCGTGGGTATAACTTTTTTCTTTTATATATCTACTAATTTTTTCATCGGTATGAATTTTTAATTTTAGTCGGAGTATTATAACTTTAAGATAAAAATTTGAAGGAAAATATGTAGGAAGTGTAAATTAAGTGGGATTAGTATAATTAAAGTGATATACGTTGTTAGATAATTAAAATTTAAAAAATTAAAAAAAATAACTATTAGATACCGTCTGATAAATTGCGTATTTACCTGTGTCTTCTTAAAATACAATCACATAGTAGTACTCAAATTTTAAATTGTAACTTAAAAGAAAATTGGAGAGATTATAAATATTTATAATTTTTTAAGGCTAATGCTTATTTGCTTGCTATTTTTCTTCATTTTTTTAGTATATTTTAATTATGATTTTATAATATATAAATTTATTTTTTTATTTCAAATAAACTCTATTTATCGTAATATCATTTAAGAGTTTATAAAAAAAAAAGTGAGAGAAATTAAAAATGGCGGGAATAATGCTGAATGTCACAATCAAAATGGAGAATTAGGAGACAGACCGATCAATGATGTTTGTTAAATCCTCTACGTTAGGCTTAAAATTTTATATACAATAAATCGATGGGGAGGCATAAATTAATGCACATGTACCAAAAAAATACTTAATGCACATGCTTAGTATATGTGCCGAAGCATCAATCCATGCTCCAAAATACGCATATTTATCTTTAAAGAAAAAAAAAAAGAAATTGGTTGTAAGAAACAAAAAAAGCGAAAAAATGAAGTCATGTTGAAAAGTCAAAAAAGGACCTACATCACTGTCACAGGATGCAGTGGGAGGATGGATACACTTTTTGTTATATAGGAAATTTATATTGTAACAGTATTTATATTTTTTTGTAATAATATAGATATTTTATTTAATAAAAAAATAAATTATAAATTTTTGTTACATAAAAGTATGTGTGTAGTTACGAAAAATTTATGTGTTGTTATAATATTACTCCCCTCTATAGCAAAATAGTATACCCACCAATATTTTCTGCAATGGAAATATCAATTTCCTCGTGGGTAGGGTAGTGCATTGTTTTCTCCACGCTAGCTGGCAAAATTAAAGGAGGGCATTAGAACAACATCATTGGGGAGCCTATAAATAGACTCAATCTGAAGCCTTTGAAACACGCCGAAAGCAAGGCAAAATCCCATTAAGATGAAGAGAAGCAAAGCTTAGCTTTCCTTTCCTTTCTCTCTTTTAGTATTTTGAATGTATGTTCTTTAGATATTATTAATGTGTATCTTTCAGATTAAAAGTTTAAAGTACTAAAAGTTTCTCAAAATGTCTAAAACAAATCCAAACATGTACAATTTGTACCCAAATTCTCAGCCTCAATCTACAAAAAACTACACCGTTTGAAGGCTATCAATATGTCCCCTTAATTTGTTTCTTACAATTTAATAATATCATAAACATTGTTATTACTATTATTACAATTATTTTATTATTGTTATTATCAATATTTGTTGCTCTTGCTAGTGTTGTTGCTATTGTTGTACTTGTTATTATTGTTATTATTATTATTATCATTATTGTGGTTATTATTGTTATTATTATTAGTAGTAGTAGTAGTAGTAGTATTAGTAGTAGTGTTAATATTTTTATCATGCAATCTTTGTTCCCGCAATTTATTTAATGCAATAATTTAATAGTTTATTTGTTTATTCATGTTATTTTGGTCTAACATTTAAATTTATCTTGTCATACATTCAACTCTAGCACACACGCGCAATGCCTTGGCACTTGACTTATCCTTTTAAGTTAGGGGGAAGATGATAGGTGGTCCTTTGTGTGGGCTTTAGCTTCTGTATGGAATGCTGGAGATCCTCAAATTGGTAGCCTAGTCTATATCCTATAACCACACTCCCTCATTGTACAACCATGGAGTCGTCCACTCGTTAGATCCAACCAATAGGACAAGGAACCGTAGGATGATCTTGACCTAAACCATGCATATTATAAATATGTTGTGTTTTTATTACATGTAAACTTTCAGGGTGTACGTAGGACCCTCTACAGTTTTGAAAGATTGAAATTCCCTTCACCTGAAATCAAACCCATACGGCCCTTGCCAAAGTCAAGCCATTCTGACCAATATCAAGCTTCTACAACTCTTATTGGAGTTAAGGCATCCGTCTGAGATCAAACCTTAGCCCTCAGTGAATTTAATTTCTTTCTTTCAAGATTATGCTCACATGGCCCTGACTAAATCGTAAAGGAACATTAATCAGAGGATTCACACAGGGATTGACCACACAAAATTCAAAAATTCATATTTGTAATTTGTATTTGAATTTTTGAAGCCAAACTATCTTAAGGGTCAAAATTGACAGCTACCAAAAATTTTTGGCATGCCTAGTGAAACTTCTATACCTTCCAATTTTTTCTCCTTCGTAAAAAAAAAAAAAAAGAGGGTTTGCAAAAAAAATAAAAAAAGGAAAAAAAAAAGAGAAAGAAATTGACACACCCATGGTGTCAAAGAAAAGTACATTAGCCCCCACAAACAAAAAGGCGATTGCAACCTTACCGACATCAACTACCATACTTTGGTACACCGGTATAGAAACTGGCGAACAGACAAGATTCCTTGTCTCCCAATCACACCAAAATATCAAAATGGAGAATCCGCAACCCACATAGCAGTAGGGTCTCTCACCTGACTCTCTTGCTGAATGAAGAAGTCAACCATCCATCCCAACTGAAGTTGGAAGCAATGCGTCAAATCCTGCACAATATCAGGAACCAACCAATTCTGCCGGAACAAGCATGGAGGAATCAGAAGAGTCTTCTACTCTAGTCTTCTATGGAGCATCATCTACTAACACCAATGTCGTTGTAGTCATGATGCAAATACAACTAGTACGAAAGATAGGATTATAGAATTGGAAAACAAAATTTCACAGCTGGCAAAAAATTTGGAGGAAAAAGATCAACAAATTGCCAATCTTAAAAGAAAGGCTCCAATATAAGTTGACTATGAGACCAACGAGGAACGACCATATCCACCTAGTTTCACCTTATAAGCAACGCCAGCCAACATCTTCACTGTAGAAAAACGTTAAGGTTACCGTCTTCAAATTATGTCACTTTATTATTTGTCCAACAATTACAAGACATGATAGTAAATACAATTTGCCCGCAGCAAAGTGCACCATTTCAAGGTCCACACATGTACATCAAACCGTACACAAGACAAATTGAAAACTTCAGCATGTTGTTGGGTTACCAACTGCCCAAACTTCAATAATTCAATGGACGAGATGAACTTAAGCAACATGTTGCCCAGTTTATTGAAACCTGCAATAGCACAGGGTCTCACAGTGTCCTTTTGGCAAAATAGTTTGTCCGTTCACTTAAAGACACAGCCTTCACCTGGTTTATAAACCTCGAACCGGAATCCATTGATAGTTGGGAATAGCTCCAACATGAGTTTCTCAATAGATTCTTCAGCACTCATGGAATAGTAAGCATAATAGAGCTTATTAACACCAAACAAAGGAAAAGTGAACTCGTTGTTGAATACATAAACAAATAGCATGCACTCAGCCTAGATTGTAAAGATCGCTTGACAGAGACGTCAACTATAAAAAATGTGCATTCAAGGGATGCATTGGGACTCTTTGTACATCCTACAAGGCATCAAATCTAAAACTTTTGAAGAACTAGCAACTTGGGCCCACGACATTGAGGTAAGCATCCAAATTTCACGGGGTAGGGTTCTTTTCTAATTAGACTAGCATAAAAACACTAGAGAAGTCAAGAAGTCTGACAAACTTGGTAAAGGCAAAGAAGTAATGGTGATCAACATCTGACCAATAAGGGTTGCAGTTAAAGCAAAAGTAAACCTTCCACCATCAACAAGTCAGCCAAAACAGCAAGAAAATCAAAGGATGGCTCTACTGGAGTTGAAACAGAAAAAGTATGCATTTCCTTACTCTAGCGTTTCAGACATTCTTGAGCAACTTTTGAAAGCTAAACTCATAGAACTCCCAGAGTCGAAGCGACCTGAAGAAAACTATCAGATTAACAATCTGAGATTTTGTAAATATCACTGCATAGTTAGTCATCCGACAGAGAAGTGTTTCATCTTAAAGGAGCTGATTATGAAACTCAAAAATAAAGTAAAATCATTTTGGATGGGAAAGATGTGGCCTCAACCAACCAAACTACTAGCTCTTCAAGTTCATCGTCATGTAATACTACCCTAAAAGAAATGTCACAGTTCAATATGACGATAAAAAGTGAACAACAAAGGAGGTATCCAAAACTCTTCAAAGTCTTCTCATTGATCCTCAATTGCCTTTAGTATTGCAATCATCTAAAACCTTGTGAAACCAGGTCCGCATAGCCCTTTACAATTTAACATAATCTCTACCTTCAATTGGCACTATTTTAGCAGATAATTAGATAGAACAAATCTCTACCACATGCTACTCTGCCGTCTCATGCACAGATGAGGATCTTTCGTTAGGCTCCAAACCCCACAATTGACCATTGTATGTGTCAAGATATGGAAAGAGCAAAAGATTGGTCCATCCTTATTGATGATGGCTCAGCAATTAACATCATTCCAAAGTCTGCCATGAAGAAACTCAACATCAGCATTGATAAATTATCAAAGAGTCACTTGATGATTCATGACTTTAATCAAGGAGGACAATGAGCAATTGACATGATCCGACTAGACTCGACTATTGGTGACCATACTTCCAATACTCTATTCCATGTGATTGATACACATACCACATAAAAGATGTTACTAGGATGCCCTTGTATCCATGGAAATGGGATTGTACTTTAAAGTTTGCATTTGTGCTTCAAATACTACAAGAATGATGTCCAAAAAGTGAACGCTGACTTAAAGCCATTTGATGATGTCAAATCACATTTGGCAGATGCAATTTTCTACTCTAACTCGAAAAATCCCGAAATCATTCATTCGAAGATTCCTTTGATTGGGCGCATCTTAAAAAAGGTTGAAGCTACCATAGATGCTTCCAATACTCTCCCACAAACTCCAATGGATTAAAAACTACGACAGCCTGCAGAGCTTATCTCACATGAGACTAAATAAACTTTGAGTCTTACTCCAATCCTACGGTATGCACTAAAGTCACAACGTTAAGATGGTCAAGCTCTTTTCTCTTATTGTGCTAATCTTAAATAAAAGGAGCAACACAGTAAATTTAAACCGAAAGAGTTTCATATTTTGAAAGAAACACATTCCCTACCGAGACCAAAGGTTGACCCAGTTTTGGCTTCTAAACCACTGAAAGGTTTTGTTAGAACACTTGTGGGGGCAATCAAATATGGCTCATTTCCAAATAAAAGAGCAGATGAAGGATTGATCCTAATGCATACAAGCTCTTGGCTAAAGTAGGCTATGACTTCTCAAATCCAAACACAATTGTTACACTTCCAACTGAATGCACCTATGGCACCATTGCTCAATTTTCAAAGTCCCGACCCAAACTAGGCTAACAAAAGAAACCACCTGTGCAGATTATGTTGAAAAGCAAAAGCCAATCAATTGACTCATGTGCCACTATAGTTACTATCATTAATGAAGAAAGAAAGTCTGACTTGAAGTCAATCTAGTCAGATGAAGAAGTGGAAGTTAAGTCCTGAACATCTCACGTCACAATAAGTGAGAAGGATGAGTCTGATTCATTAGATAGCAAAATAGAATAGGCTCCAACATCTCACGTCACAATAAGTGAGAAGGATGAGTCTAATTCATTAGATAGCAAAATAGAATAGGCTCCTCTAAAACTCAAGGATAGTGGCCAAGCCACCGTAGATGAACTTAAGGAAGTCAATCTCAACTCTCTAGAAGACCTCAACCCACTCCTGAATGCTTTGCTCACACCACAAAAAGAGCAAGAATACGTCCAAGTATTAAGTCAATACAATGATGTATTTGCATGGAGTTACGAGGAAATGCCTAGAATTGACCCTAAGATCGTGGTGCACCATTAGTGTGAAGAAGAGCATCTGTTTAGTCAAACAACCACAACGATGATTCTGTATAGAGTTTATTTCACAAATTGAAGAAGAAGTCAACAAGCTAATCAATGCTGATTTCATTAGAGAAGTCACTTACCCAATATGGATAGCAAATATAGTCCTAGTAAGAAAGAAGAATTGACAGCTAAGTGTTTGTGTTGATTTTAGAGACCTCAATCGGGCATGCCTAAAGGATGACTTTCCCTTACTTACAACAGAAATCACAGTCGATGTAACTACTGGCCACGAAGCATTATCCTTCATGGATGGCTCTTTAGGATATAACGAAAGTAGGATGGCACCAGAAGATGAAGAACTCATGGCATTTCACATACCAAAATGGATATACTGTTGCAAAGTCATGCCGTTTGGGCTAGGGAACGCTGACACCACTTATCAGCGTGCCATGCAAAAGATTTGCGATGATATGCTTCACAAGATTCTGGAATGCTACATCAATGACTTGGTGGTAAAGATTAAGGAGAACAAAGATCGCTTGGAAGACCTCAAAGTAGTGTTTGAAAGACTCTGCAAGTACCAGCTCAAAATGAACTCACTCAAGTGTGCATTTGGTGTCACATTAAGAAGGTTCTTTGGATTTGTGGTACACCGCCGTGGCATTGAAGTTGATCAATCAAAGGTTGAAGCAATTGAAAAGATGCTTGAACCCAAAAACCTTCACAAGCTGCGAACTCTACAAGGAAAATTATCTTACATTCGTCGTTTCATCTCTAAATTAGCTGAGAGGTGTCAACCTTTCAATCAGTTGATAAAAAAAAATGTCAACTTTGAGTGGGACAAAACTTGTAGCAAAGCTTTTGAAAGAATAAAAAAGTACCTTTCAAATCCACTAGTTTTAGTTGCTCCAATTTAAAGAAAGCCTTTGATTCTTTACATTGCAACACAAGAAAGATCTCTAAGAGCTTTACTTGCCCAAGAAAATGAGCAGGGAAAGGAAGTTGCCTTATACAACCTAAGTAGAATATTAAATGGTCCAGAGTTAAACTACTCGACCATTGAAAAGACGTGTCTAGGACTCTTTTTGGCCATTGAAAAGCTGAAGCATTACATACAAGCTCACATGATTCTCCTCGTTGCTAGAGCTGATCCTATTAAGTACATCTTGTCTAGAGTAGTCTTATAAGGATGACTTGCTAAGTGAGATGTTATACTACAAAACTATGACATTGTCTACGTGCCTCATAAAGCAGTCAAAGGGCAAGCTTTGGCAAATTTCCTTGCAGATTATCCTGCCTCGTCTAATTGGAAATTTACAGATGATCTCTCAAACGAAGAAGTTTTTTACATTGAAACACTAGCACCATGGATGATGTTCTTTGATGGTGCTAGAAGGCATGATAGTGCTAGTGTAGGTGTAGTATTTGTCACCCCTCAATGACAAGTGCTACCATATGCTATCATCTTTGGTGAATTGTGCTCAAATAATGTCGCCGAATACTAGGCGTTAATTATTGCTCTCCAAATGGCTATTGACATGAAGATTCCAACAATAGAAGTCTATGGAGACTCACAACTCATCATCAACCAACTTGTTGGGTTGTATGACGGGAAGAAACAATATCTGGCACCCTACTATTGACATACACATTAGTTGATAAATGAATTTAAAAGTATCATCTCAAAACATGTGCCTCATCTAGAAAACTCTCAGGTATACGCATTGGCTAATTTGGCTACATCCCTTGCTAAGTCAGCAATCCAGACTACAGTAGTTACCGTGTGTCAAAAGTGAGTTGTACCATAGAATGATGATGAAGACAACGTAACAATTAATGCAATATTCATACGTATTACTAAGGATGAAGATTGGCATCAACCTATCATTGACTACTTGCAGCACGGAAAGCTATCTAAAGATCATAGTCACAAGGCTAAATTATGACATCAAGCATCCCACTTCATATACTTCAAAGACACTTTGTATCAAAGATCTTTTGATGTGGTTTTCCTACGTTGTCTAAGCAATGAAGAGGCAAAACTAGCTCTTGAAGAAGAACATTTCGATGTTTGTGGTGGACATCAATTAGGATCCAAACTGCACATTAAACTCAAAAGGATGGGGTACTACTAGCCGACAATGGTATGTGATGCATCGAAATTCGCCAAAATTTCCCAAGCATGCCAGCTTCATGCTAATTATATGCATCAACCACCAGAGCCGCCACATCAAACCAAATCATCTTGGCCATTTGAAGCTTGGGGCCTTGATTTTGTAAGGCTTTTGTTGAAGTCCTCCTTGGGTCATCTTTATATTAGGGTAGCAGCAGATTACTTCTCAAAATGGGCTGAAGCAATCTCACTTAAAGAAGTAAAGATGGAACATGCGGTCAATTTCATCCAGACACATTTAATCTATTATTATGGAGTTCCTCGATTCATCATTACTAATTACGGGAAGCAATTCTACAATAGTTTGGTGGATAAACTATGCAAAAAGTTCAAGTTTAAGTAGTACAAGTCATCCATGTATAATATCCCAACTAATGGTTTGGCTGAAGCATTTAATAAGCCCTCGTGTAATTTATTGCAAAAGGTAGTGCCCAAATCAAAGAGGGATCGACATAACAAAATTCTTGAAGCATTGTGGGCATATTGTACAACTTATCGCACACAAACTCAAGTGACACTACATGCCCTTGTCTACAGTGTTGAGGCTATACTATCATTAGAAATGCAGTTCTCATCTCTCTGTATGGCTATCCAAGAAGGCCTTACCTAGAAGGAAAATGCGCAATTGTGATTGGATGAATTAGAATCCCATGATGAAAAAAGGCTTGAATCACAATAACTTGAGTGCCATAAGGCGCGACTCAACATGTATTCTACTGTAAAGTCTGCCCACGATCATTTGAAATTGGGGACTTGGTTCAGGCAATGTGACAACCTATCAACTTGAAGCATCGACCTAGTCACAAGCTCACTTTCAAATGGGATGGATCGTACTTGGTACAAGAAGCCTACACAAATAACACATAAATGTTGTCGGACAAAGAAGGCAACCGAATTGGCCCAATCAATAGTAAGTTTCTTAAATATTACTATGTTCAAGTAAATTAAGAAAAAAATTAAAAAAAGTTAAAAAAATAAAAAAAAGATTGGAAAAAAAAATCAAACAAAAAATCCCAATTCTAAGGCTCTTGTTCAAGTCCAAATAAAGGCTAAACCCAAATCCAAAGTCAAATAAAACCTTAATCCGAAACCCAAATCCACATAAAGCTTAAACCCAAAACCCAAATCCAAATGAAGCCTAATCCTTTGACCTTGACTCAAAGCCCAAGTTCAAAGTTAAACCCAAAACCCAAATTCAAAAGCCCAATTCCAAAAAAAAAAAAAAAACTCAATCCTAAACTCCTACCCCGCACAAGTATAAAAGGCAAAAAGTTTAACAACTAAGAAGACTCCTACATCGCACAAGTATAAAAGGCAACAACTCAAACTCCTGCCTCGCATGAGTATAAAAGACAAAAAGTTCAACGATAAAACCAAAGCAAACTCCTGTCTCACACGAGTACAAAAGGCAAAAAGTTCAACAACAATGAAGACTTCTGCCCCACATAAGTATAAAATGTGAGAACTCAGACTCTTGTGTCACATGAGTATAAAGATGACAACTCAACAACAAAAGTAGACTCCTAGCCCATAAGAGTATAAAAAGCGAGATGACAACAACAATCAAATCAGACTCCTACCTTGCACGAGTATAAAAGGCAATAGTTCAACAACAAAAGCAGACTCGTAACTCGGACGAGTATAAAAGGTGAGATGACAACAACAAAAAAATCGAACTCCTTATCCACAAGAGTATAAAAGACGAGACGACAACAAAAAAAAAAAGCAGACTCCTAGCCTGTACGAGTATAAAAGGCGAGACGACACCAACAAAATAAATATGATGACCTGCATGAGTATAAACTATGAACAGCCAAAAATGATAAAAGTGATTGACGGTTTGAGATAAGAATCTGATCATTATTTCACCTCAACCTTTTACTAATCTTTTCCGCACCCCAAGCCTTTGCTCCCCTTTCAATAAAAGAGATGAGACCAGCCACAAGGAATCAGAGCATGGGAAATAAGAGGTTACCACACACTAGGTAGCAACCAAGTCCAACGCAATTGCAATCTTGGAGAATTTCATCCCTAATGATAATACTATTCTTAACTCATCACAGATCTTCCAACTCACTACATGATTACGGTTGTATAGGGCAATGAGACAAAGAGTGTATATTTCTAGTTTCATAATTGTAGAAGTAGGGAGAGTTCAATAGAGAGAACTGCTGTTTCCATAGCACAACATGTTTCTAACACTACCATTGTCCTTATTGGAGATCTCACCAATGCTGGTTAGTCCTCAAATGAGGTCACGAGTCCTAGTTTTACCACTGCAATAGTCCTTCAAGGCTATTTCAACTAGAACCACAACTTGCTGTGCTACACATACTGGTTCTCGAGGTTTTACGCCTTATCATATGAAACATTGGGTGCTAGCTAGGGATTCAACCCTTATGGGTACTTTAACCTGAGAAGAAACCTTACACCAAGGGAAGCTACTCCAACAGTACCTTTCCTCTCTCTCCAAACTACTCAAGTAGGACTCTTCCTCTCTTTCCAGTCTACCCCAGTGAAGTCAATAGGCGAGCAAATTCCAACAGTAATGACGCCACCAGCAGGCCAAATGAAGACTTGATTGACTTAGAGCTCCGCCTTGAGCTCTGTAAGAACTGCTGATAAGGATAAAGTATAACGACTTTTGTGGCACGCGGGATTGCCTTGGCTTTCGTAATACACATCGGTCGCCACCTCGTTTGACCCTTACAGTAGAAGGAGACGAAAAGGAGGAAACCACCTGATTAAATATCTCATTTTTTTTGGCTTTTGTAGAAGAAAAAGACAAAAAGGGAGCGGCTTTTGTTGAGTATATATTTCCTGCTTGCTTGAGCCAAGAGAACCATGCTTCAGCTCTCACTTCTCTCAGAAGAGAAAAGATGGTCAGTCCCTGTGCTTTCTTTTACAAAAGTCTTCTAAATCAAGAAGTTGGAAACACACAAGGCAACACACGAAGTTGTGAGAGAAAGAGCAAGAATCATCCTCCTCAATGAGTCTTCAACAGCCCTCGAATCTCAGCCTATGACATCCTCAGTATTATGGGCAATAAAGTTCTGACCACTCTCTTTAGTTCGCATTTATCAAAGCGGGAAGAGAAGTTGTGATCACTTTCCTTAATTCACAAATGTGGTGACGGGCAAGAAAGTTCCAACTACTCTCCTTACGTCACGTATATCGTAACGGGCGGAGTAATCACACTGTAGCTCATCTTTTTATGAGCTGGTCTCGAAGTTCTAACGGTTGTTGGATCATCTTTTGCAAGGAAGTTCAAGTTCATTGTTTACTGGATCATCCTCACCTAAACAATGGAACTTTGATTTCAATATTGGCTGGATCATTCTTGATTGACTTCAAGAAGCGATGTTTGCAAGGCCATATCAATTTTTACATTTGTAGAAGTATCCTTAGCAAGCCATGTTTAACATCAGTCAGATCATTTAGAACTGAAAACTTCAAGTTCAATGTTTGCCGAGACATCTCAAGTTTCAAGCGAGACTTCAAGCCTTGGCTCGAATAACATCTTGAAATTCTGTCTCACTAAGTCTTGAAGTGGGGACATTTGTAAAAAACAAAAAAAAAAAAAAGGAGAAGCCACGTTGAAAATTCAAAGAAAGCCCTGCATCAATGCCACAAAAGCTCGCAATGGAAATATCAATTTCCATGTGGGTGGTGTTGTGCATTCTCCCGAAAAAAGAAAAAGCAAGAAACCAGTGCATCAATGGCACCAAGGAAGAGTAAGACCGCCCCACTAGCAAAAAGGCGATTGCTTCATCGTCTACATCAACTATTATACCTAGGTACACAAGTCCAGAAACTCTCGCACAGACACGGTTCCTCACTGCCCAACATATTAAAATAGAGCATTTGCAGTTAACACAACAACAAGATTTATCACTTGACTCTCTCGTCGAACGAACTAGCTGACTATCTATGTCGACTGAAGTTGGGGACAATGCGTCAAAACTCACACAACAGCAAAAATTGACCTATTATGCTAAAACAATTCATGAGAAATTAGAAGAACCCTCCACTACAGTCTTCTATGGAGCATGATCTAACAACATCAACGTCACTAGCACGAAAGATATGATTGTAGAATTGGAAAGTATAATTTCATGGCTAATCAAAGGTTTGGAGGAAATAGATCAACGAATTGCTAACCGCAAAGGAAAAGGTCCAATAAAAGTTGAGCCTTAGACTAGCAAGGAGCAGTCATATCTTCCTAGTTTCACTCCAAAAACAACTTCAGCCAACATTTTCAATGTAGAAAAACAATAAAACGGTCCCACGCAGTTGGCACCTTCAAATTCTATCGCTTTGTTATCTGTCCAACAGTTACAGGACATGATGGCCAACGAGTTAGAGGCCCTTGATAAGAAAAAACTCCAAGCTGAGTGCTACAAAGCCCAACTCACTAATGCATTCAACTGTGAAGTTCGCCCTTGATCGTTTCAAGTTGGGGCACGGTTCCTATCCAACTAGACTAGCAAAGGGACAGGAGCACTAACCTGATGACAAACCCACTTCCAAGTGGGACAGATCATAAATAGTTCGAGAAACCTACACAGATAATGCTTACATGCTGTCAAACTAAAAAGACATCCAAATTGGGCTGATCAACGATAAATTTCTTAAGCATTATTATATATAGATTAAAAAAAAGAGAAAAAAACAAAAAAAAGAGAGAAGAAAAACAAAAAAAATTAAAAAAAAACTCGAAGCACATGTATAGGCCCAAAAACCCAAAGCCAAAGCTCAGAACCCAAGTCCAAAATCCCAACCCGAAGGCAAAGCCCAAAACCCAAGTAAAAATCTAACTCCAAAGTCCAAGTCCGAAAGCCCAAATCCAAAGTCCAATTCCAAACTTAATCCAAAGCCTAAATCCAAAGTCCCAATCAAAACTTGAACCCAAAACCCGAATCCAAACTCGAACCCAAAACCCAATTCAAAACTATTGACCCGCATGAGTATAAACTGTGAATGGTTCAAAAGGAAAAAATGATTTAGTCCGAATCATTGTTCCAGTCTTAACCTTTTACTCGTCTTCATCGCATGTCAAGCTTTTGCTCCCTTTCTACAATAAAGATGAGACCTTAGGACTAGGGAGAGTATAGGTCACCATGCACTAGATGACAACCAAGTCTATCGCAACTGCAAATCTTGGAAGACACTGCCCTAAAAATGGAGGCTTTTGTCTTAATTCATCACTGCTCTCCCAACTTGCTTCGTGACTATAGCTGTATGGGGCAGTCGAAAAAGGAAATGTGTATTTCTGATTTCAAAACAGGATAAGTAAGGAGAGAGCAACGCAGAGAGCTGCTATTTCTGCAGCACAGCCTATTTCTATCGCCACAACTATTCCCATGATAGATCTCACTAGTATTACTTCGTCCTCGAATGAAGTTATGGGTCCAAGCTCTACCACTACAATGGTCCCTCAAGGCTATTTCAAGCAAAGCTATAGTCTGCTGTAATACACGTACTAGTTGTAAAGGTTTTACTCTCTATCATACAGAGCCTCAAGCTCCAGCCAAGGGTTCATCACCAGGAGGGAGCCACTATGGTGAGACTTTGCCTCTCATTTCAATATACCTCGGCGATGTCAATCGGTCAGAAAGTTCCAGTAGCATCGACATCATCAGCCCAACAAACGAGGACTCGATTGATATAATTACAAATTACAAATATAACTATTAAACTTTTGTGGGGCCGATCTCTATGTAGATCCTCCGATTAATACTCCTTTGTGATTTCGTCAAGAGCTAAGTAAGCTTGATCTTGAACGAA
This sequence comes from Carallia pectinifolia, assembly GCA_037832335.1. NCBI lineage: Eukaryota > Viridiplantae > Streptophyta > Magnoliopsida > Malpighiales > Rhizophoraceae > Carallia > Carallia pectinifolia. The sequence continues at coordinate 956,204 of CM075454.1, read as the reverse complement.
AGAAATAAATTCCACAGTTTGATCTTGAACGAAACAAATGAATTCCATGAGGGCCGAAGCTTGATCTTAGGCAGACGCCTTAACTCTAGTGAGGGTCGTACAGACCTGATCTCAGTTAGAATGGCTAGACTCCAGTGAGGGCCACAGGGACTTGATCACAGGCGGACTAGTTTGACTCTGGTAAGGGTCGTAGGGGCTTGATCTTAGACGGATTGGCTTGATTCCTCTAAAGGCAGTAGGGGCTTGATCTGAGACAAATATTTAATATTTTAATATTTTGAGTTTTTGATCCAGTAGATCCAACTTCGTGACAACTAGAGAGCATACACCAAAAATATTAAGATTATAAGTTTGTAATGGGTACGTTTAATATTTTGGACTTTTGATCTGGAAGATCTATTTCTGTAGTGTCCAAAAAGCATACACAAAAAATACTAAACGAGAAAAGGAGATAAGAGAGAAAAGTTTTGTAAACTTATTTTTCTCTCTTTGGAGTGCACTTCATTGCTTATACTCATTGCCTATTTATAGACAATGAACCAAGGAAGAGGACAATTCCTCTTCTTTCTTTTTTGTTGTCTTCAAATGGGGGGCCATTTGTTTATTGTGTTTTGGTCGGCCAACTTTGAACAATGCACAACACCATCCAAACATTAATTGGTGTGGGTGGGCAATTGGCCTGCAAAGTCAAGCCAATTGCCTACCATTCCTTTTCTTTTTTTCTTCCTTTTTTTTTTTAATATTTATAAATGCCCTTACTTCAAGACTTGGTGAGGCAGAGCTTTGGGACGTGCTCCGAACCAAGTCTTGAAGTCTAGCTTGAAGCTTGAGATGTCTTGATAAACATTGAACTTGAAGTATTTAGCTTCAATTAGTCCAATTGATGTTGAAATTGAAAGTTTGCAAAGGATATTTTATAGAACTCGACATTCCATGGTTTAGGTAAGGATCATCTAGTATGCAGAGAACTCGAACTTCCTCTTGGATAAGGTCTAGTACCATAGAACTTCAAGGCCAGCGCATAGAGAGACAGATTGTAATTATCACTCCTTTGTCTGTTATGACATAAGGAGAGTAATTGGAACTTCCTCGTCCGTCGTTGCGTTTGTGAACTGATAAGGGTGATCACAACTTGTCTGCACGTTGTGATAGGTGCGAACTAAGGAAAGTGGTTGGAACTTCATCGACCATGGCATCGATTGTGTCAGAGGGTAAGATTTGAGGGCTTTTAAAGATCCATTGAAGAGAACGACTCTTTCTCTTTCTAGCTTGTGTGTCTCCAACTTCTTCATTGGATAACTTCTTGAAAAAGATAGCACAGGGACTGGCCATGTTCTCTCTTTAGAGAGAAAAAAAGAGCTAAGGGATGAGTTCTGTGACTTGAGAATGTAGGAAATATATAAATAACAAAAGTTTTTTTTTTTGAAAAGTAAAAAAAAAAAAAATATGCTGAACCAGGTGGGGTCCGCCCTCATGTCTCCTTCTACTATAAGGGACAAACCAGGCGTTGGCTGACGTGTGTTGCAAAAGTCAAGGTAGTACTACGTGCTGCAAAAGTCATTGAACATTATCATTGTCAGCCGACCTCATGGGACTCGAGGCGTAGCTCCAAATCAATCGAGTCCTTGTTTGGCGGTTGATGACGTCAACGCTGCTGAAACTTTTTGCCGATTGACGTTGCTGGGGTGTACTTGAAAAAGTGGCAAAGTTTCGCTAGAGTGGCTTCTTCCTGGTGCAAGGTTTTCTCTTGGATTGAAGTACCCATAAGGGATGAACCCCTGGTTGGAGCTTAAGGCTTCGTATTATAAGGAGTAAAATCTCCAGAACCAGTATGTGTATTACAGCAAACTATAACTTTGTTTGAAATAGCCTTGAGGGACCATTGTAGTGGTGGAACTTGGACCCCTAACTTCATTTGAGAACTAAGCAATACTAGTGAGGTCAACCATGGGAACAGTTGTAGTAGTAGAAATAGGTTGTACTGTAGAAACAACAGCTCTCTGTGTTGCTCTCTCTTTACTTCCCCAACTCTGAAACCAAAAATACACATTTTTCATTTTCATTGCTGCGTACTGTCGTAGTCGTGAAGTAAGCTGGGAGAGCTGCGATGAATTAGGACAACTACCTCCATTGTTGCGGAAGTGCTCCTCCAAGATTTGTAGTTACGCTGGGCTTGGTTACCATCTAGTGCATGGTAATCTATCGTTTCCCTTGTCCTGAGGTTCTACAACTGGTTCCATCTTTCTTGTTGAAAGGGAGCAAAAGCTTGAGATGTAATGAGGACGAGTAAAAGGTTGAGGCTGGAACAATGACTAAGACTCAAACACTCAATCATTTTTATCTTTTTGGGTCGTTCACGGTTTATACTCGTGCGGGTTAGAAGTTTTAAGCTTGATTTTGATTTTTGACCTTTTTGAGACGTTCACAGTTTATACTCATGTTGCCAGGAGTTTTGTTTTGCTGTTGCCGTCTGGACTTTTATACTCTTGCGGGTTAGGAGTCTGCTTTTGTTGTTGTTGCTGTCTCGTCCTTTATACTTTTGTGGGTTAAGAGTATGCTTTGTTGTTGCCGTCTAGCCTTTTATACTCTTGCATGTAAGGAGCATGCTCTGCTATTGCCGTCTTGCCTTTTATACTTGTGCAGGCAAGGAGTATGCTTTGCTATTGCCGTCTCATCTTTTATACTCGTGCAGGTAAGGAGTATGCTTTGCTGTTGCCATCTCACATTTTATACTCGTACGGGCAAAGAGTATGCTTTCCTATTGCCATTGCCATTTTGCCTTTTATACTCTTGCGGGTAAGGAGTATACTTTTGTTATTGTACTTTTTGCCTTTTATACTCATGAGAGGTAGGAGTTTGCTTTAGTTGTTCGCCTTTTATACTTGTGCGAGGCAAGAGTCTGCTTTACTTGTTTGCCTTTTGTACTCATGCAGGCGAGGAGTATGCTTTGTTGTTGCTGTCTTGCCTTTTATACTCGTGCGAGTAAGGAGTATGCTTTTGTTGTTGTACTTTTTACCTTTTATACTCGTGCAAGATAGGAGTCTGCTTTAGTTGTTTGCCTTTTATACTCGTACAAGGCAAGAGTTTGCTCTGTTGTTGTTGCCATCTCACTTTTATACTCGCGCGGGTAAGGAGCATGCCTTTTTGGTTATGTTGTCGCTTTTTATACTCATGCGATTAAAGAGTCTACTTTTGTTGTTGTTACCGTCTCGCTTTTTATACTTGTGCGGGTAAAGAGTCTAGTTTTGTTTTTGAACTTTTCGCCTTTTATACTCGTGCAAGGTAAGAGCTTGTTTTTTTTTGTTGTTGTGTTGTCACCATTTATACTCGTGCGAGGCAGGAGTTTGTTTTTACTTCTTATATTTTCACATTTTATACTTGTACGAGGTTGGAGCTTACGATCAAGGTCTTTTTTGTGTGGGTTTCTTTTTTTTTTTTGGACTTACGCTTTTAAATTTGGGTTTTGGGTTTTGATTTGGGTTTAGATTAGGATTTTGGCTTTAGATTTGGGCTATGTATTAAAACTATACATGAGCTTCAGAATCTTTTTTTTCCCTTTTGTTTTTCTTTTTTTTTTTCTTTTTGTCGAATTTTTTGCTTTTATTTTGAATTATTTTGAATTTTTTTTATTTTTTTTATTTTTTCGATTTTTGTTTGCCTTGTTTATACATGGTAACGCTTTAAAATTTACCGTTGGTTGGACCAGTTCAGATGCCTTCTTGATCTGACAATATGTAAACGAAGATCCGTGCTAACTTGGTTCCGCAAGACTTCAAATGATTGCAACACCGAAGGAAGTTGAGGGTCAGTGATGGGGTTTTGAAGAGCTTTAGATACCTCCTCTATTATTGAATTTATGTTATCATGTTCTTTCTCTTTGAAGTGTGTTGTTTCTTTTGACGGATTTGAAGAGACAGTAGTTTGGTTGGCTGAAACTACGTCTTCCTGGTCTAAAATGATTTTATTTTGGTTTTTGAGTTTCATGATCATCTCTTTTATGACGAAGCACTTCTCTGCTGGTTGGCTAACTATGTGGTGATACTTGCAGAATTTTGGTTCACTAACCTGTAAGAAAAATTATTCACAAAATATTTAAATAAATGAAGAATTAGAATTGTAGAGTTATAATCAATGAATTATACAGACAACATAGAACAAAAAATAAATTATATCATGTTGGAATAAATATAAATTGAGAGGAAAGGATAACATATCTGAAGCGTGTAAAAGCACTGTCCTTAAGGATAGTGTCGTGCCCCCGCAGACAAGTAATCACAGTGCATCGAGCTCTGGCGGCTATCCTCCCAGGATACGACAGATCTTCTCACTAGTGTGCACTTCACAAGTGATGTAACAGAAACAACATATCTTTTGATTAACCCAGCAGTATGTCTTAGATTTTTGGTGGAAAATTGCCTCTCAAGGAAGACAAGATGAGTCATATTTATACTAGTTGAGTGTTAATAGCACATAAAGTGTATTAACAGCATGAATAAATCCCAACGGTCATAAACGGCTAATGCCATAATGACTAGCACATAAAGTGTATTAACAGTAAGAATAAATTTCAACGGTTATAAACGGCTAATGCCATAATGACTAACAACGGACATATAACAACTAATCTCTATTTAATAGGAATTAAGCCTTTTAAAATACACTTTAATTTCCAACAATCCCCCGCTATTTTAAAAGGCTAATTTTGCTAGATTAATCAATGAGAATATAACACATTATTTTTGGTGCCTTTTGAGCTATGAACCAAAAATTAGGAGCACAAGTTGTGATATTTACCAGTATGGCGAAATAAAAAATTTCTATGAACCATGACTTCTTTATGAATAACAGTGAGCTTGCCACCATATTATATTGTCTAAGATAATGTTGTTTAACGTAGTTGGGCGTTGTTAGGCTATGCGCATGCCTGGTTTATTTTCATGAGAGCTCTAGAGATCATGCCTAAGATCTCATAGGAGCGGCTCCACTCCACTCTCATATAGTTGATTCTATCAAGTGTGCATTCTGGTAACACACCACCCATAAGGGCTATAGAATTCATTAAGAATATATAACTCAACCTCAATCATCAGAATTTTTGCACTATTCACACTATAGGAAGGGACTTTGTAATTTGATAGTGTTCACACTGGGTCAATCAGTGACTTGTTATTACCTATATGAACCTACTTCAAGGGATCTCCTATCACATAGGTTGGGTTCCCATCACTTTTGACCATTTCTCCATAGGCATGTCCCATTCCCCTCAATGTAATTTTTTTATTTTATTTTATATATACAAGCTTTTCGCTTAATAGCTTAGTCAAAGGATCAGTCAATTTCATCTCTGACTACAAAATCTAGTGATCACTTTATTACATATAGCTTATTCAGCTATCTCACGAGCTATACAAATATGTCTACTCTTCAATTATTCATCTTGCTTTTGTATGAGCAATACAGACTTGGCTTACACAGATCATCGACACTCATAATGTCGGTTTCACACAGAATGAAATATTCATTCTTAGCCAATTAGCCTCCACATTAGTCATCTCGAAAGTTATAAACTCGAAATCCAGGATGGACTGAGTAATACTCATTTATTTATCAGGTTTCAAACCACTACTTCACCTTTAAAGGTAAACTCAAATATATTTGATAGATTTTGTCCCATATGAATAAGAATTCAGTTTTCATCGTTATACTCCTTTAGTATAATGGGTATTCATTATGAAATATATCATAGTTCATAATATCTTTCAGATAATTCAAAGTGAAAAATTTTATGAAATAGTGATAGCCACTACAACATTGATTTTTTTTTTTTTTGTTATTAGACAAAGCCCCCGCATGAAAGAAAACTTTTCCAGTTCACATCAAATACCAATTTAAGTATTAGGAAAAACACTAATACCTCAAAAATTACCTTACCATGGTAGAGGAGCAACAACGTGATTCTCGAAATATCGTACTTCAACTCCAAGTCTCCAATTATATGAGTCTGTATTTTTTCCCAGATTTTTGAAGCTACCAAAAATTATTCCATCATTTTTGAACTCATCTCACACTAGTCATAATATTTAGGACAATATGCTCAATTAGTTGTTGGAAGAAATTATTTCAAATCCTTCCTATACATAAGCCGATGAGATTGAAAGCCATCCAAATAATATTTCTATGTATGAGACTCCAATAGATAAATGAACGTACCTCATGATATGTAGTATTTGTACTCAAGAATATAAGTTCCTAGTTCTGATGAACAAAAAATGACCCATTAGAACAAAATAGTAGATGTACACGGCCTCGAATAAGCCTAATCGATTTGTAATTTGTTTTCCTTCAAAAACTTTCAACTATAACACTAAGGTAGTGAAACATTAGTAATTAATTTCGCCTTTAAAATTTATAACTACCGGACAACATTCTAGAACGGGAAATTTTCTAATAAATTATAAATACATTGAGTATAGATAACCAAATAAAGTTTTGACTCTTCCTCTACAGTGTGTAGATAACAGTCAACAAATAGGCAAGGCCACCAGCAAGCACGCAAAGAAAATGAATATTCAATAAGTCAATGTAAGTTTAAAGCCTCAATTTTCTTTCTGACATCCCTTTCACTGAGCATTTGTTATGGGGTATTATAATTAGAATAAAATATTTGACCACTCATACCCAAAAGTGGAGTCAACGAGTGAAAGACCAAAAAAATATTAATTCATGCCTCTAATATATATATTTATCATTATAAACAACAATACTTAAACATAATAGGCACTACTTATCTCGACTTGGTATCAAAAGTAAGTTTTTCGAACAATAAATTAGACTAAATAAAATTGATTGTATTTTCTTACTTATAAACGTTTCATAGTCAGAACTATTAAAGCCAAGCCTTGAAGAACCCAAAGTGTCACAACCTTTCATCATGCTCCCACTGCTTTTTTTTTTTTTTTTAGGTTGCGACTGTTTCTCTTTTTGGCGTTATTTGAATTTGTTATGTGTACACTCTAATACTTCATCAATCACCAAATACAACACAAGCAAAATGTGACAAGGAACAACACAACAATGGTGTCCAACGACAACCAAAAAAAAAAAAAGTTTATCACAATTCATACAAAACAATCTATCCTTAAGATTGTAAGAAAAATTATTCACAAAATATTTAAATAAATGAAGAATTAGAATTGTAGAGTTATAATCAATGAATTATACAGACAACATAGAACAAAAAATAAATTATATCATGTTGAAATAAATATAAATTGAGAGGAAAGGCTAACATATCTGAAGCATGCAAAAGCACTGTCCTTAAGGATAGATTCGCGCCCCCGTAGAAAAGTTATCACAGTGCATCGGGCTCTGGCAACTATCCTCCCAGGATACGACAGATCTTCTCATTATGTGCACTTCACAAGTGAGGCAACAGAAACAACATATCTTTTGATTAACCCAGTAGTATGCCTTAGATTGTTAGTGGAAAATTGCCTCTCAAGGAAGACAAGATGAGTCATATTTATACTAGTCGAGTGTTAATACACTTTACATAAAGTGTATTAACAGCAGGAATAAATCCCAACGGTCATAAATGGCTGATGCCATAATGACTAGCACATAAAGTGTATTAACAGCAAGAATAACTCTCAACGGTCATAAACGACTAATGTCATAATGATCAGTACATAAAGTGTATTAACAGCAAGAATAAATCTCAACGGTTATAAACGGCTAATGCCGTAATGACTAACAACGGACATATAACGACTAATTTCTATTTAATAGGAATTAAGCCTTTGAAAATACACTTTAATTTCCAACATACCTGGTTCTTCTCATTGGGTCGGTCAGTCTCTAGGAGTTTGACGAGCTTAGCCTCCAAAAGCTGATCAAGAATGTCTGGAATGTCAAAGTCAAGAAATGGATACTTCTTCTGTTTCAACTCTTGCAACATCACCTTTTGTTTTTCTTGTTATTTCAGTTGATTTGTTGGCACTGGAGGGTTCACTCTTGCTTTAGCTCCTACTTTTTTAGTGGAGCATTGACGACCATTACTTCTTTGCCTTTTTTCAGTTTGTCAAACTTATTGACTTCCTTCCTATCCTTATGGTGGTTCAGTTGGATGGGAACCATGCCCCCCAAAGTTTGGATGCTTATTTCCATGTCATAGGCGCGAGTCGCTGGCTCTTCAAAAGTTAGAGGTTTGATGTCTTATAGGATATACAATAGCTCCCAGTGCATCCCTTGAATGCACATTTTTACAGCAGAAGTCTTCATCACACGATCTTTGTCATCCAGACTGAGAGCACGACATCTATTTATGTATTTGACGATAGACTCTTCTTTCCTTTGCTTGGTGCTTGTAAGTTGTATCAAGCTTATTGTTCGACAGGTGCTAAAAAATGTGTTGAGAAATTTGCGTTGCACCTAGTATCCTTGAGTGAACAAACAAACTGTTTTACCAAAAGGTCACCGTAAGTTCCTGCACTATTGTAGGTTTCAATGAAGTGAGCAATGTGCTGCTTAGGATCACCTCGTCCATCACATTTTTGAAACTTGTGTGGTTGGTATCCCAAAGGCATGTTGAGGTGTTCAATCCATCTCGTGTACAGTTTGACGTGCATTTGTGAATTTTGGAATGGTACATTTTGTTGTACGCAAATTCTATTGGCTATCATGTTCTGTAGTTATTGGACAGACAATGAAGCAACAGAATTGAAGACGGTAGCTATCCTTGTTGTTTTTCTATTGTGAAGATGTTGGTTGGCATTATTTCTAGAGTGAAATTAGGTGGATATGGTCACTCCTCGCTGGTCTAATGATCAACTTGTATTGGAGCCTTTCCTTTGATGTTAGTTATTTACTGATTTTTTCCTCCAAAACTTTGATTAACTGTGAAATTCTGCTTTCCAATTTTGCAAGCCTTTTTTCCATGCTTATTGTGTTTGTCATCATAATTGCAACGATGTCAGCGTTGGCAGATGATGCTCCATGGAAGATTAGAGTAGAGGGCTCTTTCAATTTCTTCATGCATGTTTTAGTAGAATAGGTCGGCTTTTGCTATTGCGAAGGATTTGATGCATTGCCCCCAACTTTGGTCAGGGTGGATGGTCGACTTCTCCATTCGACGAGAGGGTCGGGTCGGGTCGGGTGAGAGATCTTGTTGCTATGTGACATGTAGGTTCTCCATATCAATATTTTGGTGTGTTTGGACGGAAAGAAATCGTGTCCTTCTGCGAGTTTTTGGACTTCTATACCTAAGTACGGTAGTTGATGCAGGCAATGGAGCTATCGCCTTCTTGCTGGTGGAGCCGGTCATACTTTTGTTTGGTGCCATGGGAGCACTGAATTCCTACTTTTTTTAAAAAAATTTTTTGTTGACTTTTTTCAATGATTTCTTTTTCTTCTTTTTTTTTTTTTGTTTTACGAATAAGCAAAAGATGGGAGGCAAAGATGTCCCGTTGGACATGCCAGAAATTTGATGCGACTATAAATTTTGAGGCTTCAAATAGATAGCCTTTAAAAATACAATTACATATTGCAAATATAAAATTTAAATTTTTGTGAAGCCGATCTCTGTGTAGTTCTTCCAATTAATGCTCCTTTGTGATTTCATCAAGGGTTATGTGAGCTTGAAATTGAAAGAAAGAAACAAATTCCAGAGCTTGATCTTAAACAAAAGAACTAAGATTCCCCATCCGTCGCCGCATCTGTGAATCCATAAGGGTGATCACAACTTCTCTACACATTTTTATGGATGCGAACAAAGGAGAGTGGAGGGAACTTCATCGACCATGACATCAATTGCGTTAGAGGTTGAGATTCGAGGGCTTGTAACAATCCCTCAAAGAGAATGACTCTTTTTATTTCGAGCTTGTGTGTCTCCAATTTCTTTATTAAATAACTTTTTTAAAAAGAAAGCACGAGGAGTAGCCATCTTCTCACTTTAGAGAGAAAGAAGAGTTGAGGGATGAGTTATGTGACTTGAGAATGCAGGAAACACACACACAACAAAAGCTACTTTTTTTTTTTTTTTGAAAAGTCAAAAAATAAAATGCTGAATGGAGTCCTCCCTTATGTTTCCTTTTGCTATAAAAGTTTGGCAATTGGTGAAATTTGATGAATCTGTAAATTTCGAGCCTTAAAACAATTAGGCTTCAAAAATACAATTTCAAATTACAAATAAGAATTTCGAGTTTTTGTGGTGTCAATCTCTGTGTAGAGCCTTTAATTAATGCTCCTTTGTGATTTCATCAAGGGCTACGTAAGTTTGATTTTGAACGAAAGAAATAAATTCTTCAGCTTGACCTTGAACGAAAGAAATGAATTCTACTAAGAGCTGAAACTTGACCTCAAGTAAATACCTTAACTTTGGTAAGAGCTGTAGAGGCTTGATCTCTGTCGGAATGGCTTGACTCCAGTGAGGGCTGTAAGGGCTTTATCTCAAACGAATTTACTTCACTCCTCTAACGGCCATAGGGGCTTAATCTCAGATAGATGTTTAATATTTTACTATTTTTATTTTTTTATCTAGTAGATCCAACTCAGTGGAATTCTGAGATTATACACCCAAAATATTAAGATTATAAGTTTGTAGTGGGTATGTTTAGTAGTTTGGACTTTTGACCTAGAAGATCCATCTCAGTGGCGTCCGGAAAGCATATGAAAAAAATACTAAATGAGAAGAGGAGATTAAAGAGGAAAGTTTTGTAAACTTATTTTTGCTCTCTTCGGTGTGCACTTCAAGGCTTGGTTCATTGCCTATATTCATTGCCTATTTATAGGTAACGAACCAAGGAAGAGGACAAATTCCTCTTTGTTCTTTTTCGTCGTCTTCACATCGGGGGCCATTCGTTTATTTTTTTTTCCATCTGCCAACTTTGAACAATGCACAAAACCAACAAAACATTAATTGTTTTGGGTTGGCAGTTGGCTTGCAAAGTCAAGCCAATTGGCTTGCAAAGTCAAGCCAATTGGCTAATTGTCGACCATTCCTTTTCTTTTCTTTTTTCTTTGTTTTTTTTTTATCTTTACAAATGTCCCTAGTTCAAGGCTTGGTGACGCAGAATTTTGGGACGTGATCTGAACCCAGTCTTGAAGTCCAGCTTGAAGGTTGAGATGTTTTGACAAACATTGAACTTGAAGTATCTAATTCCGACTAGTCTAACTGATGTTGAACTTGAAAGGTCGCAAAGGATATTTTATAGAACTCGAAGTTCTATGGTTTAGGTAAGGATGATCTAGTAAATAGAGAACTTGAACCTCCTCTTAGAGAAGGTCTAGTACCATAGAATTTCAAGGCCAGCGCATAGAGAGACAGGCAATAATTATCACTCCTCCGTCTATTGTGGCATAAGGAGAGCAGTTGGAACTTCCTCGTCTGTCACCTCATCTGTGAACCCATAAGGGTGATACAACTTCTCTACACGTTGTAATAGATGCGAGATAAAGAAAGTGGTTAGAACTTCATCGACCATGACATCGATGGCCTCAAAGGTTGAGATTCAAGGGCTTTTAAGGATTCCTCGAAGAGAACAACTCTTTCTCTTTCTAACTTGTGTCTCTCTAGCTTCTTCATTAGATAACTTCCTTAAAAAGAAAGCACAGGGACTAGCCATCTCCTTTCTAGCCATCTTATCTCTTTAGAAAGAAAGAAGAGCTGAGGGATGAGTTCTGTGACTTGAGAATGCATGAAATATATACACATTAGAAGCTAATTTTTTTATTTTTTTGAAAAGTAAAAAACAAAAGGATACGCTGAATCAGGTGGAGTCCTCCCTGGCTAGAGCTTGATGCTCTATATGATAGAGAGTAAAACCTCCAGAACTTGTATGTGTATTGCAGTACATTATAACTTTACTCAAAATAGCCTTCAGGGACCATTGCAGTGGTGGAGCTTGGACCCGTAACTTCATTTGAGGATGAAGCAATACTAGTGAGATCTATCATAGGAACAGCTGCAGTGAAAGAAACAGGCTGTGCTGTAGAAACAGTAGCTCTCTGTGTTGCTCTATCCTTACTTCTCTAGTTCTAAAACTAGAAATGCACATTTTTCATTTTGACTACTCCATACAGTCGTAGTTGTGAAGTAGGTTGGGAGAGCTGTGATGAATTAGGACAAGTACCTCAATTGTTGTGGAAGTGCGCCTCCAAGATTTGCAGTTGCACTGGACTTGGTTGCCATTTAGTGCGTGGTGACCTATCTTTTTCTAGTCCTGAGGTTCTACAACTGGTTCCATTTTTCTAACTAAAAGGGAGTAAAAGCTTGACATATGGTAGGGATGACTAAAAGGTTGAGGCTGGAATAATGATTCAGACTTGAACTCTCAATTGTTTTTATCTTTTTGGGCTGTTCACAGTTTATACTTATGTAGGCTAAATGTTTTGTTTTGCTGTTGTCGTCTCACCTTTTATACTTTTGCGTTCTAGGAGTCTACTTTTATAGTTGTTGCTGTCTCACCTTTTATGCTCTTATAGGCTAAGAGTGTGCTTTGCTGTTGCCGACTTGCCTTATATACACGTACGGGTAAGGAGTATGCTTTGCTGTTGCCGTCACGCCTTTTATACACGTGTAAGCAAGGAGTATGCTTTGCTGTTGCAGTCTCGTCTTTTATACTTGTGCGGGCAATGAGTATGCTTTACTATTGCCGTTTCGCTTTTTATACTCGTGTGGGTAAGAAGTATGCTTTGTTGTTGCTGTTTTGCCTTTTACACTCATACGGGCAAGGAGTAAGCTTTTGTTGTTGTACTTTTCGCTTTTTATACTTGTGCAGGCAAGGAGTATGCTTTTGTTGTTTTACTTTTCACTTTTTATTCTCGGGCGAGGTAGATCCTCCAATTAATGCTCCTTTGTGATTTCGTCAAGTGCCATGTGAGCTTGATCTTGAACAAAAGAAATAAATTCCTCAGCTTGACCTTGAATGAAAGAAATGAATTCTACTGAGAGTCAAGACTTGATCTCAAGTAGATGCCTTAACTCCGGTGATAGTCCTAGAGGCTTGATCTCGATCGGGCTGGCCTGAATCCATTGAGGGTCGTAGGAGCTTGATATCAAATGGATAGGTTTGAGTCCACTGGGGGCAGTAGGAGCTTGATTTTAGATGGATTGGCTTGACTCATGTGAGAGAGAAAGTAGCTTGACTTCACTGAGGGCCTTATGGGCTTGATCTCAGATCGACCAGTTTGACTCTACTGAGGGCCGTAGCAGGCTTAATCTTAGATGGATATTTCATATTTTAACATTTGGAGTTTGTTTATCTGGCAGATCCAATTTAGTGGCAACAAGAGGGTATACGTCCAAAATACTAAAATTATAATTTTTAAGAGGAGGGGAGGAGGCCTTCTAAAACCTTTTTTTTTTTTTTTTTTGGGTTTCCTCTCTTTTGTGAACCAAAGCTTGGTTCATTGTGTATTAGAAAAGGACAATTTTTTCAAGGTTGGCGTTGCCGACTTTGAAAACTTTCCCTTTTTTCTTCTTCGGGCCCCTTTCGTCTCTTTTTTTGTTTTTTTTGTCCTTATCTTTTTTTTTGTCTTTTTCTCCTCTTATCCTTTTCTTTTTTTTTTCTTTTTTTTTTTCGACTTTCTCTTCTTTTTTTATGACCTTATTTTTAAGGAGTAAACGATGGGAGGTAAAGAGGTTCCACTGGGCTTGCCACACATTTGATGCGACTGTAAATTTCGAGCCTTAAACAGGTAGGATTCAAAAATACAAATACAAATACAAATTACAAATACAAAATTTTAAATTTTTGTAGGGTTGATCTCTATGTGAATCTTTCGATTAATGCTCCTTCGCGATTTTTTCAAGGACCGCATGAACTTAATCTTTGAACAAAAGAAATAAATTCCATAGCTTGACCTTGAACGAAAGAAATAAATTCCACTGAAGGCCGTAGTTTGATCTCAGGCGAATGTCTTAACTCCGGTGAGAGCTGTAGAGGCTTGATCTCTGTTGGAATGGCTTGACTGTAGTGAGGGCTGTAGAGGCTTGATTTCAGGTAGACTAGTTTGACTCCGGCAAGGGCTGCAGGGGCATGATATCAGACAGAATGGCTTGACTCCTTTAAGAGCCGTAGGGGCTTGATCTCAGACGAATATTTAATATTTTAATATTTTGAGTTTTTAATCTGGTTGATCCAACTTAGTGGCAACTAGAAAGTATACACCTAAAATATTAAGGTTATAAGTTTGTAATGGATATGTATAGTATTTTGGACTTTTGATCTAAAAGATCCACCTTAGTAGTAGCGTCTAGAGAGCATACGCAAAAATACTAAACGAGAAGAGAAGATAAGAGAGCAAAGTTTTGTAAACTTATTTTTGCTCTCTTCAGTGTGCACTTCAAGGCTTAGTTCATTGCCCATATTCATTGCCTATTTATAGGCAATGAACTAGAGAAGAGAACAAATTCCTCTTTTTTCTTTTTCTTTGTCTTCACATGGAGGCCATTTGTTTTTTTTTTTTTGTCCGTCGAAGTTCCATAATTTAGGTGAGGATGATCCAGTAAGTAGAGAACTTGAACCTCCTCCTAGAGAAGGTCCAGTACCATAGAACTTTAATGTTAGCGCATAGAGAGATGAGTTGTCGTTATCACTCCTCTCTCTATCGTGACATAAGGAGAGTAGTTGGAACTTTTTGTTTTTCGCCACATCCGTGAACCCATAAAGGTGATCACAATTTCTCTACATACTGTGATAGATGCAAACTAAGGAGAGTGGTTGGAAATCGATCGACCATGACATCGATGGTGTCAGAGGTTGAGATTTGAGGGCTTTTAAAAATCCCTTGAAGAGAATGATTCTTTCTCTTTCTAACTTGTGTGTTTCCAGCTTCTTCATTAGATGACTTCCTTAAAAAAGAAAATAGGGACTAAAGAGCATAGGGACTAACCATCTTCTCTCTTCAGAGAGAAAGAAGAGTTGAGAGATGAGTTTTATGACTTGAGAATGAAGGAAATATATAATAGAAGTTGCTTTTTTTGTAATAGCCAAAACAAAAGGATATATACTGAATTAGGTGGGGTCCTCTCTTATATCTGCTTCTGCTATAAGGGACGAACTAGGCGGCGGCTAATGCGTGTTGTAAAAGTCAAGGCAATATTGTGTGCCGCAAAAGTCATTGCACCTTATCCTTGTCAGCTGACCTCACGGGGCTTGAGTTGTAGCTCCAAGTCAATTGAGTCCTCATTTGGTGGGTTGATGACGTCGACGCAATTGGAACTTTTTAGCCGATTGAATTCACCAAGGTATACTGGAAAAAGAGACAAAGTCTAACCAAAGTGGTTCCCTCCTGGCGCAAGGTTTCCTCTCGGATTGAAGTATGCATGAGGGATGAACCCCTAGCTAGAGCTTGAGGCTCTGTATGATAGGGATTAAAACCTCCAAAACCAGTATATGTATTGTAGTAAACTATAACTTTGCTCGAAATAGCCTTCAGGGACCATTGCAGTGGTGGGACTTGGACCCGTAACTTCATTTGAGGATAAAGCAATACTGGTGAGATCTACCATGGGAACAGTTGCGGTGGTAGAAATAAGTTATGGTGTAGAAACAGCAGCTCTACGTGTTGCTTTTTCCTTACTTCTCTAGTTCTAAAACTAGAAATAGACATTTTTCATTTTGACTGCTCCGTACAGTGATAGTCATGAAGTAGGTAAGGAGAGTTGTGATGAATTAGGACAAGTAGCTCTATTGATGGGAAAGTGCTCCTCCAAGATTTGTAGTTGCGCTAGACTTGGTTGCTATTTAGTGATTGGTGACATATCATTTTCTTGGTCCTAAGGTTCTGCAACTGGTTCCATCTTTCTTATTGCAATGGAGTAAAAGCTTGACATCCAGTAAGGATGAGTAAAAGGTTGAGGCTGGAATAATGATTCAGACTCAAACTCTTAATCATTTTTATCTTTTTCATAATTTATACTTATCCAGGTCAGGAGTTTTTAACTGAATTTTGATTTTTGGTTTGTTAGGCAGTTTATAGTTTATACTCATGCAGGCCAGAAGTTTTGTTTTTCTGTTGCCATCTTGCCTTTTATACTCTTAGGGATAGGAGTCTGCTTTTGTTGTTGTTACTGTATCACCTTTTATACTCTTGTGGCATAGGAATATTCTTTGCTGTTGTCATATGTCCTTTTATACTTGTGTGTTTTTTTTCTTGCAAGCATTGCCGATTTTGAAAACTTTCCCCTATTTTTTTTTCTTCTTCGGGCCCTTTTCTTCTCTTTTTTTGGTTTTTTGTCCTTTTTAGACTTCGAAAATACAAATAAAATTTACAAATAAAAATTTTGAATTTTCGTGCGGTCGATCTCTGTATGGATCCTCCGATTAATTTTCCCTCTTAATTTCGTCAAGGGTCTCGTGAGCTTGATCTTGGACAAAAAAAAATAAATTCCATTGCTTGATTTTGAATAATGCAAATAAATTCCACTGAGGACCGAGGCTTGATCTCAGCCGTATGTCTTGGTGCCGGTGAGGGCTATAGAGGCTTGATCTCGATCGAACTGGCTTGACTCCGCTGAGAGCCGTAGGGACTTGATCTTAGATAGATATTTAATAATTTAATTTTTTTGAGTTTTTTATTTGGCAGATCCAACTCATTGACGGCCGGTGAGCATACACTCAAAACATTAGGGTTATAAGTTTATAGTGGGTATGTTTCGTATTTTGAGTTTTTAGTCTAGTAGATCCAACTAAGTGGCAACAAGAGAGTATAAACCCAAAATATTAGAACTTAGAAATTTTGAAAAGAGGAAGAGAGGAGGAAAGAATTGCAAAGTTTAGCAATTTGCTGGGGATTTGGAAATTGCTTCCAATGCCTCGTCTAGACATATCATGGCCTTTATAGGCTATGAAATGGCCACTGTACCACCAATCTTGTGACATTTTCATTTTTTTTTCTTTGGTCGGTTAGACCTTTGAAAATTTCTTTTTGTCTTTTTCCCTTTTTATTGTGTTAACAAATGTCCCCACTTCAAGATTTGGTGAGGAAGAATTTTGGGACGCAATCTGAACCGAGTCTTGAAGTCCAACTTCAAGTTCGAGATGTCTTGACAAACATTGAATTCCACTGAGTATAAAAGGTGAAAAATTCAACAATAGAATCAAACTCTTATCTCACATGAGTATAAAAGGCAAGCAACTCAGCAGCAAATTTAGACTCCTGTTTCGCACGATTATAACAGGCAAAAAGTTAAACAACAAAAGCAAACTCCTACCTGGCACGAGTATAAAAGGCAAAAAACTCAGAAGTAAAACCAGACTCCTGCTTTGCATGAGTATAAAAGGTGAAAAGTTTAACAACAGAATTAGACTCTTACCTCGCATGAGTATAAAAGGCAAACAACTCAGTAGAAAATTTTAGAATCTTGCCTCGCAAGAATATAAAAGGCAAGACAGAAACAACAACAAAACTAGACTCCTTTTCCGCACGAGTATAAAAGATGAGACGGCAACAGTAAAGCATACTCCTTTCCAGTTTGATTCTATTGAGGGCCGTAGGAGGCTTAATCTTAAATGGATATTTAATATTTTAACATTTGGAGTTTTTTAATCTGGCAGATCCAATTTAGTGGCAACCAGAGGGTATATGCCCAAAATACTACAATTATAATTTTTAAGAGGAGGGGAGGAGGCCATCTAAAACCTTTTTTTTTTTTTTTTTTTTGGGTTTCCTCTGTTTTGTGAACCAAAGCTTGGTTCATTGTGTATTAGAAAAGGACAATTTTTTCAAGGTTGGCATTGCCGACCTTGAAAACTTTCCCTTTTTTCTTCTTCGGGCCCTTTTCGTCTCTTTTTTTGTTTTTTTGGTCCTTGTCTTTTTTTTGTCTTTTTCTCCTTTTATCCTTTTCTTTTCTTTTCTTTTCTTTTTCTTTTTCGACTTTCTCTTTTTTTTTTATGACCTTATTTTTAAGGAGTAAACGATGGGAGGTAAAGTGGTTTCACTGGGCTTGCCACACATTTGATGCAACTGTAAATTTTGAGCCTTAAACAGGTTGGATTCGAAAATACAAATACAAATACAAATTACAAATAAAAATTCTAAATTTTTGTAGGGTCGATCTCTGTGTGAATCTTTCGATTAATGCTCCTTCGCGATATTGTCAAGGATCGCATGAACTTAATCTTTGAACAAAAGAAATAAATTCCATAGCTTGACCTTGAACGAAAAAAATAAATTCCACTGAGGGTCGTAGTTTGATCTCAGGCAAATGTCTTAACTCTGGTGAGGGCTATACAGGCTTAATCTCTGTTGGAATGGCTTGACTCTGGTGAGGCCTGTAGAGGATTGATTTCAGGTAGACTGGTTTGACTCCGGCAAGGGCTGCAGGGGCATGATATCAGACAGAATGGCTTGACTCCTTTAAGAGCCGTAGGGGCTTGATCTCAGACGAATATTTAATATTTAATATTTTGAGTTTTTAATCTGGTAAATCCAACTTAGTGGCAAATATAAAGTGTACACCTAAAATATTAAGATTATAAGTTTGTAATGGATATGTATAGTATTTTGGACTTTTGATCAAAAAGATCCACCTTAGTAGCGTCTAGAGAGCATACGCAAAAATACTAAACGAGAAGAGAAGCTAAGAGCAAAGTTTTGTAAACTTATTTTTGCTCTCTTCAGTGTGCACTTCAAGGCTTAGTTCATTGCCCATATTCATTGCCTATTTATAGGCAATGAACTAGAGAAGAGAACAAATTCCTCTTTTTTCTTTTTTTTTGTCTTCACATGGAGGCCATTTGTTTTTTTTTTTTTTGTCCGTCAGCCAACTTTGAACAATGCACAACACCAACCAAACACTAATTGGTGTGGGTTGGCACTTGCCTTGCAATGTTAAGCCAATTGTCAACCACACCTTTTCTTTTCTTTTTTTTTCCCTTTCTTTTGTGTTTACAAATGCCCTCATATCAAGGCTTGGCGTGTCGGAACTTTGGGACATGATCTAAACAGAGTCTTGAAGTCCACCTTGAAGCTTGAGATGTCTTGGCAAACATTGAATTTGAAGTATTTAACTCCGACTAGTCCAACTAATGTTGAATTTGAGAGCTCACAAAGGATATATTATAGAACTCGAAGTTCCATGATTTAGGTGAGGATGACCCAGCAAATAGAGAACTTGAAACTCCTCCTAGAGAAGGTTCAGTACCATAGAACTTTAAGCCCAGCGCATGGAGAGACGAGTTGTCGTTATCGCTCCTCTATCTATCGTGACATAAGGAGAGTAGTTGAAACTTCCTTGTCTGTCGCCACATCCGTGAACCCATAAAGGTGATCACAACTTCTCTACATATTGTGATAGATGCAAACTAAGGAGAGTGGTTGGAAATCCATCGACTATGACATCGATGGTGTCAGAGATTGAGATTTGAGGGCTTTTAAAGATCCCTTGAAGAGAATGGTTCTTTCTCTTTCCAACTTGTGTGTTTCCAGCTTCTTCATTAGATGACTTCCTTAAAAAAGAAAATAGGGACTAAAGAGCAAAGGGACTAGCCATCTTCTCTCTTCAGAAGAAAGAAGAGTTGAGAGATGAGTGTTATGACTTGAGAATGAATGAAATATATAATAGAAGTTACTTTTTTTGTAATAGTCAAAAGAAAAGGATATACTGAATTAGGTGGGGTCCTCTCTTATATCTCCTTCTACTATAAGGGATGAACCAGGTGGTGGCTAATGCGTGTTCTAAAAGTCAAGGCAATATTGTGTACCGCATAAGTCATTGCACCTTATCCTTGTCAGCTGACGTCGCGGGGCTTGAGTTGTAGCTCCAAGTTAATCGAGTCCTCGTTTGGTGGGTTGATGACGTCGACGCTATTAGAACTTTTTAGCCGATTGAATTCACCAAGGTATACTAGAAAAAGAGACAAAGTCTCACCAATGTGGTTCCCTCCCAGTGCAAGGTTTCCTCTCGGATTGAAGTATGCATGAGGGATAAACCCCTGGCTGGAGCTTGAGGCTCTGTATGATAGGGATTAAAACCTCCAGAACCAGTATATGTATTGTAGTAAACTATAGATTTGCTCGAAATAGCCTTCAGGGACCATTGCAATGGTGGGACTTGGACCCGTAACTTCATTTAAGGATAAAGCAATACTGGTGAGATCTAGCATGGGAACAGTTGCGGTGGTAGAAATATGCTGCGTTGTAGAAACAGCAGCTCTATGTGTTGCTTTTTCCTTACTTCTCTAGTTCTAAAACTAGAAATACAAATTTTTCATTTTGACTGCTCCGTACAGCGATAGTCGTGAAGTAAGTAGGGAGAGTTGTGATGAATTAGGACAAGTACCTCTATTGATGGGAAAGTGCTCCTCCAAGATTTGTAGTTGCGCTAGCCCTCGTTGCTTTTTAGTGCGTGGTGACATATCATTTTCTTGGTCCTAATGTTCTGCAACTGGTTCCATCTTTCTTATTGAAAGGGAGTAAAAGCTTGACATCTAGTAAGGATGAGTAAAAGGTTGAGGCTGGAATAATGACTCAGACTCAAACTCTCAATCATTTTTATCTTTTTCATAATTTATACTTATCCATGTCAGGAGTTTTTAACTGAATTTTGATTTTTGGTTTGTTAGGCAGTTTATAGTTTACTCTCATGGGTTAGGAGTCTGCTTTTGTTGTTGTTATTGTATTACCTTTTATACTCTTGTGGCATAGGAATATGCTTTGCTGTTGTCGTTTGGCCTTTTATACTTGTGTTTTTTTTTCTTGCAGGCATTGCCGACTTTGAAAACTTTCCCCTATTTTTTTTTTCTTCTTCGGGCCCTTTTCTTCTCTTTTTTTGGTTGTTTGTCCTTTTCTCTTTTTTGCCTTTTTATCTTTTTGTCTTTTTCTCCTTTTGTCCTTTTCTTTTTTTTTTTTTAATTTATATTCTTCTTTTTTCGATTTTTTTTTAGGAGCAAAAGATGGGAGGCAAAGATGTCATACTAGGCATGTCAGAAATTTGATGTGACTGTAAATTTCAAGTTTTAAATAGTTAGACTTCGAAAATACAAATACAATTTACAAATAAAAATTTTCAATTTCCGTGCGGTCGATCTCTGTATGGATCCTCCGATTAATTTTCCCTGTTAATTTAATCAAGGGTCTCGTGAGCTTGATCTTGGACAAAAAAATAAACTCTATAGCTTGATTTTGAATAGAGCAAATAAATTCCACTGAGGACCGAGGCTTGCTCTCAGCCGGATGTCTTGGCGCCGGTGAGGGCTGTAGAGGCTTGATCTCGATCGAACTGGCTTGACTCCGCTAAGGGCCGTAGGGACTTGATCTTAGATAGATATTTAATAATTTAATTTTTTGAGTATTTTATTTGGCAGATCTAACTCATTGACAGCCGGTGAGCATACACTCAAAATATTAGGGTTATAAGTTTATAGTGGGTATGTTTCGTATTTTGAGTTTTTAGTCTGGTAGATCCAACTTAGTGGCAACCAGAGAGTATAAACCCAAAATATTAGAACTTAGAAATTTTGAAAAGAGGAAGAGAGGAGGAAAGAATTGCAAAGTTTAGCAATTTGCTGGGGATTTGGAAATTGCTTCCAATGCCTCGTCTAGACATATCATGGCCTTTATAGGTTATAAAATGGCCACTGTAGCACCAATCTTGTGGCATTTTCGATTTTTTTTCTTTGGTCGGTTAGACCTATGAAAATTTCTTTTTGTCTTTTTCCCTTTTTATTGTGTTAACAAACGCCCCCACTTCAAGATTTGGTGAGGAAGAATTTTGGGACGCAATCCGAACCGAGTCTTAAAATCCGACTTGAAGTTTGAGATGTCTTGACAAACATTGAATTCCATTGAGTATAAAAGGTGAAAAATTCAACAATAGAATCAAACTCTTATCTCACATGAGTATAAAAGGCAAGCAAGTCAGCAGCAAATTTAGACTCCTATTTCGCACGATTATAAAAGGCAAAAAGTTAAACAACAAAAGCAAACTCCTACCTCGCACAAGTATAAAAGGCAAAAAACTCAGAAGTAAAACTAGACTCCTGCTTTGCATGAGTATAAAAGGTGAAAAGTTTAACAATAGAATTAGACTCTTACCTCGCATGAGTATAAAAGTCAAACAACTCAGCAGCAAATTTTAGAATCTTGCCTCACAAGAATATAAAAGGCAAGACAGAAACAACAACAAAACTAAACTCCTTTTCCGCACAAGTATAAAAGATCAGACGGCAATAGTAAAGCATACTCCCTCACCCACATGAGTATAAAAGGCGAGATGGCAACAACAAAGTATTCTCATTTCTCGGATGAGTATAAAATGTGAGACAGCAACAACAACAAAACCATACTCTTTACCCGTTTGAGTATAAAAGGCAAGACGGCAACAATAAGAAAAGTATACTCCTTACCCGCATGAGTATAAAAGGTGAGATAGAAATATCAAAGCATATTCCTTACTCGCACGAATATAAAAGTCGAGACAGCGACAACAAAGCATGCTCCTTGCCTGAACAAGTATAAAAGGCGAGACAGAAATAGCAAAGCATACTCCTTACTCGCATGAGTATAAAAGGCGCGATGGCAATAGAAAAGTAGACTCCTAGCCTGCAAGAGTATAAAAGGCGAGACAGCAATAACAAAACAAGACTCTTGGCCCGCATGAGTATAAACTGTGAACGGCTTAAAAACCAAAAATCAAAACCCAATCCAAAACTGCTAACCTGTATGAGTATAAACTGTAAATGACCAAAAAGGAAAAAAAAAAAAGATTGAGGGATTGAGTCTGAATCATTATTCCAGTCTCAACCTTTTACTTGTCTATAGCGTACCTCAAGCTTTTGCACCCTTCTAGCAAGAAAGATAGAACCAGTTGCAGAACCCCAAAACTAGGAAAAAATAGGTCACCAGGAACTTGATGGCAACCAAGTTTAGCGCAACTACAAATCTTGGAGGAGCACTTCCGCAACAATGGAGGTACTTATCCTAATTCATCACAGGTCTCCCAACTTACTTTATGACTGTGGGTGTACAAAGTAGTGGAAACAAAAAATATGTATTTCTAGTTTCAGAGCCAGAGAATTAAGGAGAGAGCAACACAGTGAGTTGCTATTTATGCAACACAGCATGTTTCTACCATTGCCACTGTTTCTATGGTAGATGTCACCAGTATTAATTCATCCTCAAATGAAGTTATGGGTCTAAGCTCCACCACTGCAATGGTCCCTCAAGGCTATTTGGACCAAAGCTATAACTTGCTGCAATACATATAATGGTTCCGCAGGTTTTACTCTTTATCATATAGAGCTTCAAGCTCTGGCTAGGGATTCATCCTTTATGGGTACTTTAATTTGGGAGGAAACCTTGCACTAGGAAGTAGCTACTTTGACAAGACTCTCTCTTTTTTCAGTATGCCCTAGCGACATCAATCCGCAAGAAAGTTCCAATAATATCAACGTCGCCAGCCCGCTGAACGAGGACTCGATTGACTCGGAGCTACGCCTCGAGTCCCTTGAGGTTGGCCAATCAGGACAAGTTGCAACGACTTTTGCAACACGATATTAACTTTTGTAATACGTGTCAGTCGCTACCTCGTTTGTCTATTATAGTAGAAAGAGATGTAAAGGAGGACCCCATCTAATTCGGCATATCCTTTTTTTTTTTGACTTTTGAAAAAGAAAAAAAAAGCAAAAAAAGTAGTTTTTTTTGTGTATATATTTCCTGCATTCTCAAGTCACAAAACTCATACCTCAGCTCTTCTTTCTCTATGAAGAAAGAAAATGGCTAGTCCCTTTTCTCTTTTTTTCAGGAAGTTGTTTAATGAAGAAGTTGGAGACACACAAGCTGCAAAGAGAAAGAGTCGTTCTCTTCGACGTATCCTTAAAAGCTCTTGAATTTCGGCATCTGATGCCATCGATGTCATGGTCGATCTCTATGTGAATCCTCCGATCAATGCTCTTTTGTGATTTCGTCAAGGGTTACGTGAGCTTGATCTTGAACGAAATAAAGAAATTCCACGGTTTCATCTTGAATAGAATAAATTCCACTGAGGACCGAGTCTTGATCTCAAGCAGGTGTCTTAACTCCAGTGAGGGCCATAGAGGCTTGATCTTGATCAAACTTGCTTGACTCCATTGAGGGCTGTAGGGGCCTAATCTCATATAGATATTTAATATTTTAATATTTTGAATTTTTGATCTAGCAGATCCACCTCAATGGCTACCAAAGAGCATACACCCAAAATATTAAAATTATAAGTTTAGAGTGGGTACGTTTAATATTTTGAGCTTTTGATTTGGAAGATCCACCTTAGTGGCGTCCAGAGGGCATACACCCAAAATACTAAATTTAAAACTTAGACGCTGAGGAAGAGATGGGCCAAGGAGCTTGAAATGCTCTATTTTTGGGATGGTTTTCTTCCTCTGGATTGTCTTTTGCAAGCTCATATCACTGCCTATTTATAAGCTTTAAAATTCCACTGTGTCAACAACCGTAAATTTGCTAGCAATGTAAGGTCATTGGTCCGTAGCCAACCTTGGAATTCTTGCATAGAAATTGTACACATCTGTAACTTCATGTGGGGCCATGATGACTTTTTTTTTATTGTTTAGAAGCCCACTAAATTGAGTCCCCAAGCTTCAATGGGCCAAGACGAAATGGTTAGATGTAGCAGCTCTAGTGGTTGATGTATGTAATTTGCACGAAACTAACAAGTTTCATAAGTTTTGGCAAATTCCAATGCGTCACATACCATAGTTGGCTAGCAGTACCTCATCCTTCTGAGTTTGAAGTGCAACTTGGGTCCTGATTGATGTCCACAACAAATGCCAGAATGTGCTTTTTTGAGAGCTTGTTTTGTCTTTTCATTGCCTAAACAACAGAGGAATACTCCATCAAAAGACCTTTGATACAAAGTTTCTTTGAGACATATGAAGTAGGAAGCTCAGCGCTAAATTCCTATCTTATGACAACAATCTTCAGGTAGCTTTCCGTGTAGTAGGTAGTCAATGATTAGTTGATACCAATCATCGGTCTTAGTAACTCGTACGGAGACAGCGTTAGTTGTTCCACTTTCTTTATCATCACTCTGTGGCACAATCCACTTATGACATACAGCAACTACTGTGGTTTGGATTTTTAACTTTACAAGAGATATAGCCAAGTTAGCCAATGCGTTTGCTTGAGAGTTTTGTCGACAAGGAACATGTTCCAAGGTGATGCTTTCAAATTCATCCATCAGCTTTCGAGCGCGTCGATAGTAACGTGCAAGGTCTTTTTGTTCACGTCATATAACCTAGTAAGTTGATTGATAATGAGCTGAGAATCTCCATGGACTTTTATTGTTGAAATCTTCATATCATATTGTCATTTGGAGACCAATGATTAATGCTTGCTACTCGATGGCATTATTTGAGCATAACTTGCTAAGAATGATAGTATATGGTAGTATTTGTCCATGGGGAACGAAAAATACTATGCTGGCACCAGCACCATCATGCCTTGTTGCACCATCAAAAAATATTTTCTACAGTGGCAATGTCTCAATGTAAAAGACCTCTTCATTTGGAAGATCATCTGTAAACTCCCAATTAGACAGTGTAGGATGATCCACAAGGAAATCTGCTAGAGCTTGCCCTTTGACTACTTTTTGAGGCACGTAGACAATATCATAGCTTTGTAGTATTATTACCCACTTAACAAGTCATCTAAGAGGACTGTTCTAGACAAAATGTATTTGATAGGGTAGCTCTAGCAATGAGGTGAATCGTGTGAGCTTGCTTATAGTGCTTCAGGTTATCAATGGTGAAGAAGAGCACTAGACATGTCTTTTCGATGGGCAAGTAGTTCAATTCTGGACCGTTTAATGTTCTACTCAGGTAGTATAAAGCAACTTCCTTTCCTTGTTCATTCTCCTATGAAAATAAGGCTCCTAAAGATCTTTCTTGTGCTGCAACATAGAGAATCAATGGCTTCCCTTGAATTGGAGCACCTTAGACTGGTGGATTTAAAGGTACTTCTTTATGCTTTCAAAGGCTTTGCTACAAGCTTTGTCCCACTTGAAGTTGACATCCTTTTTCATAAACCGATAGAAAGTTTGACACCTTTCAGCTTAGTTGGAAATGAAACAACGAATTTAAGCCAATTTTCCTTGTAGACTTTGCAACTCGAGAAGGTTTTTAGGTTCAGGCATATTTTGAATTGCCTCAACTTTTGATTGACCAACTTCGATGCCACAATGGCGCGCCTCAAATCTAAAGAACTTTCCTGATGTAATGCCAAATGCACACTTGAGAGGGTTCATCTTGAGTTGGTGTTTGCAAAGTCTTTCAAACACCACTTTGAGGTCCTCCAGATGATCTTTGTGCTTCTTAGTCTTTACCACCAGGACATTGACACGACATTCTACTATGTTGTGATAAGTGGCGCTAGCATTCTTTAGCCTAAATGGCATGACTTTGTAGTAGTATATTCCTTTTGGTATGTAGAATGCCATCAACTCCTTATCTTCTGGTGCTGTCCTGATCTGCTTATAGCCTGAAGAACCATCCATGAAGGATAATGCCTCATGGCTAGCGGTTGCATCGATTGTGATTTCCGTTATGGGTAATGAAAAGTCATCTTTTGGGCAGGCTCGATTAAAGTCTCTAAAGTCGACATAAACCCTTAGCTGACCATTTTTCTTTTTCATTGGGAATATATTTGCGATCTATGTTGGGTAGGTAATTTCTCGGATGAGGCCAGCATTGATTAATTTTTTGACTTCTTCCTCAATTTGTGGAATAAGCTCCGGGTAGAACCCTCGTTGTGGTTACTTGACTGGACGGACACCCTTCTTTACTGCTAGACGGGTGCATCACGATCTTCGAGTTGAGTCAAGGCATTTCATTATAACTCTATGCGAATACATCTTTGTATTGACTTAATGCCTAGATCTATTCTTGATCCTCTTTTGGTGTGAGTAAGGTGCACGTGAATGTAGGCCGAGGATCTTTTGGGGAACCAAGATTGACTTCCTTTAGTTCACCAACATTGGCTTGGTCACCATCTTCGGGTTCTGGAGGAGGCACTTTTATTTCACCATCTAATGAATTAGACTCAGCCTCCTCACTAATTATGACGTGAAATGTAGAGGACTTGACTTCCTCTTCTTCATTTGACTGGATTGTCTTCAAGTCAGGCCTCTCTTGTTTGTTTATAACAGTGATGGCACGTGCATCAACTGATCAGTTTTGACTTTTCAATGTGATCTGCACAAGCGACTTCTCTTGATAGCCTAGACTGGGCTGAGACTTTAAAGATTGAGCAGTGGTACCATGCGTGCATTCAATTGGCAGCGTGCCCATTGTGTTTGAGTTTGAGAAGTCATAGCTTGCCTTAGCAAGAAACCTGCATGCATTAGGATCAAATCCTTCGTTTGCTTTTTTCTCTAAAAGTGAGCCGCATGCAATTGCCCACGTGAGTGGTCTAACAAAACCTTTTAGTGGTTTGAGGCCAAGACTGGGTCAATCTTCGATATGTGTAGGGTATGAGTTTCCTTCAAACTGTGAAGCTCTTTTGTCTTGGGTACTGTATCCTTCTTTTTATTTGAGATCAGCACAATAAGAGAACGAAGGCTAACTTTCTTGACACTGCGACTTTGGCACATAGCGTAACATTGGAGTAGAACTCAAAGATGAGGTCTCATGTGAGCGAAGCTCAACAGACTATCGCAGCTTTTTGTCTTTTAGAGTCTGAGAGTGAGCATTGGGAGAGTCTTCGGTAGTTTCAACCTTTTCAAATCACCTCCAATCGAGGAAATTTTTGAAGGAAAGATTGTAGGGTTTTCTAAGTTGGTGTAAAAGATTGTGTCTACTAAATGTGATTTAGCATCATTAAACAACTTTAAATAAACATTGACTTTTTTAACGCCATCCTTGTAGTACTTGAAGCATTGATGCAAACATGAAAGCACAATTCCATTTCCATGAATCTATGGATGACCTAGTAGCATTTTGTATGTGGTACGTGCATCGATCACGTGGAACATAATGCTAGAAGTGAATCACTGATGGTCAGATCCATGTGAATCATTCTGATTGCTTTCTGTCCTCCTTGATTGAAGCCACGCATCAATTGGCATTTTGATAATTCATCAATGCTGATGCCAAGCTACTTCATGGTTGATTTTGGAATGATATTGACTACTGAGACATCGTCAACAAGGATGCGATAAATCTTCTACTCTTTTAACCTAACAATAAGTGGTCAATTGTGGGGCTTGAAACCTAACAAAAGAGTCTCATATGAGAATGAGATAGCAGAGTAGCATGTGATGTGATTTTGGGCCATCTGATCATCTGTTGAATTGGAATCACTTGAAGGTAGAGATTCTGTTGAGGTATGAAGAGCCTTGTCGACTTGGTTCCACTAGACTTCGGATGATTGCAACAACAAAAGCATTTGAGGGTCAGCGAGAAGGTTGTGAAGAGCTTTAGATACCTTCTTTATTATTGACTTTTTGTCGTCGCATTGTCCCTCTTTGTAGTGTGTCACTTCTTCTGATGGACTTGAAGAGATAGTGGTTTGGTTGACCGAGGTTACATTTTCTTGGTCCAAAATGATTTTATTTTGACTTTTGAGTTTCATGATCAGTTCTTTCAAGATGAAACATTTCTCGGTTGGATGGCTAACTATGTAGTGATATTTGCAGAATTTTGAATCATTGATCTGATCCTTCTCATTGGGCCACTTGGACTCCGGGAGTTTGATCTGCTTCGCTTCCAAAACTTGGTTAAGAATGTTTGGGATGTCAGAGTCTGGAAATGGATATTTCTTCTGCTCCAATTCTTGCTACATTACCTTTCCCCTTTCTTATTATTTTAGTGGATTTGTTGGTACTGGAGGGCTCGCTTTTGCTTGAGCTTCCACCTTTATTGGTGAAGCGTCAACAGTCATCATTTCCTTACTTTTTCCCGATTTGTTAGACTTCTTAACTTCCTTTCTACCCCTATGCTGGTCCAGTTGGATGGGAACCGTGCCCCAGAAGTCTGGATGCTTATCTTCATGTCATGCGTTCTAGTCACCAGTTCTTCTAAACTTTGAGCTTTGATGCCCTACAAGATGTATAACAACTCTTAGTGTATCCCTTGAATGCACATTTTCACAACAAAGGTTTCAGTTAGACGATCTTTGCAATCTAGACTGAGAGTGCGCCATCTATTTGTGTTTTTAACAATAGGCTCGTCATTCCTTTGCTTGACTCCGATGAGGGCCGTAGGAGCTTAATCTTAGACAGACTGGCTTGACTTTACTAAGGCCTTTATGGGCTTAATCTCGAACGGACTGATTTGACTCTACTAAGGGCCACAAGAGGCTTAGCCTCAGACGGATATTTAATATTTTAATATCTTCAGCTTTTGATCTGACAAACGCAACTCAATGGCAACCAAAGAGCATGCACCCAAAATACTTAAATTATAATTTTTAAGAGGGAGAGGGGAGAAGGCCTTCTAAAGCCTTTTTTTTGTTTTATTTTTTTTGTTCCCTTCATTCTGTGAACCAAGGAAAAGGACAAATGTCCATTTCCTTTGTTCAAGGTCAGCATTGCCGACTTTGAAAACTTTTCCTTTTTTTTTTCTTTGGCCAACTGCTGGACTTTTGACCTTTTATTTTGTGTTTACAAATTCCCCCACTCAAGGCTTGATGAGGAAGAACCTTAGGACGTGATCCAAACCGAGTCTTGAAGTCTGGATTGAAGCTTAAGATGACTCAACATACATTGAACTTTAAATCTTTAGCTCCGACTAGCCCGATTGATGTTGAGCTTCCATAGAATCTGATATGACCTTGTAGACATCACTTTTGAAGGTTAATCAGAATGATCCAGCCAATCTAGAAATCAAAGTTCCATGTTTTAGGCAAGGATGATCCAGTAAACAAAGAACTTGAACCACCCCCTCGGAGAAGGGCCAGTACCACATAACTTCAAGGCCAGCGCACAGAGAGATGGACTATAATTATTATTCCTCTATATGTCGTGACGTAAGGAGAGTAGTTGGGACTTCTCCATCCGTCACCGCATCTATGTGAGGATGATCACAACTTCTCTGCACGTTGCAATACATGCAAACTAAAGGGAGTGGGTTGAACTTCATCGACCATGACATCAATGGCATGATTGGAACTTATTCGACCATGACATCGATGGCATCATAGGCTGATATTCAAGGGCTTTTAACGATCCCTCGAAGAGAATTACTCTTTCTCTTTCTAGCTTGTGTGGCTCTAGCTTTTTCATAAAGAGCTTCCTGCAAAAGAAAGCATAGGAACTAGCAATCTTCTTTCTTCAAAGAGAAAGAAGAGCAAAGGTATGAGTTCTGTGACTTGAGAATTCAGGAAATATATACACAATAAAAAAAAGAGGATATGCCGAACCTAATGGGGTCCTCCTTTATATCACCTTTGCTATAAGAGACAAATGAGGCAGCGACTGATGCATATTGCAAAAGTCAATACCATGTTGTAAAAGTTGTTGCACCTTATCCTTATCGGCTGACCTCATGGTGCTCGAGGCATAACTCCAAGTCAATTGAGTCTTCGTTAAGTAGGTATGTGATGTTAACATTATTGAAAATTTCTTACAGATTGACGTCATTAGGGTGTACTGAAAAAAGAGACAGAGTCTCATCAGAGTAGCTTTCTCTTGGTGTAACATTTCTTTCTGGATAGAAGTACCCATAAGGGATGTATCCCTGGATGGAGCTTGAACCTCTGTATGATAAGGAGTATAACATCTAAAACTAGTATGTGTATTGCAGTAGGCTATAGCTTTGGCCAAAATAGCCTTGAGGGACCATTGCGGTGGTGGAGCTCGGGCTTATAACTTAATTTGAGGACAAATAAATACTGGTAAGATCTAACATAGGAACAGCTGCGAGAGTGGGAACAACTGATGCTGCAGAAATAGCAACTCTCTGTGTTGCTCTCTCCTTACTTCTCTAGTTTTGAAACCAGAAATACACATTTCCTGTTTTGATTGCTTCGTACAACTACAATTGTGAAGCAAGTCGGGAGATCTGTGATGAATTAGGATAAGTACCTCCATTGCTGTGGAAGTACTCCTCCAAGATTTGCAATTACGCTAGATTTGGTTGCCATCAAGTGCGTGGTGACCTATTCTTTCCTTGGTCTTGAGGCTCTGCAACTGGTTCCATATTTATTGTTTGAAGGGTGTAAAAGCTTGAGGTACGCTAAAGACGTGTAAAGGTTGAGACTGGATCGTTTATTTTTTTTAACTTTTTTACCTATTCACAGTTTATACTCATACAGATCAAGAGTTTTGGACTAGGATTTGATTTTTGGTTTTCAGACCATTTATAGTTTATACTCATGTGGGCCAAGAGTATTATTTTGCTATTATTGTCTTGTATTTTATACTCTTGTGGGCAAGGAGTATGTTTTACTTTTGCCATCTCGCCTTTTATACTCGTGCGGGTAAGGAGTATGCTTTTGTTGTTGTTGTTGTTTCGCCTTTTATACTCGTATAGGCAAGGAGCTTGGCTTTGTTGTTGTTGTTGTCTTGCCTTTTATACTCTTGTCGGCAAGGAGTATGTTTTGTTGTTGCCGTGATGCCTTTTATACTTTTACGGGCAAGGATTTTGCTTTGCTATTGTTGTCTCGTCTTTTATACTCATGCAGGCAAGGAGCATGATTTGTTGTTGCCATCTCGCCTTTTATACTCATGCAGGCAAGAAGTATGCTTTACAGTTGCTATCTCGCCTTTTATACTCTTGTAGGTAAGGAGTATTTTTTTGTTGTTGTTCTCGTCTTGCCTTTTATACTTGTGCGGGTAAAGAGTATACTTTTGTTGTTGCAATTTTTGCCTTTTATACTCTTGCGACCAAGGAGTCTGCCTTTATTGTTGTTGCCATCTCAATTTTTATACTCGTGTGGGCTAAGAGTCTGCTTTTTTGGTCAAACTTTTCACCTTTTATACTCGTGTGAAGCAAGAGTCTAAATTTATTGCTGAGTTGTTCGCCTTTTATAAGTAAAAATAAGTTTACAAAACTTTGCTCTCTTATCTCCTCTTCTCATTTAATATTTTTTGCATATGCTCTTTGGACGCTACTAAGGTGGATCTTCTAAATTGTAAATTTTGAGCCTCAAATAATTAGGTTTTGAAAATACAATTGCAAATTACAATTAAGAATTTTAAATTCCTGTGGGGTCGATCTTTGTGTAGATCCTCCGATTAATACTCCTTTGTATTTTCGTCAAGGCGTACATGAATTTGATCTTGAACGGAAGAGAATAAATCCCGTTAAGGCCAAGGCTTGATCTCAGGTGGATGTCTTAACTCTGGTGAGGGCAGTAGAGGCTTGATCTCGATCGGAATGGCTTGACTCTGATGAGGGCCATAGGGATCTGATCTCAAGCAGACTGGTTTGACTCTAGCAAGGGCTGCAGGAGCTTGATCTCAGACGGACTAGGTTGACTCCTCTGAGGGCTGTAGGGGCTTGATCTCTGACCAATATTTAATATTTTAAGTTTTTGATTTGGTAGATCCAACTCAGTGGCAACTAGAGAGCATATACCCAAAATATTAAGATTATAAGTAGGTAGGTTTAGTGTTTTGGACTTTTGATCTGGAAGATCCACCTCAGTGGCGTCCAAAGAGCATACGTAAAAATTACTAAATGAGAAGAGGAGATAACAGAGTAAAGTTTTGTAAACTTGTTTTTTCTCTCTTCGGTGTGCACTTCAAGGCTTAGTTTATTGCCTATATTCATTGCCTATTTATAGGCAATGAACCAAGGAAGAAGACAAATTCCTCTTCTTTCTTTTTCGTTGTCTTCACATGGGGGCCATTTATTTTTTTTTTTCTGCTGGCCAACCTTGAACAATGCACAACACCAACCAAACATTAATTGGTGTGAGTTGGCAATTGGCTAGCAAAGTCATGCCAATTGCTGACCCCCACTTCAAGGCTTGGTGAGCCGGAACTTTGGAATGTGATCCAAACCGAGTCTTGAAGTTCATCTTAAAGCTTGAGATGTCTTGAAAAACATGGAACTTGAAGCATTTAGGTCTGACTAGTCCAACTGATGTTGAATTTGAAAGCTCACAAAGGATATTTAGTAGAACTCGAAGTTCCATGGTTTTGGTCAGCATGATCCAATAAACAGAGAACTTGAACCTCATCTTGGAAAATGTCTAGTACCATAGAACTTCAAGGCCAACACATAGAGAGACAAGCTATAGTTATCACTCCTCTCCCTGTCATGACATAAGGAGAGTAGTTGGAACTTCCCCAGCCGTCATCATATCCATGAGTCTATAAGGGTGCTCACAACTTCTTTGAACATTGTGATAGATTGGAACTAAGGAGAGTGGTTGGAACTTTGTCGACCATGGCATCGATGGCATCAGAGGTTGATATTTAAGGGCTTTTAAGGATCCCTCGAAAAGAACGACTCTTTTTTGTTCTAACTTGTGTGTCTCCAGCTTCTTTATTAGAGAATTTCTTGCAAAATGAAATTGTAGGGACTAGTCATCTTCTCTTTTTAGAGAGACAAAAGAGTTGAGGGGTGAGTTCTGTGACTTGAGAATGTAGGGAATATATGAAGAATAGAAACCACTTTTTTATTTTTTGCAAAAGTCAGAAAAAAATACTGAATCAGATGGGGTCCTTCTTTGTGTCTCCTTCTACCATAAGGGACAAATGAGGCTGCGTGTCGCACAAGTCAAGGCAATAACATGTGCCGCAAACGTTGTTGCACCTTTTCTTTCTCGGCCGCTCTTGCAAGGCTAGTGGTGTAGCTCAAAGTCTATCGAATACTCGTTCGGCAGGCTAGTGACGTCGACGTTATTGTAACTTTCTTTCTGATTGAGGTCACTGGGTGTACTAGAAAGAGAGACATAGTCTCATCGTAGTAGATTCTTCCTAGTGCAAGGTTTCTTCTTAGATTGAAGTACCCATAAGGGATGAATCCCTGGCTGGAGCTTGAGGCTCTGTATGATAAGAAGTAAAACCTCTAGAACTAGTATTTGCATTGCAACAGGCTATAACTTTGTTTGAAATATCCTTGAGGAAGCATTGCAGTGCTGGAGTTCAGACTCGTAACTTCATTTGGGGATGAGGCAATATTGGTGAGATCTATCATAGGAACAGTTGCGGTGGTAAAAACAGGCTGTGTTGCAGAAACAGCAGCTCTCTGTGTTGCCCTCTCCTTACTTCTCTTGTCCTAAAATCAGAAAGACACATCTCGTTTTGACTACTTCGTACAGCCACAGTCGTGAAGCAAGTTGGAAGAGCTGTGATGAATTATGACAAACAAATCCATTGTTGCAGAACTGCTCCTCCAAGATTTACAGTTGTGCTGGGCTTGGTTGCCATTTGGTCTGTGGTACCCTATCCTTTCCTTGGTCCTAAGGTCTCATCTTTCTTGCTAAAATGGAGCAAAAGCTTGACATGTAGTAAGGACGAGTGAAAGGTTGAGGCTGGAATATTGATTCAGATAAAAACTTTCAATCGTTTTTATCCCTTTCAGTCGTTCACAGTTTATACTCATGCGGGCTAGTCGTTTTGGACTAGGTTTTGATTTTCTTGTGCCGTTCATAGTTTATACTTATGTGGGCCAAGAGTTTTATGTTGTTGTTGCCGTCTCGCCCTTTATACTCTTGCGGGTAAGGAGTATGCTTTTATTATTGTTGTCTTCTCACCTTTTGTACTCATATGAGCAAAGATTATGATTTTGCTGTTGTTGTCTTCTTGCCTTTTATGCTCGTGTGGGTAAAGAGTCTGCTTTTGTTGCTTTTGCCATCTCACCTTTTATACTCGTGTGGGTTAGGAGTATGCTTTTGTTGTTGTTGCCGTTTTGCCTCTTATACTTGTGCGGTTAAGGAGTCTACTTTGCTGTTTCTGTCTCGCAAGGAATCTAGTTTTGTTATTATTGCCATCTTCTTTTTATACTCGTGCGGGCAAGGAGTATGCTTTGCTGTTACCATCTCGCCTTTATACATGTGTAGGCCAGGAGTATGCTTTTGTTGTTACTGCTGTCTCGTCTTTTATACTGGTGCAAAGCAGGAGTCTGATTTTATTTCTGAGCTTTTTACATTTATACTCATGTGAGGCAAGAGTTTGGGATCAAGGCCTTTTTTGTGTGGGCTTTTTTTTTTTGAACTTGCATTTTTAAATTTGGGTTTTGAGTTTAGATTTGGGTTTGTATTTGGATTTTGGTTTTGGATTTGGATTTCAGCTTTGGATTTAGATTTTGGCTTTGGATTTGAATTTTAGCTTTGGATTTGGATTTGGTCTTTGGTTTTGGATTTGGATGTTGGATTTGAAATTGGGCTTTAAGCGTTATTTGGGCCTGTACATGAGCATTAGAAATTTTTTTCTCTTTTTTTTTCGAACTTTTTTTCAAAATTTTTTTGGAATTTTTTTTTTCTTTTGAATTTTTTTCTTTATTTATTTTTTTGAATTTTTTTTCCTTTTTTCTTTTTTTTTTTTTTTGCTTTATATATATGTAGTAACGCTTTATCTGATCATCTGTTATAATGGAATCACTCAAAGGTAGAGATTTTGTCGAATGATACAGCCATGTCGATTTGGTTCTGCAACACTTCAAATGATTGCAACACTGAAGGAAGTTGAGGGTTAGTGAGGAGGTTTTGAAGAGCTTTAGATACCTCTTCTATTTTTGACTTTTTTATCGTCGTGCTATCCCTTTTTGAAGTGTGTCGTTTCTTCTAATGGATTTAAACAAATAGTGGTTTGGTTGGCTGAGGATATATCTTCCCAGTCCAAAATGATTTTATTTCAATTTTTGAGTTTCATGATCAACTCCTTTAAGACAAAACACTTCTCAGTAAGATGGCTGACTATGCGGTGATACTTGCAAAATTTTGGGTCATTAACCTGATTATTCTCATTGGGTTACTCGATCCCTGGAAGTTCAACCAGCTTAGCCTCCAAAAGTTGATCAAGAATGTCTGGAACATCAGAGTGAGGAAATGGATACTTCTTTTGTTCCAACTGTTGCAACATCACCTTTTGCCTTTCTTGTTGTTTTGGTTGATTTATTGGCACTGGAGGGTTCAGTTTTGCTTTAACTCTTACTTTTTTTTGGTGGAGCGTCGACAGCCATCACTTCTTTGCCTTTTTCCAATTTGTTAAACTTATTCACTTCCTTCCTGTCGCTATGTTGCTTCAGTTGGATGGGAACCGTGTCCCCACAAGTTTGGATGCTTATTTCCATATCATACGTGTGGGTCGCCAGCTCTTCAAAAGCGTGAGGCTTGCTGCCTTGTAGGTTATACAATAGCTCCTAGTGCACCCTTGAATGCACATTTTTATGGCAAAAGTCTCTATCAAATGATCCTTGTAATCTAGACTGAGAGTACGCCATTTGTTTATGTATTTGACGACAGGCTCTGTTTTCCTTTGCTTGGTGCTTGTAAACTGTATCATGCTTACTATTTGACGGGTGCTGAAAAATCTGTTAAAAAACTCGCGTTGCACCTATTCCTAACTGTCAATTGATTCTGATATGAGGTTTATGAACTAGGTGAAGGTGGTGTCCTTGAGTGAACGAGCAAATTATTTTACCAACAGGTCACCGTAAGTTCCTACATTGTTACAGGTTTCGATGAAGTGAGCAACGTGCTGCTTTGGATCACCTAGCCCATTGAATTGTTGAAACTTGGGTGGTTGGTATCCCAAGGGCATGCTAAGGTGTTTAATCCGTTTTATGTAGGATTTGACGTATATTTGTGAACTTTGAAATGGTACACTTTATTGTAGGTGAATTGTATTGGTTATCATGTTCGTAGTTGTTGGACAGATAATAAAACGACAGAATTTGAAGAGAATAGCTGTGTGGGACCGCAATGTTGTTTTTCTATCATGAAGATGTTGGTTGGCATTGTTTCTAGACTGAAACCAGGTAGATATGGTCGCTCTGCGCTAGTCTCAGGATCAACTTGTATTGCAGCCTTTCCTTTGAGGTCAGTTATTTAATAATCTTTTTCCTCCAAAACTTTAATTACCTCTGAAATTCTACTTTCCAATTCTGTAATCCTTTTTTTCATGCTAGTTGTGTTTGTTATCATAACTGTAACGATGTCAATGTTGGCAGATGATGCTCCATGGAAAACTGTAGTATAGGGCTCTTTTGATTCCTCCATGCTTGTTTTAGTAAAATAGGCCAGCTTTTGCTATTGTGCGGGGTTTGACACATTGCCTCGAACTTTGGTCGGAGTGGCTGGTTGACTTCTTCATTTGACAGGAGAGTCGGGTGAGAGATTTTATTGGTGTGTGACCTGTAGATTTCCATGTCAATATTTTGGTGTGTTTGGGTGGTGAGAAATAGTGTCCTTTTGCGAGTTTTTGGATCTACATACCCAGGTAGGGTAGTTAATACAGGTAATGAAGCAGTTGCCTTCTTACTGGTGGAGGCGGTCATGCTTTTCTTTGGTGCCATGGGTGCACTGAATTCCTTTTTTTTGTTGGAACCTTTTTTGTTGACTTTTTTTTCGATGATTGTTTTTTTTGTTTCTTTCTTTTTTTATGAAGTATCAAAAGATTGGGGGCAAGGATGTCTTACTAAGCGTGCCAGAAATTTGATGCGATTGAAAATTTTGAACCTTAAAACATATACACTTCGAAAATACAATTACAAATCACAAATATAAGTTTTAAATTTTTGTGGGGCCGATATCTGTACAGATCCTTCGATTAATGCTCCTTTGTGATTTCATTAAGGGCCACGTGAGCTTGATCTTCAACGAAAGAAATAAATTCCACAACTTGACCTTGAACAAAAGAAATGAATTCCACTAGGCCGAGGCTTGATCTCAGGTGGATGAGAGTGGTAGAGGTTTTATCTTAATCGGACTGGCATGACTCCATTGAGGGCCTTATGAGCTTGATTTCAGACGGACTGGTTTGACTTCACTGAGGGTTGTAGGGGCTTGATCTCAGACAGACTGGCCTAACTTTACTGAGAGCATTATGGCTTTGATCTTAGATAGACTAGTTTGACTCCATCGAGCGCTGCAAGAGGCTTAATTTCAGACAGATATTTAATATTTTAATATCTTGGGTTTTTCATTTAGTAGATCCAACTCAGTGGCAACTAGAGAGTATACACCTAAAATACTAAAATTATAATTTTTGAGATGAGGACGGAGGAAACAAAAAAAATATATAAAAAGTTGTCCGAAGGCCTCTTTCCCTCCTCTTAAAAATTATAATTTAGTATTTTGGGTATATGCTCTCTGGTAACAACTGAGTTGGACTTGCTAGATTAAAAACCTTTAGGCCTAGTCCAGGCATTTCCTTGTAACTTCATGCGAATACATCCTTGTATTGACTTAATACTTGGACATATTCTTGTTCCTCTTTTGGTGTGAGTAAGGCATTAACGGATGTAGGTCGAGGATCTTCA
Source organism: Carallia pectinifolia (assembly GCA_037832335.1). Lineage (NCBI taxonomy): Eukaryota > Viridiplantae > Streptophyta > Magnoliopsida > Malpighiales > Rhizophoraceae > Carallia > Carallia pectinifolia. The sequence continues at coordinate 917,838 of CM075454.1, read as the reverse complement.
AGGGAACCAAGATTGACTTCCTTGAGTACATCAATGGTGGCTTGGCCGCCATCTTCCAGTTTTGGAGTAGCCTCTTTTATTTCACTATCTGATGAGTTAGACTCAGTCTCCTCACTAATTGTGACGTGAAATGTAGAGAATTTAACTTCGTCTTCTCCACTTGACTGAATTGACTCAAGTCAGGTCTCTCCTGCTTGTTGATGATGGTGATGGCGCGTGCATCAACTAATCAGTTTTGGATTTTCAATGTGATCCTCATAGGAAACTTCTTTTGATAGCTAAGGTCAGGTCGGGACTTTAAAGATTGAGTAGTGGCGCCATAGGTGCATTTAATCCGTAGTGTATGTTGGTCCCTTCGGTGAAGCCTAGAGGGGGGGTGAATAGGCTTCACAAATAAAAATCCTCAAATAAAACTTTGCAAATGAATGTAAACAAGAGATTGAAAGAAATACAATACTAATTTTTACAAGGTTCACCAAATGGCTACGTCCTTGGTCTTCTCAATAATCCCTCTCTTGGAGATTCTTGAGAGTTCAACTATAGGGATGCCTTTGGGCGCACCAATCACCACCGTACAGTTTACAAGAAGACTCCACAAACACCTTTGCGTCCGCCTTCAAATTGGTTGTTGCACAAGTCCCACTTGCCAACACCACTTTCCCTTTTCTTTTAGATTTTCCTTCTTGGAGTTCAACCCTAACTCCTTACAAGATGATTCTCACAAGTCCCACTTGAGAGCTCTCACCTATTCTCACAATGTATTACAATACAAATGAAACTTACTAGGTTGAATGCTAGTTTTACAATGAAAGCACTTACAGCAAAGAAAGCCTTTTTTCCTTAGGAGAGATTGTACAATAATTGAGTATATCTTTCTTCACATGTAAAACATCTTCAAGTGATGTTTAAGTAGCTGAAAGATAGGTTAGCAACTTGTTAGAGCCGTTGCCATTGGTTGCACATGCATACTTTGTTGTTTTCCTCTTGATAGCTTTGCATTGATTCCCTTGTCTAACACCTTTTGGTAGAACGGCTATAACTTGGTACAGACAGCTTGAAAAATTTTGATTCATTTTTTGTTATTTCATAGACTTTCATAGATATCTACCCACTAAATTTGACTATTTTTTAATGAGTTTAGCATAGTCAAATAAATATTGGAATATAGACGTTAAAGTTCCATCATACAGTCTGCACACTTTTAGTAGAACGTTATTATCTTGCACATGGCTTTGAAGTGTGACGTGATTTTTTTTGTATTGATTAATAGGCACAACAGGGAATCTACACACAAAATGTCACATTCAAATTAGTTGTGTGATCTTCCAGATAGCCGTTTCAATTTACTCCATGTTCACTGAAGGTTCCTAATTGCTTGCACCCTCTTGGTATAAAATTCGTAAGGTTTTCTCTAGGGCTCCAAAAATTGCACAACTAAGCTCATTTGAAACTAGACTTATAGGCCTGCAAAACTGTGTATACTTTAGGCCCAAAATGTATCTCAAGTGAGTGAGTTTGGTACCTGGAATTTGCCCAAACAGATTTACTCTTGTGCTGTCTTTCTAAGATAGTAGCTTAATAAGGCCCAATGTGATCTTTCTCTTCCATGCACATGTAAGATGACATATGTATACCTCTTTGGACTTCTTGAACCTGAATTGTATACTTGAAGAACATACAAATGAAATTCACTTGTACTTATGTTAGATTGGTTCATAGCTCATTATCAAAACACTCATCCTCAAAACATGAATTCACACTTTGTAACAATTTCTTAATGTATGCATGGGGTGTGAATTTTCCAACAATATCCACCTTTTTTATGATGACAAAACCTTTAAATAGATGCTCCCCCTTAATGTAAGCTTCCTCAAGAAATGCTCTTTCTTGATGACTCTCTCTTAATTTTCTCCCCCTTTTTGTCATCAATAAAAATGGTTGAAACTAAAAATGTGAATGCTAACTAGGTTAAGAGATTGAGACTCCCCCTTAATGTATGCCTGTATCACAAGTTCACATTTACAATTAGGCATATCAGTTATCATAACTTTGAAATGTAGGTCTTGTAGAGTTCAAATACAATCATTAAATTAGAGTAAAGAGTGGATTATGTGAACTTAGAAAATAATGCCTCAATTCCAAAAACGTTTCACTAGAACAAAAATAGAGTGTATTATGTGCAATGCTCATAGAAAATGGTTTTCAATGCATTTGCTTCATTAATTTGAAGTAATTTCATTGAAAGTTTGGCCACTTTGTTATGCCATAAAATGGCAAGACATAAACACAAACATTCATGCAAGATTAAGCAAATGAAGACATTCAAGAATATGCTAATGCATGGGGTGTGACATGCTTAATTCTCTTCTTAGATTACAAAATTGATCTATCAAGAGGTCTTGGAACAAGAGTCCATACTTGGCTTCATTCAAAATTGGGTCACTATGTTGCCAAAAATTCAATGTGGGTCACTATTTTCAAAAATAGTTCATGAATAGGTCAAAAAATGTTACCGTAGTCAATTGCTTATGTGGATGTCCAACTCAACAGTCAATTGCTTACATGGAAGCTGACATGGCATGCCTAGTCAGAAAGGTTGCTGATATGGCACACAGTCAGAAAAGTCGCGAACAGTCAGACGGAAGTAGCTAATAGTTACGTGAAAGTGGAGGACAGCTGGCCAATTATTACCGCAGACAATCAAGTGTAATTTTCAGATCGTCAGGCATAAAGTGAGGATTGAAGGAGATATGCATTATCTCAATTTATCACTTTGTTGTGTCCAGAGTTTCATCTTTTAGATTAACCATCTTTCATCTTTCATCTTTGTTGTTTCCAAAGTTTCATCTTTCATCTTTTAGATTAACCATCAGAACATGGAATTTGGAGACTCATCTAATTCCAGATGGAAACCAGAGCCAGAGCAATTGCAAATCTTAGAAGATGTTTTTTGTGGCATTGAAAAAGCTTGTCCCACATCAAGATAGCTTGCTCAACTTGCCTCACTGTTGAGACAATATGGTCCAGTTCAGGCAAGTAATATTAGAGTCTGGATCCAGAATCAAAGGCACGATATGAGAAGGGCCATAGCGCCTCCTGTTATATATCTCAACAATGTATGTTCAATTATACCAAATGTTACTGGAATCGTTTCTCAAGAAAATCCCATCCAGCATCACCCACCACCAGGGATTTCCTCTTTCCCATTTCAGATCTTTGACGTCGGTCAGAGATCAAACTTTGAAATGTTTGATGTGGATCAGAGATCAAACTTTCAAATCTTTGATGTGGGTCAAAGACCAAACTCCAACGAGTATTTTTACCAAGTAGGGAGCATTATTCCAGTAAGCAGCAGATCGGTCGACCCTTCTCATGAGGAAGAAAGGGAAACACTCACTCTCTTTCTTATTTATCTAGGCAATGTCAATCAGCGAGGAAATTCTGGTAGCATCAAATTGCTATCCCACCGAATGATGAGGACTCTGTGGATCTAGAGCTATGCCTTGGGCCTTACATGAGGGACTGACAATGACAAGATAAGAAGACATTTTCTGGTGTGAGAAAATGGATATGCAGGGATGTTGGTTTGTCTTGTAGTGCATGAATCATGGTGGGTGTACTGCAATATGAATGCATGTAATAAGTAGTTGGCATTGTTTGCATAAGTGTGTAAGATAAAAGTTTTGGGCTCTTACCCTAATGGTATTATCTCCTTGTAGAGCGTTCATGTATGTGCTATCAATATCATTGCAAGGGTTGAAAAGCTTCCTTTCGCTCACCATCTTATTCACATGGATTCTCTTTTGGGCAGCATCACCAAGACTCAATTCAAGCTTGTTTCCTTTCTCAAGAGGACAACTCTGACACTTCTTCAAGAATCAATCATAACTCTTCCAATATAACTCCAAATCATATTTTGCTTCTTCCATTTGAAAGTAGACTCATAGAGCTTTTCATACATGTATAGATCATGGGTTGATTCCTCTCCATCTGGCCACGGTACCTGCTGGAAGCTAACTAATCCTGCTGGCGTGACAGACTGTGTACCTTTCAGTTTGTTGGCAATGTCTCCTTCTACACATATCCAATTGACGTGATTCTTATCAATTTGAAAACTGGATAGAATTATCTTTCTGTCCATATATATTTCAACAACTGATTCTTTCCCAATTTTTCGCAGCAATCTCAGAAAGTGGACTGATTCTATTTGCTTGATAGGTTGAGCACCCTTTAGTCATTTGGTCGTATCTTGCTGTACAGACCTCCAAAAAATTCAATTGTAGAAGCGTTCAAAACTAGACATCTTGAGCTTTCTAATCGTATATAGCACATTATCTAGTTCATATCCATGTGAGCAAACGAGCCTTTTAAAGTTGACCATACTGGATAGTACTTACACTGAATGGGACCAATATCAATAGTTGTCTTATGCTAGCATTGCTTCCATTTCAATTGATGTTTATTTGATTAAATCATTTAACTACACAGTTAAATAAACTTATTAGTAACTCTCAATGTTTAGCAATCATCAAAACCAAAAAAAATGAAACCTTAGGGTCTTAACAAGCAAATGCATTACACAACTTATTCTTTTCATACTTAAGCTTTGGTAAACCTCTCACTAAATCAAGTTTAGATGATTTTGAAATCATATTCATTCTAGCATGTCCAAGCTTTCTATGCCAAATCCAAGGTTCTTCTTCTTTTAAATAAACTATACATATGTCAATTGAAAACAAATCATTTAAAGTAAGCACATAGACATTTCCTTTTCTTTTTCCTACAAATATCAATGCTTTAGTATGGGGATCATATACTTCACAAGTCATGGGTTTGAATAATACCTCAAAACCTTTATCACACAATTGGCTAATGCTAATTAAGTTGTGCTTTAAACCACTTACCAAAGCAACATCCTCAATAAAACTTGATACATTGTTACCTATAGTGCCAACTCCAATGATTTTTCCTTTTCCATTGTCTCCAAACGTGACACATCCTCCATCCTTCCTTTTTAGTGTGGAGAAAAATGATGGTTCTCCGGTTATATGCCTTGCACATCCACTATCAAGGTACCAAATGGCATCTTCTTTAAAATATGTTGCCTTCAAGCACTTTTCCACCTACAAAACAAGATGTAGAATATTTTGGTACCCATATCTTTTTGGGTCCTTCAATGTTACACCAATCATTCTTCTTCATCGAATATTTAACCATCCATACTTGTTTGAATTTATTAGGCTTTTCCTAAGCTTTAGAAGATGACAGATACTTGTTGTGATCACTAGGTCTTCTAAGTCTACAATCATGAAATTTGTGTCCTTCTTTATGGCAATAAAAACATGATACAACAATTTTGTTTTCTTTTATGGGATTAGTCTTGTTTTTGGTGAGGTAGCCTAAACCGGATTTGTCAAAAATTTTCTTTTGAAAAGATAACATCTCATCTAACTTATTGCTACCTAATATGAATTTTGAAAAGGACTTTTCTAAATTTGAATTCTTTTCTTTAAGGTCCTCAACTTCTTTTTCCAAAGCATGATGTAAGTTGTCTTTGATGTTAGGGGTCTCTTTAGATATTGCAAGCTCTTGTTTAACAAAATTTTTAACTCACTACAAGTTGATTTATGATCTAATTTAGCATTTTCAAGTTCTTCTTTTAAAAGACTATTTTCCAAGACAATTTCATCTTTCTCTAACAAAAGTTTTTCACACGCTTTCTTTTGCTCTTTATATTGTTTATATTTCCTTTTAAATGTGATTAATAACTCATCAAAAGCTTCTCTAAGTTCTTTGTAAGAGGGAAGATCCATTATCTCATTGTCACTTTTATCGTCATCATCTAGGGCCATGAGTGCCATGTATGATTCTTGCTCTTTCTCATCTTCATCATCACTTTCACCCCATCCTACAAGAAATGCTTTCTTACCTTTCTTACCTTTCTTTTTCTTGAGATTGGGACAATCTACCTAGAAGTGGCCAGGTTGACTGCATTCAAAACAAAGAGGCCCTTCTTCCTCTTCACTTTTGTTGGACACTTGTTTCTTGAGCCTCCTTCTTCTTTTGGGATATTTCATCATCTTCTTGAACCTTTTGACAAAAAGAGCAAGTTCTTCATTATCAATGGTTGAATCACTTTCAACATCACTTTCATCATCCTTTTGATGTTTCAAAGGAATATTGGCTTTAGCTTTGAGTGCTACATTTTTTGAGGATGATTCTACTTGTGGTAATATATTTCTCCTTTTGAGTTTGACCTCATGAGTCATCAAAGACCCAAGCAACTCTTCCATGGTTAGCTCCTCCACGTTGTGAGTTTCTTCAGTGGCATTAATCTTCATTTCGTACTCCTCATTCATTGAATTCATTAATTTCTGCACAAGTTCACCCTTTCCAAGTACTTTGCCAAGATTGGCTAGTCTATTAGCAATAATCATGAGTGTATCATACAAACTTTTAACCGATTCATTTGGTCTCATAGTGAAAAATTCAAATTCTTTCATAAGCATGCCAAGTTTAACTTTCCTAACTTTTAATGTCCCTTCATTTGAGAGACACAATGTATTCCAAATTTCCTTAGCATTTTTACAATGTTTGATGGTGTTATATTCACTTCTAGCTATGAACATTTTCAAATTATAATATGCTCTTTCATCTATTTGGCTTTTCTTATAGTCCTCTTCATCCCATTTTCCTATTGGTTTTTCTCCCAAGGTTTTCACTCCCTTATCATCAACAACATCTTCCTTAGGCACATATGGTCCCTCTACTACACTTAACCAAACTTTTATCCCCTTAGATTTAAGATAACTTTCCATATGGTCTTTATAGTATTGAAAATCACTACCATCAAAGCAAGGTCTCTTGTTTTCATTGGATGAGGATTCCATGGGGATCCCTCAAGGATGTTAAGCCTTACAAGTGAGGTTAAGCTCTGATACCAAATGTTGCTCTCTTCTGTGAACCCTAAAAGGGGGGGGGGGATAGGCTTCACAAATAAAAATCCTCAAATAAAACTTTGCAAATGAATGTAAACAAGAGATTGAAAGAAATACAATACCGATTTTTACAATGTTCACCAAATGACTACGTCCTTGGTCTTATCAATAATCCCTCTCTTGGAGATTCTTGAGAGTTCAACTATAGGGATGCCTTTGCGCGCACCAATCACCACCGTACAGTTTACAAGAAGACTCCACAAACACCTTTGCGTCCGCCTTTAAATCGGTTGTTGCACAAGTCCCACTTGCCAACACCACTTTCCCTTTTCTTTTAGGTTTTCCTTCTTGGAGTTCAACCCTAACTCCTTACAAGATGATTCTCACAAGTCCCACTTGAGAGCTCTCACCTATTCTCACATTGTATTACAATACAAATCAAACTTACTAGCTTGAATGCTAGTTTTACAATGAAAGTATTTAGAGCAAAGAAAGCCTTTTTGCCTTAAGAGAGATTGTACAATGCTTGAGTATATCTTTCTTCACATGTAAAACATCTTCAAGTGACGTTTAAGTAGCTGCAAGATAGGTTAGCAACTTGTTAGAGCCGTTGCCATTGGTTACACATGCATACTTTGTTGTTTTCCTCTTGATAGCTTTGCATTGATTCCCTTGTCTGACACCTTTTGGTAGAACGGCTATAACTTGGCAGAAACAGCTTGAAAAATTGTGATTCCTTTTTTGTTATTTGAAGAATTGCATAGATATCTACCCACCAAATTTGACTATTTTTTAATGAGTTTAGTGTCGTAAAATAAATATTGGAATATAGACATTAAAGTTCCGTCAGACAGTCTGCACACTTTTAGTAGAACGTTAATATCTTGCAGATGGCTTCAAATTTTTACTTGATTCTTTTTGAATTAATTAATAGTCGTGTGCTCTTCTAGGCAGCCGTTGTAATTTACTCTATGTGCACTGAAGGTTCCTGACAGCTTGCACCCTCTTGGTATAAAATTCATAAGTTTTTCTCTAGGGCTCCAAAAAGTGCACGACCAAGCTCATTTGAAACTAGACTTATAGTCCTGCAAAACTATATATATTTTAGGCCCAAAATATATCTCAAGTGAGTGAGTTTGGTACCTGGAATCTGCCCAATAGATTTGATCTTGTGCTGTCTTTCTAAGATAGCAGCTTAATAAGGCCCAATGTGATCTTTCTCTTCCATGCACGTGTAAGATGACATATGTATACCTCTTTGGACTTCTTGAACCTGAATTGTATACTTGAAGAACATACAAATGAAATTCACTTGTACTTATGTTAGATTGGTTCATAGCTCATTATCAAAACACTCATCATCAAAATATGAATTCACACTTAGTAACAATTTCTTAATGTATGCATGGGCTGTGAATTTTCCAACAGTGTACCCATGGTGTTTAGGTTTGAGAAGTCATAACCTGCTTTAGCAAATAGTCCATATACATTAGGATCAAATCCTTTGTTTGTTCTTTTCTCTATAAATGAGTCACGTTCAGTTGCCCTCTTGAGTGGCCTAACAAATCCTTTTAGAGGTTTTAAAGGAAAATCAGGTCAATCTTTTGTATTGGTAGGGTGTTAGTCTCCTTCAAACTATTAAGCTCTTTTGTCTTCAATTCACTCTTTTATTTTCAATTCACCGTTTCTTTCCTTTTGTTTGAGATCAGCACAATAAGAGAAAGGAGGTTGACTTTCTTAACACTGCGACTTTGGCACATAGCATAGGATTGGAGTAGAACCCAAAGACGCGGTCTCATGTGAACGAAGTTCAGTAGGCTATCACGGCTTTCGTCTATTGGAGTCTGGGAGTGAGCATTGGGAGAGTCTTCGGTAGCTTCAACCTTTTTCAAGTTGCCTCATATGGAGAAAATATTTGAAGGAATGATTTCAAGATTGTCTGAGTCGGTGTAAAAGATTGTGTCTACTAAATGTGATTCAGCATCATCAAACGGCTTCAAGTTGGCATTAACTTTTTGAATGCCACCCTTGTAGTACTTGAACCGTTGATGCAGACTTGAAAGCATGACTCCATTTCCATGAATCCATGGATGACCCAGTAGCATTTTGTATGTGGAACGTGCATCGATCACATGGAACTAAGTGCTGGAAGTGAGATCACTGATCGTCAGATCCAAGCGAATCATTCCAATTGCTTTTTATCCTCCTTGGTTGAAGCCATGAATCATTAAGCGGATTTTTGATAATTCATCAATGTTGATGCTAAGCTCCTTCCTGGTTGATTTTGGAATGATATTGACAACTGAGTCATCGTTAATAAGGATACGATAAATCTTATGCTCTCTTACATATCTTGACACGTAGAGTGGTCAATTGTGGGGCTTGGAACCTAACAACAGATCCTCATGTGAGAATGAGATAGCAGAGTAGCATGTCACATGATTTTGGACCATTTGCTCATCTGTTGAATTGAAATCACTTGAAGGTGGAGATCCTGTTGAGGTATGAAGAGCCTTTCCCACTTGGTTCTGCCAGCCTTCGGATGATTGCAACACTGAAAGTAGTTGTGGGTTAGCAACAAGGGTTTAAAGAGCTTTAGATACCTTCTATATTGTTGACTTTTTGTTGTCGTATTGCTTCTCTTTGCAGTTTGTCGCTTCTTCTAATGGACTTAAGAGATTGTGGTTTGGTAGACCGAGGTGATGTCTTCTTGGTGCAAAATGATTTTATTTTGGTTTTTGAGTTTTATGATCAGTTCCTCCAAGATGAAACACTTCTCGGTTGGATGGCTGACTATGCGGTGATAATTGCAGAATTTCAGGTCACTAATATGATCCTTCTTATTGGGCCCCCTCGAACTCCGAGAATTCATTCAACTTTGCTTCCAAAAGTTGGTCAAGAATGTCTGGGACGTCGGAGTCAGGAAATGGATATTTCTTTTGCTCCAATTCTCGCAACATCACCTTTTTCCTTTCTTATTGTATTGGTCAATTTGTTGGCTCTAGAGGGCTCACTTTTACTTTAGCTCCCACCTTTATTGGTGAAACATCAACAGCCATCACTTCCTTGCCTTTTCCCAGTTTGCCAGACTTTTTAACTTCCATCCTGCCACTATGCTAGTCTAGTTGGATGGGAATCGTGCTCCCGGAAGTCTGGATGCTTATCTCTATGTCATGCATGTGAGTTGCCAATTCTTCGAAAGTTCGAGATTTGATGCCTTGAAGGACGTATAACAACTCCCTGTGCATCCCTCAAATGCACATTTCTACATTAGATATTTCAATTAGATGGTCTTTGCAATCTAGACAAGGAGGGCGCCATCTGTTTGTGTATTCAACTCCGAGCTCTTATTTCCTTTGTTTGGCATTAGTAAGCTCCATCATGTTTACTGTTCTTTAAGTGTTAAAAAATTTGTTGAGAACTATCAATTGATTTTGGTTCGAGGTTTACAAACTAGGTGAAGGTGGTATCTTTGAGTGAATGAACGAACTCTTTCACCAAAAGTTCTCTGTAAGTCGTCATCATAAGATAGAAATTCAATGTCGAGCTTCCTGCTTCATATGTCTTGAAGACACTTTGTATCAAAGGTCTTTTGATGGAGTATTTCACTGTTGTCTAGGCAATGAAGAGGCAAAAGCTATCAAAGAAGCATATTTTGGCATCTGTAGTAGGCATCAATCAGGATCCAAGTTGCACTTCAAACTCATAAGGATGGGGTACTACTGGCCAACTATGGTACGTGATGCATTAGAATTTGCCAAAACTTGTCAAGCTTGTTAGTTTTATGCGAATTACATGCATCAGCCACCAAAGCAGCTGCATCCGACCGTTTCATTCAAGCCCTTTGAAGCTTGGGGACTCGATTTAGTAAGGCCTTTGCCAAAGTCATCCTTGGGTTACCTTTACATTCTTGAAGCAATAGATTACTTCTCAAAATGGATCGAAGCTATTCCACTTAGAGAACTAAAGAAGGAACATGTTGTTAATTTCATCTGAACTCATCTGATCTATCGTTATGGCATTCCTCAGTTCATCATCATTAATAATGGTCAGCAGTTCTACAACAATTTGATGGATAAGATCTAAAAAATGTTCAAGTTCAAACAGTACAAATCGTCGATGTATAATGCGTTGGCTAATGGCTTAGCTGAAGCATTTAACAAGACCTTGTGCAACTTGCTGCGAAAGGTAGTCTCTAAATACAAAAGGGACTGATATGATAGAATTCTCAGGCATTATTAGCATATCATACAACTTATCGGACTTCAAAGTAGGTAACACCATATGCCTTTGTATGTGGTCGAAGAACTACTGCCATTAGAAACATAGATCCCATCCCTCTACATGGCTGTCTATGAAGGCCTCACATGGGAGGAAAATGCCTAACTGCATTTGGATGAGTTGAAAGCCCTTGATGAGAAAAGGCTCCAAGCACAACAGGAACTTGAGTGCTTCAAAGCCTAATTCACTAATGCATTCAACCACAAAATTCACCCTCGATCATTTCAAGTTAGGGCCACGGCTCCCATCCAACCAGACCAACAGAGGGATAGGAGCACCGTCTCAGTGACAAGCTCACTTCTTAGTGGGATAGGGCATACTTGGTTCAAAAAGCTTACATAAACAATGCTTACATGCTATCAGACCAAAAAAGTATCTGAACTGACTCAATCAAATCTCTAAAGCATTATTATATGTAGATAAAGAAAAAAAAATTAAAAAATTTCAGAAAAGAAAAAAAATCCAAAAAGCAAAAAAATCTAAAAAGCAAAAAAAAGAAAAAAAATTTTGAAAAAAGAAAAAATTGAAAGATTCCAAAGAAATCCAAAAAATTGAAAATATCAAAAAGAACAAAAAAGGAAAAAAATTTTCTAAGGCTCACGTACATGCTCAAATCCAAAGCCCAAAGTCTAAATCCAAATCCAAAGTCTAATCTAAATTCAAAGCCCAAATCCAAATCCAAACCCCAAACTCAAATGCACGGTCCAAACCCAAATCCAAAGCTTAAATCCAAATCCAAATCCCAAAATTCAAATCTAAATCCAAATTCTAGCCCAAATCTTATATCCAAATTTAGGGGCAAACTCAAACCTGGACTTAAAACCTAAATTCAAAGCTAAACCCAAAACCCAAATTCAAAAGTGCAAGTCCAAAAAAAAAAAACCACCAAAAAAATCCTGATCCTAGACCCTTGCCTCGCATGAGTATCAAAGGCAAAAAGTACAATAACAAAAGTATACTCATCGCCCGCACCAGTATAAAAGGTAAAACGGCAATAGTAAAGCATGTTTATTACCTGCACAAGTATAAAAAGCGAGATAACAACAACAAAACATAATCTGAACCCAGACGAGTATAAAAGGCAAGACGACAATAATAAAAAAAATAGACTCCTAACCCGCAAGAGTATAAAAGGCAAGACGGCAACAACAAAACAAAACTCTTGGCTCGCATGAGTATAAACTGTGAATGGCCCAAAAAACAAAAAATCATTACAGTCCAAAACTCTTGGCCCGCATGAATATAAACTGTGAATGGCCCAAAAAGATAAAAACGATTGAGAGTTTGAGTCTGAATCATTGTACCAGCCTCAACCTTTTACTCATCCTTACTGCATATCAAGTTTTACTCTCTTTCAGCAAGAAAGATGGAACTAGTTGCAGAATTTTGGGGCTAGGGAAAGTAAAGGTCACCACACATTAGATGGCAACCAAGTCTGCCGCAACTGCAAATCTTGGAGGAGCACTTTCGGAACAATGGAGGTACTTGTCCTAAATCATCACAGCTCACCCAACTTACTTCCCGACTATGGCTGTACGGAGCAGTTGAAACAAAAAATGTGTATTTTTTGTTTCAGAACCGAAGAAGTAAGGAGAGCGCAACATAGAGAGCTGCTGTTTCTGCAGTATAGTTTGTTACTACCACCGCAACTGTTCCTGAGGTAGATTTTACCAATATTACTTTGTCCCCAACAGCCAACCAATAAAGAAGAAGAAAAAAATAAAAAAGTCAAAAGTCCAACAGTCGACCAAGAAAAAGAAAATAATAATAATAATTTGGTGGTTGGTAGAATAATGGCCATTTTATGGCCTTTTATAGTCCATGAAATGGCCAACTTGAGGACATATTTAGAGAGAATTAAAAAATATTGCAATTCATTTACAATATTCTTCCTCGTCTCGTTTTCGTATTTTGGGCGTATACTCTCTAGACACCACTTACGTCAATCTTTTAAATCAAAAGTTCAAATTATTAAATGTACTCATTTCTAAACTCATAATCTTAATATTTTGGGTGCATGTTCTCCCGTCACCACTGAGTTGGATCTGTAAGAGCAAAAAATCAAAATATTAAAATATTAAATATCTATATAAGATCAAACCCCTACGACCCTTAGTAGAGCCAGGCCCTTCCGATCAAGATCAAGCCCCTACGGCTCTTATCGGAATTAAGGCATCCGTCTGAGATCAAGCCTCAACCCTTAGTAAAATTTATTTCTTCCAGTCAAGATCAAGCTGTGGAATCTATTTCTTCTGTTCAAGATCAAACTCACGTGGCCCTTGACGAAATCACAAAGGAACATTGATGGGAAGATTCGTACAGAGATTGACCCACATAAATTTTCAATTTTTATTTGTAATTTGTATTTGTACTTTTGAAGTCTAACTGTTTTAAGGTTCAAAATTTACAATTTCATCAAATTTCTGGCATGTCTAGTGGAAATCTTTGCCTCCCATCTTTTACTCTTTAAAAACAAAAGGTCGAAAAAAAGGTCAAAAAAGAAAAAAAAAAGAAAAACACAAAAAAAAACAAAAGAAAAGGGCCCCAAGAAAAAAAAATAAAAAAATTTTTGAAAAGAAAAGGTAGGAATCCAGCACACCAATAGCACCAAAGAAGAGCACGACTACCGTCACCAGAAAAAATGCGATTGCACCATTACTTGTATCAACTACCCTACCAATGTACGCAGTCTAGAAACTTGCTGTCTGACATAATTCCTCACCGTCCAAACACAGCAAAATATCGAAATGAAAAATCTGCAGCTCGCACAACAACAAGATCTCTCCCCAGACTCTCTCATTAAATGGAGAAGTCGATCATCCACCCCGATCTAAGTTGGGGGCAATGCGACAAAGCTCAGACAACATCAAAAGGCAACTTATTCTACAAAAACAAGCACAGAGGAATCAGAAGAGCCATTTACTTCAGTCTTCTGTAGAATATCATTTGCCGATGCTAATGTCGTCACTTTTATGATGACAAACACGATCAGTATAGAAGAAAGGATCACAGAATTGGAAAAAATAATTTTCTAATTGATCAAAGCTTGGGTGGAAAAAGATCAATAGATTGCCAATTTCAAAGGGAAGGCCCCATTCCAAGTTGATTCTAAGGCTCGCAAAGAGTAGCCGTATCTACCTGATTTCACTTCAAAAGTAATGCCAATTGACAACTCTATTGCAGAAAAACAATCAGGCGATTCCACGCAGCTGCTACCTTCAAATTCTATAGTTTCGTTATTTGTCCAACAATTATGGGACATGATAACCAATACAATTTGCCTACAACAAAGTGCATCATTCCAAGGATCGCAATGTACGTCAAACCGTACACAATGCGGATTGAAAATCTTAGCATGCCTTTGGATTACTAACCACCCAAATTTCAATAATTCCAAGGATGAGGAGATCCTAAACAGCACATTGATCACTTCATGGAGACCTGTAACAACCCAGAAACTTATGAAGATCTTTTGGTGAAACAGTTCATTCGTTTACTCAAGGATACCACCTTCATCTAGTTCATAAACCTTGAACCAGAATCAATTGACAGTTGGGAATAACTACAACGTGAGTTTCTCCATAGATTTTTAAGCACTCGAAGAACGGTAAGCATGATGGAGCTTACCAGTACCAAGCAAAGAAAAAAAGAGCTCGTTGTCAATTACATAAATAGATGGCACGGTCTCAGTTTAGATTGAAAAGATCGTTTGATTGAAATCTCTACTGAGGAAATGTGCATTCAAAAGATGCACTTAGAGCTGTTATACATCCTGCAGAGCATCAAACCTCGAACTTCCAAAGAATTGGTGACTCACGTGCATGACATGGAGATAAGAATCCAGACTTCTGGGGGCATAGTTCCCATCCAACTAGACCAGCATGGGGGCAGGAGGGAAGTTAAGAAGTCTGATAAATCAGGAAAAGGCAAAGAAGTGATTACCGTAGATGCTTTACCAATAAAGGTGGGAGCTAAATCAAAAGTGAGCCCTCCAACGCCAACAAATCAACCGAAACAACAAGAAAGGCAAAAGGTGACGTTGCGAGAATTAGAGGAGAAGAAATATCTATTTCCCGACTCTGACGTCCCAAATATTCTTAACCAACTTTTGGAAGCGAAACTAATAGAACTCCCAGAGTCCAACCAACCCAATGAGAACAATCGAGTTAGTGATATGAAATTCTGCAAGTATCATCGGATAGCCAGCCATCCAACTGAGAAGCGTTTCATCTTGAAGGAACTGATCATGAAACTCAAAAAGTAAAATAAAATCATTTTTGACCAAGAAGATGTAACCTCGGCTAGGCAAACCATTATCTCTTCAAGTCCATTAGAAGAAGCAACGCATTGTAAAGAGGAACAATACGACGAAAAAAATTCGACAATAGAAAAGGTATCTCAAGCTCTTCAAAACCTTCTCGCTGACCCTCAATTTCTTTTGGAGTTGCAATCATCCAAAGTTTGGAGGAACCAAGTCGGCAAGGCTCTTCATACCTCAATAGGATCTCTGCCTTCAAGTGATTCCAGTTCAGCAGATGATCAGATGGTCCAAAATTATGTTATATGCTATTCTGCTATCTTATTCTCAGATGAGGATCTTTTGTTAGGTTCTAAGCCCCACAATCGACTACTCTATGTGTCAGGATATGTAAGAGAGCAGAAGATTCGTCGTATCTTTATTGACGATGAGTCGATAGTCAATATCATTCCAAAATTGACTATGAAGGAACTCGACATCAACATTGATGAATGATCAAAAAGCCCCTTGATGATTCATGGTTTCAACCAAGGAGGACAGAAAGCAATTGAAATGATTCACTAGGATCTAATCATCGATGATCTCACTTTCAGCACTCTATTCTTATGATCGATCCACGTACCACATACAAAATGCTACTGGGTCGTCCATGGATTCATAGAAATGGAGTCGTGCCTTCAAATCTGCATCAATACTTCAAGTACTACAAGTATGGTGTTCAAAAAGTCAATGCCGACTAAAGCCGCCTAATAATGCTAAATCACATTTGGCGGACGTAATCTTTTACCCCAACTTAGATAGTCTTGAAATGATTCCTTCAAAAATTTTCTCCATTGGAGGTAACTGAAAAAAGGTTGAAGCTATCAAAAACTCTCCCAATGCTCGCTCCTAGACTCCAATAGATGAAATGCTGCGACAACTTGCTGAACTTCGCTCACATGAGACTGCGTCTTTGGGTTCTACTCCAATCGTATGCTATGTGCCAAAGTTGTAGCGTTAAGAAAGTCAACCTTTTTTATCTTATTGTGTTGATATCAAACAAAAACAAGGATACAATGAACCTAAGACAAAAGAGTTTACAGTTTAAAGGAGACTCACACCCTACTAATACCAAAGATTGACCTAGTCTTGGCCTCAAAACCATTGAAAGGGTTTGTTGGACCACTCATGGCGGTGATTGAATGTGGCTCACTTCCAGAGAAAAGAATAGATGAAAGAGTTGGTCGTAACGCATACAGGCTCTTTGCTAAGGCGGGCTATGACTTCTGAAACCCTAAAATAATGGGTACGCTCAATCTTCAAAGTTTTGACCTAGCCTAGGCTATCAGAAGAAGTTGCCTGTGTAGATCACATTGAAAAGCCAAAACCGATCAGTTGATGCACACGTCGTCACCATCACCAACAAGTAGGAGAGGCCCAACTTGAAGTCAATCCTGTCAAGTGGAGAAGAATAAGTCAAATCTCTACATTTCACATCCCAATTAGTGAGGAGGCTGAGTCTGACTCATCGACAGTGCAATACAAAAGGCTCTTCCAGAACTTGAAGATGGCAACAAAGCCATCGTTGATCAACTCAAGGAAGTCAATCTTGGTTCCCCAGAAGATCCTTGACCAACATTCATGAGTGCCTTACTCACACTAGAAGAGGAACAAGAATACGTTTAAGTATTAAGTCAATACAAAGATGTATTTGCATGGAGTTACAAGAAAATGCCTGGACTCGACTTGAAGATCACGATGCACCGTCTAGTAGTAAAAAAGGGTGCCCATCCCATCAAGCAACTAAAACAGCAGTTCTGCCAGGAGCTAATTCTACAAATTGAGAAAGAAGTCAACAAGTTAATCAGTATTGGCTTCATCCGAGAAGTCACTTATCCAACATAGATAGAAAATATAGTCTTAGTGAAAAAGGAAAATGGGTAGCTAAGGGTTTGTGTCAACTTTAGAGACCTCAATCGGGCTTGCCCAAAAGATTACTTTTTGTTACCCATCACGAAAATAATAGTCAATGCAATTACTGGCCATGAGGTATTATTCTTCATGGATGATTCTTCAAGCTATAACCAAATCAGGATGGCACTAGAAGATGTGGAATTGATAGCATTCTGCAAACCAAAAGGAATATACTACTACAAAGTCATGCCATCTGGGCTAAAGAATGCTAGTGCCACTTATCAACCTGCCATGCAAAAGATTTTCGACGACGTGCTTCACAAAATTATAGAATGTTATGTTGACGACTTGGTGGTAAAGCGTAAGGAGCACTAAGATCATCTGGAGGAACTCAAGGTTGTGTTTGAAAGACTTCATATGCATTAGCTCAAAATGAATGCTCTCAAGTGCGCATTTGGTGTCACATCAAGAAAGTTCCTTAGATTTGTGGTACGTCATCATGGCATTGAAGTTGATCAATCAAAGTTTAAGGAAATTCAAAAGATGCTTGAACTTAAAAATCTTCACGAGTTGTGAAGTCTACAAGGAAAATTGGCCTACATTCCTTGTTTCAAGTGGGATGAAGCTTGTAGCAAAGCCTTCAAAAGCATAAAGAAATACCTTTTCAATCCACCAGTCTTAGGTGCCATAATTCAAGGGAAGCCGTTGATTCTCTACATTGCTGTATAGGAAAGATCTTTAGGAGTTTTGCTTATGCAAGACAATGAGTAAAGAAAGGAAGTTGCCTTATACTACTTGAGTAGAACATTAAACAACTTAGAGTTGAATTACTCACCCATTGAAAAGACATGTCTACCACTCTTCTTTGCCATTAATAAGCTAAAGCACTACATGCAAGCTCACACAATTCACCTTGTTGCTAGAGCTGATCCTATCAAGTAAATCTTTTCTAAACCAGTCTCATTAGGATGACTTGCTAAGTGGGCAATAATACTACAAAGCTATGATATTGTCTACGTGCCTCAAAATGTAGTCAAAGGCCAGGTTTTAGCAGATTTCCTTGTAGATCATCATGCTTGTTTGATTGGAAATCTACAAATGATCTCCTAGATGAAGAAGTCTTTTACATTGAGACATTGTCACCGTGGACAATGTTCTTTGATGGTGTAGCAAGGCATGACGGTGCTAGTGCCGATGTAGTATTTGTCACTCTTCAACGACAAATGCTACCATGTGCTATCATCCTTTGTGAGTTATGCTCAAATAATGTTGTAGAGTATCTAGCATTAATCATTGGTCTCCAAATGGCGGTTGATATGAAGATTCCAACAATACAAGTGCATGGAGATTCTTAGCTCATCATCAGTCAACTTACTTGGTTGTATGATGCAAAGAAAGAAAGCCTTGCACCTTCCAATTGGTGCACTCGGTAGCTGATGGATGAATTTGAAAGCATCACCTTGGAACACATTCCTCTTCAAGAAAACTTTCAGGCATACGAGTTGGCTAATCTGGCCATGTCTCTTGCAAAGTTAGAAATCCAAACTATAGTGGTTACTGTATGTCAGAAGTGGATTGTGCCAAAAAATGATAATGAAGAAAGTGGAGCAATTAATGCTGTCTCCGTACATCTTACTGAGGCCGATCATTGACATCAACCAATCATTGAGTACCTACAACATGGAAAACTACCTGAAGATCGTTGCCAGACACTAGAAATCCAACGTCAACTTCCCACTTCTTATGTCTCAAAGAAACTTTTTATCGAAGGTCTTTTGATGGAGTACTTCTTCGTTGTCTAGGCGATGAAAAGGCAAAACAAGCTCTCAAAGAAGCACATTTCGACGCCTGTGGCGAACATCAATTAGGACCCAAGTTGCACTTCAAACTTAGAAGGATGGGGCACTATTGGTCGACTATGGTACGTGATTTATTGGAATTTGCCAAAACTTGTCAAGCTTTTTAGTTTCATGCAAATTACATACATCAACCACCAGAGCCACTACATTCGACCATTTTGTCCTGGTCCTTTGAAGCTTGGAGACTCAATTTAGTGGGGCCTTTGCCATAGTCATCCTTGGGTTACCTTTACATTCTTGCAGCAACAAATTACTTTCCAAAATGGGCTGAAGCTATTCCACTTAGAGAAGTAAATAAAAAAAACGTTGTCAATTGCATCTAGACTCATTTAATATGTTGCTATGGAGTTCATCAACTCATCATCATTGATAACAACAAGCAATTCTACAACAATTTGATTGATAAGCTCTACAAAAAGTTCAAGTTCAAGCAGTAAAAGTCATCGATGTATTATACCCCCGCTAATGGCTTAGCTGAAGCGTTTAATAAGACCTTGTACAACTCACTGCAAAAGGTAGTCTCCAAATCCAAAAGGGACTGGCATGATAGAATTCTTGAGGCGTTATGGGCATATCGCACAACTTGTTAGACTCCAACACAGGTGACAACGTATGCCTTGTCTATGGCATCAAAGTAATACTACCAAAGGAAACATAGATCTTGTCTCTCAAAGATCAAGTTGGATGCTCCTGAATTTAATGTTGAATTGAATGCTGAAGTGTTTCTTGACTGTCTTGATAGTTTAGAGGATTATTTTGCATGGTATGGCATGAATGATTTTGAGCGCGTCCAATTTGCAAAGATGAAATTGGTAGGGTTAGCTAGAAAATTTGGCAGAATGAGCTTCGTAAATCTAAACGTTTAGGTGAGCCTCCCATTATCCTATGGGAAGTCATGACGATGAAGCTTAAATCTAAATATGTTCCCTCCTATCATAGGAGTCAGCTCTATACTCAACTTCTAAGTCTTAAGCAAACGACTTTTAGAGTTACTACTTACATGTCTAAATTCGAAGAGTTTCTCCTTCGGTGTGAGCTGTATGAAGATCCTTACCTCACTCTCAACCGTTTTGTTAACGGTCTCAAGCCTGAAATTCAAAAAGAGGTTATTTTGCTTGGTCCAGCTCTTTGGAAGAAGCTTATCACAAGGCCTTAGAGGTTGAGAAGTACATCATGACCTTTTCATTCACGCGCCCGTTTCCTTCTGTTGGAGTGCGTCCAACCAAAATCTCGTTTTCTTTTTGTTTCACTTCTCAAAACAAACCTGTCAATCTGTCCACTCCTTTGCATTCCACTCCTTCCACTTCTCATCCGGTAGGCTTTGCTTTTGAATCCCGTGTAAGTAACTCCCGTTGAGTGTTTTCGTTGCCATTAAAAGGGTCACATTGCCTCTCATTGTCTTGACCGTGCTCTCGTTATGGAGAAAGAGTTTGATGATCTCTCAGAGAGCGAGAATCAAGTTGTTGATCCCTTGGAGTATTCTGGTGATGATGATGAATTCACTAAAGACTTTGGGGATGATGACCTAAAAAACGGCTACGACATCCAAGGAAGGCAGCAGGTGCACAAATTACCCCGTCTTAACACGAGGAAGTGGTGACAATAAATAACAATAATGAGCTCTTGCGAGTCTGGTAATTGGAATGAATACAATCTAAATCCTTTAACGAAGATCGGTTGGAGGTCAGGCCTAGTGCCAGCCTCCATGGTAATTCCAGTTCCAATAGCATCTATTTAAGTTGTTACAATTAAAAAGCTCGTAGTTGGACCTTGGGATGAGTTGATCAGTCTGCCGTTGGTGTGCACCTTTCGCCTCATCCCTTCTACCGGCGGTGCGCTCTTGGCCTTAATTGGCCGGGTCATGCCTCCAGTGCTGTTACTTTGAAGAAAATAGAGTGCTCAAAGCAAGCCTATGCTTTGGATACATTAGTACGGGATAACATCATAGGATTTTGATCCTATTGTGTTGGCCTTTGGGATCAGAGTAATGATTAACAGGGACAGTTGTGGGCATTCGTATTTCAAAGTCAGAGGTGAAATTCATGGATTTATGAAAGACAATCAACTACAGAAGCGTTTTCCAAGGATGTTTTTGTTAATCAAGAACGAATTTTCGGGGCTCAAAAACGATCAATGTCGTCTTAGTCTCAACCATAAGCGATGCTGACCAAGGATCGGTAGAAGTTGCTTTTAGGACTCTGCCGGCACCTTATGAGAAATCAAAGTCTTTGGGTTTCGGGGGGAGTATGGCCGCAAGGCTAAAACTTAAAGGAATTGACAGAAGGGCACTACTATGAGTGGAGTCTACGGCTTAATTTGACTCAACAGGGGGAAACTTATCTGGTCCAGACATAGTAAGGATTGACAGACTAAGTGCTTTTTTTTTATTCAATGGGTGGAGTCTACGTCGATAGCTTGTCGGTGACCCTCGCAGAACGAACAACAAAACCTCAGCGTAGGTCGTCACATGGAAATCAAAAATTGAAAGGCAATGCCTCGTCACCCCAGGAACGGAGTGTAGGCCAGGCATTGCACCTCTATAATGAAAATCAAAATGACTCTTGGTAATGGATGTCTCAACTCCCGCATTGATGAAGAACGTAACGAAATGCGATACTTGGTGTGAATTGTAGAATGTCGTGAATCATCAAGTCTTTGAACGCAAGTTGTGCTCGAAGCCTTCTGGCCAGGGGCACGTCTGCCCAGGTGTAACACAACATTGCCCACCCGACCCTCAAATAGATGGGGTTGCGCTTGGTGGCAGAAGATGGCCTCCTGTGTGCTCGGCATCTCGGTTGGCCCAAAAACCATGTCCCTAACAATGTTCGCCTCGAAAATAGTTGTTGAGAGACCCTCGCACAGTGTCATGCGGCCGTGTCGTCGCTTGAAACTTTGATGAACTTGACAATTTCTCGCATCGTGACCCCAGGTTAGGTGGGATCACTCACTGAGTTTAAGCATATCAATAAGCGGAGGAAAAGAAACTTATGAGAAAGCGTCCTTAGCAAAGGATTGGGCCCAAGTCCCCTGGAAGGGGGCGCTAGAGAGGGTAAGAGCCCTATTCTGCCCAGACCCTGTCGTACCACGAGGCGCTGTCTATGAGTATGGTTGTTTGGGAATGTAGCCCCAATCGGGCAGTAAACTCCGTCCAAGGCCAAATATGGGCGAGAGACTAATAGCGAACAAGTATCGCGAGGAAAGATGAAAAGGACTTTGAAATGAGAGTCAAAGAGTGCTCAAAATTGTCGGGAGGGAAATAGATGGGGGTCGGCCATGCGCCTTATTCAGATACAGAACGGGAAGAGTCGGTTCGCCGATGGGCTCGAGGCATGGACCAACTCGGATTGTTGGGGTGTCCCAAGCCCAAGCCCTTGAAACACCCAACGAGACGTTGCCCTCGCGATCGTGGACACATCGCTCACCCTCACATGAGTTAGTCTATCCTAAAAACCAGGAAAGCTCGTCCGACAACACTTCCGAGTGCAAGCTTTGAAAGGGAATTAAGTTAAAATTCTCGCACTAGGATGTGGCAACTTACGACAACATTAGGGAGTCTGAAGACATCGGCGAGGGTCTCAGTAAGAGTTTTCTTTTCTGTTTAACAGCCTGCCCACCCTGGAAACGACTTAGTCAGATTAGGGTCCAGCGGCTAGAAAAGCATTGCACGTCTCGCGGTGTCTGGTGATCCCCAACGGCCCTTGAAAATCCAGAGGACCGAGTGCCTACCGCGCCTGGTCATACTCATAACTGCATTAGGTCTCCAAGGTTAACAGCCTCTGGTCAATGGAACAATGTAAGCAAGGGAAGTCGGAAAAATAGATCCGTTACCTTGAGAAAAGGATTGGCTCTGAGGACTGGGCTCGAGGGTACCAACCCTGAGCCCATCAATTGTCAGTAGACTGCTCAAGCTGCTCCTGTGACTAGAGCTAGTCTTCATGTGACAGCCGGGTGAGGGTCTGGGAACGGCCACTTTTGGGCCTTCCCTAGGCGTCAAACAATCGACTCAAAGCTAGTACTAATAAGGGGAATTTGACTGTTTAATAAAAACAAAGCATTGTGATGGTCCCTCTGAATGCTAACGCAATGTGATTTCTGCCCAGTGCTCTAAATGTCAAAGTGAATAAATTCAACCAAGCGTGGGTAAATGGTGGGAGTAACTATGACTCTCTTAAAGTAGCCAAATGCCTCGCGAGAGTAAGTATAATGAGATTCCCAATGTCCTTGTCTACTATCCAGCAAAACTACAGCCAAGGGAATGGGCTTTGTGGAATTAGTGGGGAAAGAAGACCTTGTTGAGCTTGACTCTAGTCTGAATTTGTGAAACGACTTGAGAGGTGTAGGATAAGTGGGAGTCAGTCCCCTGGTGAAAGTGAAATGCGACAACTTTTAACGTTATTTTACTTGTTCCGTGAATCAGAGGCGAGGCATTGCCCTTCTTTTTGGAGCGAAAGCTATTCGGCTGGCTGATCCGAGTAGAAGACATTATCAAGTGGACAGTTTGGCTAGGACAACACTTCCATTAAAAGATAACGTAGGTGTCCTAAGATGAGCTCAATAAGAACATAAATCTTGTGTGGAACAGAAGGGTAAAAGCTCGTTTGATTCTAATTTCCAATACGTATACAAATCGTGAAAGCGTGGCCTATTGATCCTTTCGACAGTCAAAATTTGAAGCTAGAGGTGTCAAAAAAGTTACCACAGGGACAGCTGGCTTGTGGCAGCCAAGCGTTCATAGCGATGTTGCTTTTTGATCCTTCGATGTCGGCTCTTCCTATCATTGTGAAGCAGAATTCACCGAGTGTTGGATTGTTCACCCACCAATAGGGAATGTGAGCGGGTTTTAGACCATTGTGAGACAGGTTAGTTTTACGTTACTGATGACGGCGTCGCAACAGTTATCCAACCTTGTACGAGAGGAACTGTTGATTCGAACAATTGGTCATCGCGCTTGGTTGAAAAGCCAGTGGCACGAAGCTACCGTGCGCTGGATTATTACTGAACGCCTCTAAGTCAAAATCTGGGCTAGAAGCGATGAGTGCGCCTGTCGTTCAATTGTCAACCTGCAGTAGGGGCCTTGCGGCCCTCAAAGACACGTGTCGTGGGCCAAGCACCCGCAGCGGACGAGTTGCAGTTGCCGCCTTGAATTACAATTTCTATCGATCGACGGGCAGAATCCTTTGCAGATGACTTAAATACACAACGTGGTATTGTAAGTGGAACAGTGGCCTTGCTGCAACTATCCACTCAGATTCAGCCCTTTGTCGCTTCGATTCATCCCACCCTCTCCCCTCAAATCACTTTTCCAACTTTTCTTGAGCTAGCTAGAGAGGCTAGTTTGCGGGCTTGGTAATGCCTAAGTTGAGCCCTGCACAAGAAGTTGGATTGTTGCGTAATGTGTTTGGGGAGGCCCGCAATGAGGAACCCCCGACAGCACGCTTGCATTGGGCACTGGGGAGGTTAGGTGTTGGACCCTCGAGTAAAGAGCCCGATTGAGTTGTTGGCACATTGCACGGACTCGTAGAACGGGCATGGACGTGGAAATGGGCTGGGCATAAGCAAGGTGATGGGAAAATCGACTAAGGCATTGGTCACCGAAGAAGGCTTGAAAAGGGCCAATGAATGGATTGTTGGCAACTTGCACCAACTCTTTGAATGGGCATGTCCTGGCCATGTCAGCAAGCAAGGTGATGGGAAAATCGGCCGGTCATAAAACTGAGCAAGGAATGGATTGTTGGCACCTCAGATTGGCTCTAGTTGAATGGGCGTTGACATGGGCTGGGCATGTCCACAAGCAAGGTGATGGGAAAATCGGCGAAGGCATTGGCCACTGAAGAAGGTTTGAAAACGGCCAAAGAATGGATTGTTGGCAACTTACACCAACTCGCTGAATAGGCATGTGCTGGGCATGTCAGCAAGCAATGTGACAGGAAAATTGGCCGCCACATGAAAACGTCCAAACAATGGATTGCTGACAACTTGTACCAAATCGTTGAATGGGCATGCGCTGGGCTTGTCAGCAAGCAAGGTGATGGGAAAATCAGCCAACGCATGAAAACTGCCAAGGAATGGATTGTTGGCACCCTGCACCAACTCGTCGAGTGGGCGTGGACATGGGCTGGGCATGTCAACAAGGAAGGTGTTGCTAACTTTAGCCAAGGTACTAGCCACCAAAGGGGGATTCGAAAATACAAAGGAATAGACTCAGAGCTCACTTGGCTCCGCACATGCTGCTGCCAGCATGGGAGGTTAGCACGGGAGGCCAGTGAGGCAGACTAGCAAGGGATGTTAGCCGGGTAAGCACCCTAACCGTTGCGCCGCACAACACACTTGACAGTTGCATGGGGTGGCAGTGAGGAGGTTAGGCCCTAGTCCCTCGTCCAAAGAGCACGATAGAGTTGATGCCACCTTGCACCAACTCCCTTGCACCGACCCGTTGAATCAGCAAGCGAGGCTACGGGAAGATTGCCAAGGCATTAGCCACCTGATCGAGCTTAAAAAACAGCCAAGGAATAGACTAAGAGCATGCTTAGCCCCGAACAGGTTGCTGCCCGCAAGCATGCTCCGCACACTTTGTTGCCCCACAAGGGAGGTTAACAAAAAGGTAGGAAGGCACCCGAGTAAGGGAGGGAGACTAGCAGCGCGACGTGCCGCGCGTAGCATGCCACTCGTCGGTCCAGCAGCATGCGCAGCATGTAGCACGCGGGTGGGAGCAGATCGCATGCACACTGTTCTGCACGTCCGCCCAGCAGTGGCACGATGGGGGGAGCAGCTGGGACAAGCAGTGCGCACAGAACGGGCTAGGGGCAGCGGCACGCAAGCGCGGCGTGCTGCTCGTGCGCCCAGCAGCGCCCACAGTGAGCTTCTCGTCGGGCCAGCAGCGAGCTTGGGGGAGCAGCGTGCAAGGGCAGTGAGTCGTACGTCTAGCCAGGAGCGTGCACGGCGGCCTGGGGGAGCAACCCACTGCTTGTCTGGCCAGCAGTGAGCGCAGCGGGCTGGTGGGAGCAGCGCCCGTGGAGCGGGCTGGGGCAGCAGCGCGTGCACTCCTCGAGCTAGCAGTGCGTGCTGCGGGATAGGGGAAGCAGCGCGCTGTGGGGG
>CM075454.1:746514-889014 GCA_037832335.1 Carallia pectinifolia | reverse complement strand
ATCCGCAACATGTCAGATGAGGACAAGCTTTTCAATTTCCTTTCTAGTCTACAACCCTAGGCTCAACTCGAGCTTAGAAGGCAGGGTGTGAAGGACCTTCCTTCAGCAATGGTTGCTACCGGTGGTTTAGTTGATTTTTGGATCAACAAGTCTCCTAACTCTGATGTTGGAAACAGCCCAAAGACAAGGGCAAGAAGAAAAAGGAAGGCAAGAAGGATAAGCACAACGGTGGCGGCAAGGATAATGGCAAAGCCGTCTACCAAGAACAAGGTAAAGGAAAAACTAACTCAGGTTGTTTCATATGTAATGGACCACACAGGGCCAAGGAGTGCCCCAAGTGAGAGAAGTTAAGTGCCATAGTTGCTTAGGAGAGTGGCCCCTCTTGTGTGAATCCTCTGCAGTTGGTGAGTGCTGTACAAGCTAGACGTGCCCCACAATCCAGCTTGATGTATGTAAAGATCGGGTCCAGTAGTAAAGAGTTGATGGCGATGGCTGACACGGGTGCTGCCCACAACTTCGTGGCTGAGAGGATGGGGAAGTCACTGGGTCTAAAAGTCACCAAGATCGGGAGTCGAATGAAGGCAGTCAACTTAGCAGCCTAGGAGGTGCTTGGCACGACATTGGGAGTGGAGGTAACTATGGACATTTGGTCTGGTAAGCTTAACTGCACTGTGGTTCCATTAGATGATTTTGATATCATACTGGGGGTTGATTTCTTTGTGAGTGCAAAAGTTGCTCTGTTGCCTTACTTGGGTGGTCTCATGATCATGCACGAGGATCTTCCATGTTTCGTTCTTGGGACGTTCACTCCCTCCTCCAGTATTGGTGGGAAGTCGGGTGGTATGCTATCAGCTATGCAAGTGAAGTATGGACTGAAGAAGGGAGAAGTCACCTACCTTGCGGCTTTGATGAAGATCAAAGAAGGTGTTGTTGCGGAGGTGCCTGACAGTGTAGCGGATCTGTTGGGAAAGTTCACTGACGTGATGCCTCCTGAACTCTCCAAGTGTCTTCCCCCGAGGCGTGCCACTAACCACAAGATCGATTTGGTGCCCAGTTCCAAACAACCAGCACAAGTCCCATATCGCATGAGTCTGCTGGAGTTGGTAGAACTAAGGAAGCAGTTGACGGAGTTGCTGGATGCAGGCCTAATTCAGCGCTCTAAAGCGCCATATGGTGCCCTAGTGTTGTTTAAGAGGAAACACGATGGCTCCCTGTGGATGTGTGTTGATTACAGGGCTCTGAACAAGGTGATGGTAAAGAGCAAGTACCCTATTCCATTGATATCGGACTTGTTTGACAGGTTAGCAAGAGCCACATACTTCACCAAGCTGGATTTGCGGTCTGGATATTGGCAAGTCAGGATTGCAGAAGGAGATGAGGGGAAAACCACGTGCATCACTCGCTATGGCCCCTACGAATTCTTGGTGATGCCATTCGGTTTGACTAACTCCCCTGGTACATTCTGTAATTTAATGAATGATGTGTTTCATGACTTTATTGATCATTTCGTGGTTGTATATCTAGATGATATTGTTGTGTATAGTGAGTCCTTGGAGGATCACTTGTCCCACCTGAGGTTGGTGTTGTCTAAGTTGAGAGAGCGCCAATTGTATGTGAAAAATGAAAAAAGTGAGTTCGCCCGACGTGAGATAATGTTCTTTGGGCATAGGGTGAGTCGAGGGTAAGTTAAAATGGACGAGAGAAAAGTCCAGGCAATAGTAGAGTGGGATGCCCCTACCAAAGTGTCTGAGTTGAGATCCTTTCTTGGTTTGTCTAACTATTATAGGAAGTTCGTGCAGGGTTACTCCAAAAAGGTGGCCCCATTGACAGACTTACTCAAGAAGGATAAACCCTGGAGGTGGACCACAGATTGCCAAGAAGCTTTTGACAAGTTGAAGGCAGCGGTCTCCACGGAGCCGATCCTGAGGCTGCCTAATTTCGAGTTGCCTTTCAGTGTGCTAATTGATGCCTTAGACAAAATCATTGGAGGTGTGTTGGTGCAACAAGGCCACCCCATTGCCTATGAGAGCCAGAAACTTAATGATGCAGAGTAACGGTACTCAGCCCATGAGAACGAGATGTTGGCAGTGGTGCATTGCCTTCGCACATGGAGGGTGTATTTGCTGGGTACCAGGTTTGTGGTTCGGACCAACAATGTGGCTAACACATTCTTTCATAATCAAAAGAAGCTTTCTGCACGACAGGCACGGTGGCAAGAGTTCTTGGCTGAGTATATTTTACTTGGGAACACAAGCCAAGAAGGCAAAATCAGGTGGCAGATGCCCTAAGTAGCCGACAAGTGCAAGAGACGGTCAAAACCCGAACCACTTGCCATTGGTTATCATCCAAAATTTCGCCTTGTGATGGCACTAAGTCACACTTAGTCGTAGCCAACTGCACACACAGAAGGATTGCACAATGGAACTTTATAAGTAGGCACACAACTCATACATTCAAAAGAGACACAAGAGCATATACGAGAACCTTTCCCAACCTTTTATTACTTAACTCAAGTAATACAAAGGAACAATCACCTGAACGCTCAACAGTGTTTAACTCTTTCTCTCTTAGTGATTTCTCTTTCACTGAGTACAAATGACAACCCGTAGGGTCTATATATAGCTGACACCCCCAGCTATGTAGGTCTTGGCGATAAACATTATCTCCCCACGATCTCTATCGTGGCTGATAACCCTCATCTTCCCATGATCTCATCCATGACTTGATCCCGATAAGCCTTATCTCCCACGATCATCCATCACTTGGTCTCGATAAGCCTTATCTACCCACGATCCTTTGCCATGCACGATCTGAGGAGCATTATCCAAATGCTCGGCCAACCAGATAAAGCTACACCCGTACATCCCCACGTTTCACATGTCGTAGGAGATCGGTATCACGCAGTGCCTTGCAGTGCCATGTACTGCCATGCAAACTTGGCCAAGACCCATTCCTGTGTTTTCCAAAGCATATTCTTTCCCCACAATAGCATAAAAGGCGAGACGGCAACAACAAAGCATACTTTTTACACGCACGAGTATAAAAGGCAGGATGGCAACAACAAAGCATGCTCCTCACCCACAGGAGCAGAAAAAGCGAGAAGGGAACAACAACAAAACCAGACTCCTTGCCCACACGAGTATAAAAGGCAGGATGGCAAAAACAACAAAAGCATGCTCCTTGCTCGTAGGAGTATAAAAGGCGAGACGGCAATAGCAAAGCCAACTCCTTGCCCGCATGAGTATAAAAGGTGAGACGACATTAGCAAAGCATACTCCTTATCTGCACAAGAATAAAAGGCAAGACGACAATGACAACAAAATCAGACTCCTTGCTCAAACGGATATAAGAACGAGATAGTAACAACAACAAAAGTAGACTCTTTGCAGACATCAATATAAAAGGTGAAAGGTACAATAACAATAGTTTAATCCTTACCCGCACAAGTATAAATGGCAAGATGGTAAGAACAGCAAAACAGATTCGTAGCCCATGCGAGTTTAAAGGCTAGACAACAAAAACAACAAATGCAGACTCCTTACCCACAAGAGTATGAAAGGCGACAATCACAACAACAAAAGTATACTCCTAGCCTGCTGGAATATAAAGGGCAAGACGGCAAGAACAACAAAACCAGAGTCCTTGCCTACGCGAAGATAAAAGGTGAGACGACAACAACAGCAAAAGTAGACTCTTTTATACTCATGTAGGCAAGAAGTATGCTTTGTTGTTGCCGTCTCATTTTTGTATTCTTGCGGGCAAGGAGTCTACTTTTGTTGTTGTTGCGGTCTTACCTTTTACACTCTAGTGGGCTAGAAGTCTACTTTGTTGTTGCTACTGTCTCACTTTTTGTACCTGTGTAGGTGAGGAATATGCTTTAGTTGTTGTGCTTTCAGCCCTTTACACTCTTGCAGGCAAGGAGTCTGGTTTTGTTGTTGTTGTTGTCCCGCCTGTTATGGTCATGCTAGTAAAGAGTCTGGTTTTGTTGTTGTTGTTGTCTCACCTTCTGTACTCGTGCGAGCACGGAGTATTCTTTTGTTGTTGTACTTTTCGCTTTTTATACCCTTGTGGAAAAGGAGTCTAGTTTTGCTATTGTTGTCGTCTTGCCTATTATACTCGTGTGGGCAAGGAGTATACTTTTGTTGTTGTACTTTTCGCTCTTTATATGCTTTTGGGCAGGGAGTCTACATTTGCTGTTGATGCCATCTCATCCTGACAACTGTGTGGGCAAAGAGTTTAGTTTTGTTGTTGATGTCGTCTCGCCTTTTATACTCAGGGGGTCGAGGAGTATACTTTTGCTATTGCACTTGTCACCTTTTATACTCTTGCAGCCAATTAGACTACCTTTTTTGCTGTTGTCGTCTCGTATTCTAGACATGTATGGGCAAGGAGTCTGCTTTCCTATTGTTGCTGTCTCACCTTTTATACTCTTGTGGACAAAGTGTATGTTGTGTTGTTGTCGTCTTGCCTTTTATACTCGTGCAGGCAACGAATAAGCTTTAATGTTGCCTTCGCGCCTTTTATACTCATGCGGGTAAGAAGCATGCGTTGCTGTTCCCCCCTCGCCGTTTATACTCCTACAGGCAAGAAGCATGGTTTTGTTGTTGTTTGTCGTCTCACCTTTTATACTTGTACGGGTAAGGAGTCTGGTTTTGTTGCTGTTGTCGTTTCACCTTTTTTTCTCATGCGGGCAAGCAGCAAGCTTTGTTGTTGCCGTTTGGCCTTTTATAGTCGTGTGGGCAAGGAGTATGCTTTGTTGTTACCGTCTCGTCTTTTATACTCGAACGGATGAGGAGTATACTTTTGTTTTTATACTTGTCACCTTTGATACTCTTTAGGGAAAATATTCTAGTTCTGTTGTTGTTGTCGTCACGCCTTTTATACTCGGGTAGGCAAGGAATATGCTTTTGTTGTTGTGCTTTTTGCCTTTTAAACTATTGCAGGCACAGAGTCTACTTTTGTTATTCTTGCCGCATAGCATTTTATACACGTGCAAGCAATGAGTCTGGCTTTGCTGTTGTTACCGTCTTCGCCTTTTATACTCGTGCAGCTGAGGAGTATACTTTCGTTGTTGTACCTTTCGACTTTTATACTCTTGCGGGTAAGGAGTCCACTTTTGTTGTTGTTGTCCTCTCGCCTTTTATACTCATGCAGGCTGGAAGTCTACTTTTGTTGTTGTTGTTGCCTTGCCTTTTATACTCGTAGAGGCAAGGAGTCTAGGTTTGTGGTTGTTGCAATCTCGCCTTTTATGCTAGTGCCAGCAAGCAATCGGCTTCATTGTTGTCGTCTTGCCTTTTGCACTTGGGCCGGCGAGGAGCATACTTTTGTTGTCGTACTTGTGGTCTTTTATACTCTTGCGGCAAGGAGTCTGGTTTTGTTATTATTGTTGTCTAGCTTTTTATACTCGTGAGGGCTATGCTTTTGCTTTGCAGTTGATACCGTCTCACCTTTTCTGCTCATGCAGGCAAGGAGGATACTTTTGATTTTGTACTTTTTGCCCTTTATATTCTTCCAGGCATGGAGTCTACTTTTGCTGTTGTTTTCGTATCGCCTTGTATACTCGTATGGGCTGGGAGTCTGCTTTTGTTGTTGTTGACGCCTTGCCTATTATACTCGTGTGGGCAGGGAGTATGCTTGTTTTGTCGTTGCGGTGTCACCTTTTATACTCGTACGGGCAAGAAGTCTAGTGTGTTGTTGTTGCCGTCGGGCCTTTTGTACTCGTGCGAGCAAGCAGCGTGGTTTGTTGTTACCATATTGCCTTTATACTCGTGTGGGCAAGGTACATGCTTTGTTGTTGCTGTCTTACTTTTTATACATGGGCGGGTGAGGAGTATACCTTCATTGTTGTACTTTTTGCATTTTATACTCTCGCAGGTAAGTAGTCTGGTTTTGTTGTGATTGCCTTCTCGCCTTTTATACTCGTGCAGGCAAAGAGTATACTTTTGTTGATATACTTTTTGCCTTTTATACTCTTGCGCTCAAGGAGTCTACTTTTATTGTTGTTGCCATCTTGCCTTTTATGCTCGTGTGGCTAAGGAGTATACTTTTGTTATTGTGCCTTTTGTCGTTTATACTCTTGCGGGCAAGGAGTCTGCTTTTATTGTTGTTGCCGTCTCGCCTTTCCTACTCGTGTGGGCTAGGAGTCTGCTTTGTTGTTTTTACCATCTCGACTTTCATATCCGTGCGGGCAAGGAGTTTGCTTTTGTTGTTGTTACTGTCTCGCCTTTTATACCCATGCAGGCAACGAGTCTAGTTTTGTTGTTGTTGCCCTCTTGCCTTTTATACTCATGCGGGAAAGGAGTGTGCTTTTGTTATTGTTGTTGTCTCACGTTCTATACTCGTGCGGGCTAGGAGTGTGCTTTGTTGTTGTTGTTGTCTCGCCTTTTATACTCATGCGGGCAAAGAGTATACTTTTGTTGTTGTACCTTTTGCCTTTTATACACTAGCGAGCAAAGAGCATGCTTTTGTTGTTGTTACTATCTCACCTTTTACACCCGTGTAGGCAAGGAGTTTGGTTTTGTTGTTGTTGTCATCATGCCTTTTATGATCGTGTGGGCAATGAGTGTGCTTTACTATTGCCGCCTCACCTTTTATATTCATGCGGGCAAGGAGCGTTCCTTTGTTAATGTTGTCGTCAAACCTTTTATACTTGTGAGGGCAAGGAATTTGCTTTTGTTATTGTTGCTGTGTCGCCTTTTATGCTCATGAGAGTAAGGAGCATGCTTTGTTGTTGCCATCTCACCTTTTATACTCGTGCAAGTAAGGAGTATCCTTCGCTATAGCCGTCGCGTCTTTTATACTTGTGCAAGCAAAGACTATGCTTTTGTTGTTGTTGCCATTAAACATTTATACTTGTACGGGCAAGTAGTCGAGCGTTGTTGTTCCTATCTCAACTTTTATACACGCCTTTTATACGTGTGCGAGTAAGGAATATGCTCTGCTGTTACCATATCGCCTTTTAAGCTCATGCAGGCAAATAGTATGCTTTACTGTTGCTGTCTTGTATGGACAAGGGGTCTAGTTTTGTTGTCATTACCCTCTTGCCTTTTATACATGTGCGGGCAAGCAGCAAGCTTTCTTGTTGTCGTCTCACCTTTTATACTCCTGTAGACATGGAGTTTGCTTTGTTGTTGTTGTCTCACCTTTTATACATTTGCAGGCAAAGAGTCTGGTTTTGTTGTTGTTGCCATCTCAATTTTTATACTTGTTTGGGCAAGGAGTATGCTTTGCCAATGTGATCTTGCCTTTTACAGTCATGCGAGCAAAAGGTATGCTTTTGTTGTTCTTACTGTCTCGCCCTTTACGCTCGTGCGGGCAAGGATTCTTGTTTTGTGTTGTTTTCATCTTTCCTTTCATACATGTGTGGGGTAAGAGTATGCTTTGCTATTGTCATCTCGCCTCTTATACTCGTGCGAGCAAAGAATGTGCTTTCATTGTTGTTGCCATTTCGCATTTTATACTTGTGCGGCCAAGGAGTGTGGTTTTGTTGTTGTTGTCATTTTGCCTTTTATACTCGTGCGGGTTAGGAGCATGCTTTTTAGTTGCTGTCTCGCCCTTTATACTCTTGCGGGAAAGTCATATGCTTTGCTGTTGCTGTCTCACCTTTTATACTCGTGCGGGCAAGGAGTATGCTTTTGTTGTTATTGCTGTCTCAACTTTTATACACGTACGGGCACTAAGTCTGGTTTTGTTGTTATTATCGTCTAGTCCTTTATACTCGTGCGGGCAGGGAGTATGCTTTGTTGTTGTTGTCTCATCTTTTATACTTTTGTAGGCAAGGAGTATGTTTTACTATTGCTGTCTCGCCTTTTATACAATTGATGGAAAGGAGTATGCTCCATACTCATGCAGGCAAGGAGTATGCTGTGCAGTTGCTGTCTTGCCTTTTATACCCATGTGAGCAAGGAGCATCCTTTTGTCGTTGTTGTCGTCTCGCCTTTTATACTCATATGGCAAGGAGTCTGGTTTTGTTGTTATTGCCATCTCGCCGTTTATACTCATGCGAAAGGAGTATACTTTTACTTTTGTACTTTTTGACTTTGTACTCATACAGGCAAGGAGTCTACTTTGCTATTGTTACCATCTCAAATTTTACACTCTTGCGAGCAAGTAGTATACTTTTGTTGTTGTACTTTTTTCCTTTTATACTCTTGCGGACAAGGAGTCTAGTTTTGTTGTTGTTTTCGTCTCACATTTTATCGTTGTGCGGGCAAGGAGTGTACTTTTGTTGTTGTTACCATCCCGCCTTCTATACTTGGGAGGGCAAGGAGTGTACTTTCATTGTTGTGCTTGTCATCTTTTATGCTCTTGCAAGCAAGGAGCCTGGTTTTGTTGTTTTTGCCTTCTCGCCATTTACACTAGTGTGAGCTAGGAGTCTACTTTGCTGTTATTGCGGTCTTGCAATTTTGAACGCGTGCAAGAAGGTGTATACTTTTCTTCTTGTACTTTTCGCCTTTTATACTCTTGCGGGTAATGAGTCTAACTTTGTTGTTGTTATCGTCTTGCATTTTATACCTGTGCAGGCAAAGAGTTTGGTTTTGTTGCTATTGCCACCACGCTTTTTATACTCTTGTGGACAAGGAGTATACTTTTGTTGTTGTTTCCATCTCGCCTTTTATCTTCGTGCAGTAAAGGATAGTAGTTTTGTTGTTGTTGTCGTCCTGCCTTCTATACTTGGGAGGGCAAGGATTCTACTTTTTTTGTTGTGCTTGTTGCCTTTTATACTCTTGCAGGCAAGGAGTCTACTTTTTTTATTTTTGCCTTCTCGCCTTTTGCACTCGCGCAGGCTAGGAGTCTGCCTTGTTGTTGTTGCCGTGTTGCCTTTTATACATGCGCAAGAAGGAGTACACTTTTCTTATTGTACCTTTTGCCTTTTAAGCTCTTGCGGGCAATGAGTCTACTTTTGTTGTTGTTACTATCTTACATTTTATACCTGTGCTAGCAAAGAGTCTGGTTTTGTTGCTATTGCCGGCTCGCCTTTTACACTCGTGCAGGCAATGAGTATGCTTTGCTATTGCCATCTTGCCTTTTATGCCCGTGCAAGCAAAGAGCATACTTTTGTTGTTGTTGTCATCTCTCCTTTTATGCTCATATGGGCAAGGAGTCTGGTTTTGCTGTTGTTGCAGTCTCTCCTTTTATACTCAAGCGGGTGAGGAGAATGCTTTGTTGTTGTTGTCTTGCCTTTTATACTCGTGCAGGCGAGAAGAATGCTTTGCTGTTGCCCTCTTGCCATGGTACTCGTGTGGGCAAGGAATACGCTTTGTTTTTGCCATCTCACCGTGGTACTCATGCGGGTAAGGAGTACGCTTTGTTTTTGCCACCTCGCCTTTTAAACTCTTGCATCGAAAGAGTATGCTTTGCTATTGCCATTGCCATCTTACATTTTATACTTGTATAGGCAGGGAACCATCTCGCCTTTTATACTCGCACGGGTAAGGCATATGCATTGCTATTACTATGTCGCCTTTTATACTCGTGTGGCCAAGGCATAGACTTTGTTCTTATCGTCTCGTCGTTTATACTCATGCGAAAGGAGTATACTTTTGCTTTTGTACTTTTTGACTTTGTACTCATACAGGCAAGGAGTCTACTTTGCTATTGTTACCATCTCAAATTTTACACTCTTGTGAGCAAGTAGTATACTTTTGTTGTTGTACTTTTTTCCTTTTATACTCTTGCGGACAAGGAGTCTAGTTTTGTTGTTGTTTTCGTCTCACATTTTATCGTTGTGCGGGCAAGGAGTGTACTTTTGTTGTTGTTACCATCCCACCTTCTATACTTGGGAGGGCAAGGAGTCTACTTTCATTGTTGTGCTTGTCATCTTTTATGCTCTTGCAAGCAAGGAGCCTGGTTTTGTTGTTTTTGCCTTCTCGTCGTTTACACTAGTGTGAGCTAGGAGTCTGCTTTGCTGTTATTGCGGTCTTGAAATTTTGAACGCGTGCAAGAAGTTGTATACTTTTCTTCTTGTACTTTTCGCCTTTTATACTCTTGCGAGTAATGAGTCTAACTTTGTTGTTGTTATCGTCTTGCATTTTATACCTGTGCAGGCAAAGAGTTTGGTTTTGTTGCTATTGCCACATCGCTTTTTATACTCTTGTGTACAAGGAGTCTACTTTTGTTGTTGTCTCCATCTCGCCTTTTATCTTCGTGCAGTAAAGGAGAGTAGTTTTGTTGTTGTTGTCGTCCCGCCTTCTATACTTGGGAGGGCAAGGATTCTACTTTTGTTGTTGTGCTTGTTGCCTTTTATACTCTTGCAGGCAAGGAGTCTACTTTTTTTATTTTTGCCTTCTCGCCATTTGCACTCGCACAGGCTAGGAGTCTGCCTTGCTGTTGTTGCCGTGTTGCCTTTTATACACGCGCAAGAAGGAGTACACTTTTCTTGTTGTACCTTTTGCCTTTTAAGCTCTTGCGGGCAATGAGTCTACTTTTGTTGTTGTTACTATCTCGCATTTTATACCTATGCTAGCAAAGAGTCTGGTTTTGTTGCTATTGCCGCCTCACCTTTTACACTCGTGCAGGCAATGAGTATGGTTTGCTATTGCCATCTTGCCTTTTATGCCCGTGCAAGCAAAGAGCATACTTTTGTTGTTGTTGTCATCTCTCCTTTTATGCTCGTATGGGCAAGGAGTCTGGTTTTGCTGTTGTTGCAGTCTCTCCTTTTATACTCAAGCGGGTGAGGAGAATGCTTTGTTGTTGTTGTCTTGCCTTTTATACTCGTGCAGGCGAGAAGAATGCTTTGTTGTTGCCCTCTTGCCATGGTACTCGTGTGGGCAAGGAATACGCTTTGTTTTTGCCATCTCACCGTGGTACTCATACGGGTAAGGAGTACGCTTTGTTTTTGCCACCTCGCCTTTTAAACTCTTGCATCGAAAGAGTATGCTTTGCTGTTGCCATTGCCATCTTACATTTTATACTTGTACAGGCAGGGAACCATCTCGCCTTTTATACTCGCACGGGTAAGGCGTATGCATTGCTATTACTATGTCGCCTTTTATACTCGTGTGGCCAAGGCATAGACTTTGTTCTTGTCGTCTCGCCTTTTATACTTATGCGGGTAAGGAGTATGCCTTGTTGTTGTCGTGTCGCCTTTCATACTCGTGCAGGAAAAAAGTAACCTTTTGTTATTGTTGCCGTCTCACTTTTTATACTCGTACAGTCAAGGAGTTTGGTTTTGTTCTTGCTGTCGTCTCACGTTTCTTACTCGTGCAGGCAAGCAACACACTTTGTTGTTGCTATCTCGCA
This sequence comes from Carallia pectinifolia, assembly GCA_037832335.1. Taxonomy (NCBI): domain Eukaryota; kingdom Viridiplantae; phylum Streptophyta; class Magnoliopsida; order Malpighiales; family Rhizophoraceae; genus Carallia; species Carallia pectinifolia. Next base: position 877,773 of record CM075454.1, on the reverse strand, counting down.
TTTTATAATCATAAGGACAGGGAATCTAGTTTTGTACTTGTTGTCATCTCGCTTTTTTTACTCATGCAAGCAAACAACATGCTTTGTTGTTACTGTCTTGCCTTTTATACTCGTAGAACAAAAGGTATGCTTTGTTGTTGTCGTCTCACCATTTATACTCTTGCGGGAAAGAAGTCTGGTTTTGTTGTTGTCGTCGTCTCGTCTTTATACTCGTGCGGGCTAGGAGTATGCTTTGTTATTGGTACCATCTCCACTTTTATACTCGTGTGGGCTACTTTTGTTGTTGTTGTCATCTCATCTTTATACTCGTGCGGGCTAGGAGTATGCTTTGTTATTACTACCTTCTCCACTTTTATACTCGTGCGGGCGTGGAGTATACTTTTGTTGTTGTACTTTTTGCCCTTTATACTCATGCTAGTAAAGAGTCTACTTTGGCAATTTTTGCCATCTTGCCTTTTATCTTTGTGCAAGCAAGGACTTTGGTTTTGTTGCTGTTGCCGTCCCACATTTATACTCAGGCAGGCTAGGAGTATACTTTTGTTGTTGTGCTTGTCGCCTTTCACACTCTTGCCGGCAAGGACTCTGCATTTGTTGTTTTTGCTGTCTTGCCTTTTAAAATCGTGCGGGCTAGGAGTTTGATTTGATATTGTTACTATCTCGCCTTTTTCACTCAAACAGGCAAGAAGTATACTTTTGTTGTTGTACTTTTCGCCTTTCATACTATTGTGGGCAAAAAGTCTGCTTTTGTTGTTGTTACTGTCTCGCCTTTTGTACCCGTGCGGGCAAGGAGTTTGATTTTGTTGTTGTTGTCGTCTCGCCTTTTAATCTTGTGCAGGTAAGGAGTATGCTTTGTTGTTGCTGTCTCGCCTTTTAAACTCATGCCGGTAAGGAGTATACTTTACTGTCGCCATCTCGCCTTTTTTACTCGTGCGAGTAAAGAGTATGTTTTTGTTGTTCTTGCTTGCCCGTACGAGTATAAAAGGCGAGATGTCGACAACAAACCATATTCCTTGCTCATAAGAGCATAAAAGGAAGGACAGTAACAACAAAACATGCTCATTGCCCGCACGAGTATAAAAGGCGAGCCAGCAACAACAACAAAACTAGACTCCTTGACCGTACGAGTATAAAAGGCAAGACGACAACAACAACAAAAGCATACTCCTTGCTCGCACGAGTATAAAAGGCTTGTCAGCAATAGCAAAGCATACTCCTTGCTCGAATGAGTATAAAAGGTGAGTCGATAACAATAGGAAAAATAGAATCCTTGCCTGCACGAGCATACAAGGCGAGATATCAACATCAACAAAAACAGACTCCATGCCCATAAGAGCATAAATGGCAAAAAGTAAAACAACAAAATTATGCTCCTTGCCAGCACTAGTATAAAAGGCATGACGACAATAATAGCAAAGCAAACTCCTAACCCATACGAGTATAAAAGGTGAGACGACAACAACAGTAAAAGCAGACTCTTTGCCCGCAAGAGCAAAAAAGGCAACAAGTACAACAACAAAACCAGACCCCTTGCCCACTTGAGCATAAAAGGTGAGACAGCAACAACAACAAAAGTATATTTTTTGCCTGCAAGAGTATAAAAGGCGAAATGCACATTAACAAAAGTGTACTCCTTGCCCGCACGAGTAGAAAAGGCAACATAGTAACAACAGAAAAGCGGACTCTTTGCCGCATGACTTAAAAGGCTAAATGCCAGCAACAACAAAAGTAGACTCCTTCGCAACAAGAGTATAAAAGGCGACAAGTCAACAACAAGGCATGTTGCTTGCCCTTGTGAGAATAAAAGGTGACACTGCAACAACAACAAAACCAGTCTCCTTGCCTGTATCAGTACAAAAGGCAAGAAGGCAACATCAACAAATGCATACTCCCTGCCAGCACGAGTATGAAAGGAGAGATAGCAATAGCAAAGCATACCCCTTGCTCACATGAGTATAGAAGATGAGACGGTAGCAACAACAAAACCAGACACCTTGCCCACACAAGCATAAAAGGGGAGGTGGCAACAAAGCATACTCCTTGCTCGCACGAGTATAAAAGACGAGTCGACAACAACAAAGTATCCTCCTTACTCGCACGAGTATAAAATGTGAGATGGCAACAACAAAGTATGCTACTTGCCCTTACGAGTGTAAAAGGCAAGACAGCAATAACAACAAGACTAGACTCTTTGCCCGTATGAGTGCAAAAGGAGAGGCAACAATAACAACAAAAGTAGACTCTTTGCCTACAATAATATAAAAGGCAAAAAGCACAAAAATAAAAGCACACTCCCTGCCCATATGAGTATAAATGGCAGGACGATAATAATAGCAAAGCAGGCGCCTAGCCCTCGCGAGTATAGAAGGCGAGACGACAACACAACAAAAGCAGACTTCTTACCCACAGAGTATAAAAGGCAAGGCCTTGACAACAAAGCGTACTCCTTGATTGCTAGAGTATAAATGCCGAGACGACAAGCACAAAGGTTGCTGCTTGCTCGTACGAGTATAAAAATGAGATGGAAATAACAGTCAAAGTAGACTCCTTGCTCGCAAGGTTATAAAAGGCAAAAAATGCAAAAATAAAAGTATAATCCTTGCCTGCACGAGCATAAAAGGTGAGACGGTGACAATAACAAAGTAGGCTGCCAGCTTGCATGAGTACAAAATGTGAGATAGTAACAATAGTAAAAGTAGACTCCTTAAAAGGCAAAAAGTGCAGCAACAAAAGTATACTTCTTGTCCATACGAGCATAAAAGGCGAGACTGCAACGACAACAAAGCAGACTCCTTGACTACACAAGTATAAAAGGCGAGACAATAACAATAACAAAGCCAGACTTCTTGCCCACGCGAGTATAAAAGGTAGGACAGCAACAATAGCAAATGCAAACTCTTTGCCCGTTCGAGCATGAATTGCGAGACGACAACAACAGCAAAATAGACTCCTTGCCGACTCGAGTATAAAAGACGAGACCGCGACAACAACAAATGTAGATTCCTTGCCAACAAGAGTATAAAATACATCAAGTGCATCAACAAAAGTATACTCCTCGCCTACTCAAGTATAAAAAGCAAGACAGCAAGCATGACAAAACCAGAATCCGTGACGACAACACTAGCAAAAGTAGACTACCAGCCCGCAAGAGTATAAAAGGCTAAAACTACAACAACAAAAGTATACGCCTAGCCCGCACGAGTATAAAAGGCACGACGACAATAGCAAAGCATGTTGCTTGCTCGCAGAAGTGTAAAAGGCAAGACGACAACAACAACAAATGCAGACTCCTTGCACGCAAGAGTACAAAAGGGGAAAAGTACAACAACAAAAATATGCTCCTCGTCCACCTGAGCATACTCTTTGCCCGCACGGGTAGAAAAGGCAACACGACGACAGTAAAGTATACTCCTTGCCAGCACGAGTATACAAGGCGAGACGAGAACAGCAAAGCATGCTCCTTGCCGGAACGAGTATAAAAGGTAAGATGGCGACAACAACAAAACCAAACTCCTTGCCCTTACGAGTATAAAAGGCGAGACAGCAACAACAAAGCATACTCTTTGCCAGCATGAGGATAAAAGATGAGATGACAACAACAAAGCATACCCCTTACCCACGAGAGTATAAAAGGCGAGACGACAGCAATAAAGCATGCTCCTTGACCAGCCGAGTATAAAAGGTGAGATGGCAACAACAGGACAGTGGTCGTAGAAGTCGAAATTCGTTAAGAAGTGTGTAACAACTAACCTGCCGAATCAACTAGCCCCAAAAATGGGTGGCGCTAAAGCGCGTGAGACACACCCGGCCGTTGGGGCAAGGGCTAGGCCTTGATGAGTAGGAGGGCGCGGCGGTCGCTGCAAAACTCTGGGAGCGAGCCTGGGCAGAGCAGCCGTTGGTGCAAATCTTGGTGGTATTAACAAATATTCAAATCAGAACTTTGAAGGCTGAAAATGGGAAAGGTTTCATGTGAACGGCACTTGCACATGGGTTAGTCGATCCTAAGAGACAGGGGAAGCAGGTCCGCGTGCGAGCTTCGAAAGGGAATCGGGTTAAAATTCCCGAACAGGGACGCGGCGGCTGACGGCAATGTTAGGGAGTCCAGAGACGTCGGCGGGGTCCTCAGGAAGAGTTATCTTTTCTATTTAACAGCCTGCTCACCCTGGAAACGACTTATTCGGAGGTAGGGTCCAGCAGCTGGAAGAGCACCGCACGTCACGCGGTGTCCGGAGAACCCTCGGCGGCCCTTGAAAATCCGGAGGACCGAGTGCCTACCACGCCCGGTCGTCCTCATGACTGCATCAAGTCTCTGAGGTGAACAGCCTCTAGTGAATGGAACAATGTAGGCAAGGGAAGTCAGCAAAATGGATCCGTAACCTCGAGAAAAGGATTGGCTTTGAGGGTTGGGCTCGAGGGTCCCAGCCCCGAACACATCGGCTGTCAACGGACAACTCATGTTGCTCCCACGGCAAGAGCGGGTCGCCTTGTGCCAGCCGGGGGATGGACTGGGAACAGCCCCTCCAGGGGCCTTCCCTGGGCGTCGAATAGTCGACTCAAAATTGGTGTGGACAATGGGAATCTAACTGTTTAATTAAAACAAAGCATTGCGGTGGTCCCTGCAGATGCTAACGCAATGTGATTTCTACCAGTGCTCTGAATGTCAAAGTGAAGAAATTTAACCAAGCGCGGGTAAATGGCGGGAGTAACTATGACTCTCTTAAGGTAGCCAAATGCCTCGTCATCTAATTAGTGACGTGCATGAATGGATTAACGAGATTCCCACTGTCCCTGTCTACTATCCAGCGAAACCACAGTCAAGGGAACAGGCTTGGCAGAATCAGCAGGGAAAGAAGACCCTATCGAGTTTGACTCTAGTCTGACTTTGTGAAATAACTTGAGAGGTGTAGGATAAGTGGGAACCGGTCCCTCGGCAAAAGTGAAATACCACTACTTTAATGTTATTTTACTTATTCCGTGAATCGGAGGTGGGAGATCGCCCCTCCTTTTGGAGTGAAGGCCGTTCGGTGGGCTGATCCGAGTGGAAGACATTGTCAGGTGGGGAGTTTTGCTGGGGTGGGACATTTGTTAAAAATAACGCAAGTGTCCTAAGATGAGCTCAATGAGAACATAAATCTCGTGTGGAACAAAAGGGTAAAAGCTCATTTGATTCTGATTTCCAGTACGAATACAAACCGTGAAAGCGACGCCTATCTATCCTTTAGACCTTTGAAATTTGAAGCTAGAGGTGTCAAAAAAGTTACCATAGGGATAACTGGCTTGTGGGAGCCAAGCATTCATAGCGACGTTGCTTTTTGATCCTTCGATGTCGGCTTTTCCTATCGTTGTGAAGCAGAATTCACCAAGTGTTGGATTATTCACCCACCAATAGGGAATGTCAGCTGGGTTTAAACCGTCGTGAGACAGGTTAGTTTTACCCTACTAATGACGGTATCGCAACAGTGATCCAACCTAGTATGAGAGGAAATGTTGATTCACCAATTGGTCATCGCGCTTAGTTGAAAAGCCAATGGCGTGAAGCTACCGTGCGCTGGATTATGACTGAACGCCTCTAAGATAGAATATGGGCTAAAAGCTACGCGTGTGCCCGTTGTTCGATTGTCGACCCGCAGTAGAGGCCCTACGGCCCCCAAAGACACATGTCGTGGGCCAAGTACCCGCAGCGGACGAGTTGCAGTTGCCGCCTTGAATTACAATTTCTACTGGTCGACTGGTAAAACCCTTTGCAGACGACTTAAATACGCGACCATGATCCACTGAGATTCAGCCCTTTGTCGCTTCGATTAGTCCCACCTTCTCCCCTCAAATCACTTTTCCAACTTTTCTTGAGCCGGTTGGGAGGCTAGCGTGCGGGCTTGGAAATCCCTAAGTTGAGCCCCGTACAAGAAGCTAGATAGTTGCGTAGTGTGTTCGGGGAGGCCCACAATGAGGAACCCTCAACAGCATGCTTGCACCGAGCACCGAGGAGGTTAGGTGTTGGACCCTCGAGTAAAGAGCCCGATAGAGTTGTTGGCACATTGCACAAACTCGTAGAACGGGTATGGACGTGGACATGGGTTGGGCATAAGCAAGGTGATGGGAAAATCGGCTAAGGCATTGGCCACCGAAGAAGGCTTGAAAACGGCCAAGGAATGGATTGTTGGCGACTTGCACCAACTCGCTAAATGGACATGTGCTGGGCATGTCAGCAAGCAAGGTGATGGGAAAATCGGCCACGACATGAAAACGGCCAAGGAATGGATTGCTGGGAACTTGCACCAACTCGTTGAATGGGCATGTACTGGGCTTGTCAGCAAGCAAGGTGATGGGAAAATCCGCCAACGCACTAAAACTGCCAAGGAATGGATTGTTGGCACCCTGCACCAACTCGTCGAATGGGCGTGGACATGGGCTGGGCATGTCAACAAGCAAGGTGTTGCTAACTTTGGCCAAGGCATTGGCCACTAAGGGGGGATTCGAAACAAAAAAGGAATAGACTCGGAGCTCACTTGGCTCCGCACATGCTGCTGCCAGCATAGGAGGTTAGCACGGGAGGCCAGTGAGGCAGGCTAGCAAGGGATGGTAGCCGGGTCAGTACGCTAACGGTTGCGCCGTACAACACGCTAGACAGTTGCATGGGGTAGCAGTGAGGAGATTAGGCCCTAGCCCCTCGTCCAAAGAGCACGATAGAGTTGATGGCAGCTTGCACCAACTCCCTTGCACCGACCCGTTGAATCAGCAAGCGAGGCTACAGGAAGATCGGCCACGACATTGGCCACCTGATCGGGCTTAAAAAACGGCCAAGGAATAGACTCAGAGAATGCTTAGCCCCGCACAAGTTGCTGCTCGCAAGCATGCTCTACACACGTTGCTGCCTGCGAGGGAGGTTAACAAAAAGCTAGGAAGGCACTCAAGCAAGGGAGGGAGGCTAGTAGCGAGATGGGCGGCGCGCAGTGTACCGCTTATCGGTCCAGCAGCGCGCAGCGTGCGGGTGGGAGCAGATCGCGCGCACTGAGCCGTTCATCGGCCCAGCAGCGACGTGATGGGGGGAGCGGCTCGGGCGAGAAGCGCGCGCAGAGCGGGCTGGGGGCAGCAGCGCACACACGCGGCGTGCTGCTCGTATGGCCAGCAGCGCTTGCAGTAAGCTTCTCATCGGGCCAGCAGCGGGCTGGAGCAGTAGTTCCCGCGCAACGGGCAGTTCGGTTAGCCAGCAGTGCAGTGGGGGCAGCAGCGCGCGCGGAGCGGGGTTGTGGGAGCAGCATGCAAGGGCAGTGGGCCGCACGTCTGGCCAGGAGTACGTACGACGGCCTGAGGGGAGCAGCCTGCTACTCGTCAGGCCAGCAGCGAGCGCAGCGGGTTGGGGGAGCAGCGCCTGCGGAGCGGACTAAGGGATCAGCGCGTGCGTTTGTAAGGCCAACAGCGCGCACAGCGGGCTGTGAGAGCTGTGGGCGTGCACGCAGCGGGCTGCTGATCGGGCGAACAGCACGCGCGACAGGCTGAGGGAACAGCGGGCTTCTCATCTAGCCAACAATGTGGGCAGCGGGCTTGAGGGAGTAGTGTGCTAAAGGGGGCCAGCATGCTCGCGTCAGGCCGGCCTGCCGCGCACGCACGCAATCTTTCAGAGTGCGCGTACAGTGACTTGTGCATCGGGCCTGCTACGTGCGGGCAGTCTTCCCAGCAAACTGCGCGTAGGCCCGGCAGCGCGCATGCAGTCCTCCCAGCGTGCTACGCATTGTGCCTGCCGCACGCGTGCACCCAGCGAGCGGCCCGTCGAGCCTGGAAGAGGGAGTGAATGTTCCAGCAACGAAACATGGATGATCCTCATGCATGATCATGAGACCACCCAAGGGAGGCAACAGAGCAACTTTTACGCTCACAAAGAAATCAAACCCCAGTATGTATCAAAATCATACTCCTTGCCCGCACGAGTATAAAAGGGGAGATGACAACAACAACAAAAACAGACTCCATGCCCGAACGAATATAGAAGGTGAGACAGCAATAGCAATAAAAGCATACTCTTTGCTTTCGCAAGTAAAAAGGCGAGATGGCAATAGCAAAGCATACTCCTTACCCACATGAGTATAAAAGCAAGACGACAACAACGACAAAAACATATTCCTTGCCCGCACGAGCTTATAAGGCGAGACAGTAGGAACAACAAAAGCAGACTCCTTATTCGTAAAAGTATAAAATACGAAAAATACAACAAAAAAAGTATATTCCTTACCTGCTTGAGTATAAAAAGCGAGGCGACAACAACAGCCAAGAAGACTCCTAGCTCGCACGAGCATAAAGGCTAGGCGACAACAACAACAAGAAAAAACTCCTTGCAAACAAGAATATAAAAGGCGAGACAAATACAACAAAGCATGTTGCTTGCCCGCACAAGCATAATAGGCGATACGGCAACAACAACAAAACTAGACTTCTTGTCTGTACGAATATAAAAGGCGAGACGACAACAATAGCAAAAGCATACTAGCTGTCCGCATGAGTATAAAAGGCGAGATGACAATAGCGAGGCATAATCCTTACACGAACGAGTATAAACGGTGAGGCGGCAAGGCCGAGCATACTCCTTGCCCGCACAAGTTTAAAAGGCGAGACGGCAACAGTAAAGCATACTCTATGCCTACAAGAGTATAAAAGGCTAGACGGCAGTAGCAAAGCATACTCCTTACTCGCCTGAGTATAAAAGGGGAGATGACAACAACCGTGCATACTCCCTGCCCGCACGAGTATAAAAGGGGAGATGACAACAACAACAAAACTAGACTCCTTGCGTACACGAGTATAAAAGGCGAGACGGCAACAGCAAAAAAATCATACTCTTTGCTCGCATAAGCAAAAAAATGCGACACAGCAATTGCAAAGCATACTCCTTATCCACATGAGTATAAAATGCGAGAGGACAACTACAACAAAACCAGACTGCTTGTGCGCGCAGGAATACAGGGTACGACAGTGAGAACAACAAAAGTAGACTCCTTGGCCACAAGAGTATAAAAGGTGAAAAGTATAACAACAAAAGCATATTCCTTGCCCGCATGAATATAAAAAGCTAGATGGCAACAACAACAAAGTAGACCCTTAGCTTGTACAAGTATAAATGTGAGGCGGCAACAACAACAAAAGCAGATTCCTTGCTCGCAAGAGTATAAAGGGCGAGACAACAACAACAATGCATACTCTTTGTCTGCACGAGCATAGAAAGCGAAACGACAACAATAAATCATGCAGCTTGCCCGCACGGCATAAAAGGCGAGACGGCAGGAAAAACAACACCAGACTCCTTGTCCTCACGGGTATAAAAGGCGAGACGTCAGCAACCGCAAATGCATGCTCGTTGCTTAGATCAGTATAAAAGGCCAAACGGTAGTAGCAACGCATATTCTTTGCTCGCATGGCCATAAAAGGCAAAAGGGCAATACAGCATACTTTTTGCTCTCAAGAGTATAAAAGGTGAGGTGGTAACAGGAAAGCATACTATTTACCTGCATGAGCATAAAAGGCAAATGGGAACAACAAAACATAATGTTTTTTTGCACGAGTATAAAGGGGAGACAACCACAACAACAAAGCCAAGCTCCTTGCCCGTACAAGTATAAAATGTGGGACGACAACAGCAAAACATACTCCTTCCTCTCAAGAGTATAAAAAGCGAGACGGCAACCACAACACATACTCCTGGCCCGCACGATTACAAAAGGCAAGGTGACAATAGCAATGCATGCTCTTTACCTGCGCGAGTATAAATGGTGAGACAGCAACAATAAAGCATACTCTCTGCCCACGAGAGTATAAAAGGGGGGACGACAACAACAACAAAACCAAACACCTTGCCTGCGTGAGTATAAACAGTGAGACGGCGACAACAACAAAAGCGTACTCGTTGCTTGCGCGAGTATGAAATGCGAGATGGCAACAACATTGCATACTGCTTGCCCACACGAATATAAAAGGCGAGACAACAACAACAAAGCATGATGCTTGCCCGCACGAGTGTAAAAGGTGAGACGACGACAACAACAAGGCAAACTTCTAGCCTGCACGAGTAGAAAAGGTAAGATGGCAACAATAACAAAGGCAGACTGCTTACCCACAAGAGTATAGAAAGCGACCAGTGCAACAACATAAGTGTACCCCTAGCCCGCCTGAGAATGAAAGGCAAGACGGCAGGAAGAACAAAATCATACTCCCAGCCCGTACGAGTGTAAAAGACGAGACGACAGCAGCACAGCTTACTCTTTACCTGCATGATTATAAAATATGAGGCAGTAAGAGCAAAAACACCATACTGCTTGCTCGCACAAGGATAAAAAGTGAGATAGCAACAACAACAGAAGTAGATTCATTGCCCGCAAAAGTATAAGAGGTGAATGGTATAACAACAAAAATGTACTCCTTGCCCACATAAGGATAAAAGGCCAGACAGCAACAACAACAAAAGCATACTCCCAGCCCGCACGGGTATAAAAGACAAGACGGTAACAACAAAGCGTTCTCCTTATCCGCACGAGTATAAAATGCGAGACGTTAACAACAACAAAGCCAGGCTCCTTACCTACACGAATATAAGAGGCAAGACTACAACAACAACAAATACAGGCTTCTTGCCCGCAAGGGTATAGAAGGCAAAAAGTACAACAACAAAAGTATACTCATTGCCCGCACGGGTATGAAAGGCGAGACAGCAACAACAGCAAACTCGACTCGTTGCCTGCACGAGCATAAAAGGTGAGGTAGCAACAGTAACAAAAACATATTATTCTTGCACGAGTATAAAAGGCGAGATGATAACAACAAAGCATACTTCTTACTCCTTACCCGCATGAGTATAAAATGCGAGATGACAACAAACCAAACATCTAGCCTATAGGTGTATAAAACGCAGGATAGCAACAACACAAGCGTGCATTTTGCATGTAAGAGTTTAAAAGGCGACAAAGACGACAATAAAAGTGTACTCCTCGTCCGTTTGAGCATAAAAGGCGAAACGTCACCAACAACAAAACCAGACTCTTTGCCCTCACGAGTATGAAAGGCGAGACACCAACACCAACAAAAGCAGGCTCCCGCCTGCAAAAGTATAAAAGACGAAAGGTACAACAACAAAAGTATGCTCATTGCTCGCACGAGTATAAAGGCGGGACAACAAGAATAGCAAAGCAGACACACCAACACCAACAAAAGCAGGCTCCCGCCTGCAAAAGTATAAAAGACGAAAAGTACAACAACAAGAGTATGCTAATTGCTCGCACGAGTATAAAAGCATGGCAACAAGAATAGCAAAGCAGACACCTGGCCCACATGAGTATAATAGGCGAGACGACAATATTAACAAATGGATATACCTTGACCGCACGAGTATAAATGGCGATACAACGATAGTAAAGCATACCCCTTACTCCTTGCCTACAAAGGCGTAAAAGGCGAGACAGCAACAACAATAAAGTAGGCTCCTAGCCTGTATGAGTATAAAAGGTGAGACAACAACAACAACAAATGGGGACTTTTTGCACGTAAAAGTATAAAAGGCGACAAGTAAAACAACAAAAGTATACTTCTCGACCGCTCAAGTATAAAAGGTGAGACGACAACAACAACAAAACCAGACTCCTTGCCCACACGAGTACAGAAGACAAGACGACAACGACAACAAAAGTGGACATGTTGCCTGCAAGAGTATAAAATGCGACAAGTACAACAAATAAAACTTTACAGCTTGCCTGCTAGGTTATAAAAGGCTAGAGTGCAACAACAACAAAACCAAACTCCTTTCCTGCATAAGTATAAAAGGTGAGACAGCAACGACTACAAAAGTTGATTGTTTGCCTAAAAGTGTATAAAAGGTGAAAAGTACAACAACAAAAGTATACTCCTTGCCCGCACGAGTGTAAAAGGCAAGACGACGACAATAGCAAGGCAGACTCCTAGCCTGCACGAGTAAAAAAGGCGAGACAACAACAATAACAAAGGCATACTCCTCACCCGGACGAGTTTAAAAAGCGAGAAGGCTACAACAAAGCATACTTCTCACTCTTTGCCTGCACGAGTATGGAAGGCTAGATGGCAACAGTAAAAAAACTAGACTCCTTGCCTGTATGACTATAAAAAATGAGATAGCAACAACAAAGCATGCTGCTTGCCTGCACGAGTGTAAAAGGCGAGACGACAACAACAACAAAGCATGACTACTTGCCCACAAGAGTATAAAAGGCAACAAGTTCACAACGTGACAAGCATACTCCTTGCCTACAAAATTATACTCCTTACCTGCCAAAGTATAAAAGGTGAGATGACAACATCAACAAAACCAGACTCATTGCCAGCACGAGTATAAAACGCGAGACAACAAGAACAACATAAGCAGTCTTCTTTCCCAAAAGAGTATTAAAGGAGACAAGTACAACAATAAAAGTATACTCCTCGCTCGCCCGGGTATAAAAGGTAAGATGGCAACAACAACAAAACCAGACTCATTGCCCGCATGAGTATAAAAGGCAAGACAGCAACAACAGCAAAAGTAGACTCTTTTTTCGCTAATGTATAAAAAGCAAAAAGTACAAGAACAAAATTAATCCTCGCCTGCACGAGTATAAAAGGTGAGACGGCAACAATAGCAAAGCAGACTCCTAGTCTGTACAAGTATAAAGGCGAGACAGGAAGAACAATAAAATGGAGTTTCTGCCTACAGGAGTATAAAGGCGAGAGACAGCAACAACAAGGCATATTCCTTGTCTACGTGGGTATAAAAGGCGAGACGGCAACAATAAAGCATGCTGGTTGCCTACACAAGTATAAAAGGCGAGAGGGCAACAACAACAAAACTAGGCTCCTTATCCATACGAGTATAAAAGGCGAGACGGTAAGAACAGCAAAAGCATACTCGCTATCCACACAAGTATAAAAGGGGAGACGGCAATAGCGAGGCATACTCTTTACCCGCACAAGTATGAACGGCGAGATGGCAAGAACAAAGCATACTTCTTGCCCACGTGAGTATAAAAGGTGGCATGGCAACAACAACAAAGGCAAACTCCTTGCCCACAGGACTATAAAGCGCAGCAAGTACACAAGCTGACAAGCATAATGTTTGCCCACCAAAGTATACTCCTTGCCCGCCCAAGCAAAAAATTTGAGATAGCAACATCAACAAAACCAAACTCCTTGCTCGCACGAGTATAAAACACGAGACGGCAAAAATAACAAATGTAAACTTCTTGCCCACAAGAGTATTAAAGGTGACAAGAACAACAACAAAAGTATACTCCACTCTTACCCGAGTATAGAAGGCAAGACAACAACGACTACAAAACCAGACTTCTTGCCCACACGAGTATAAAAGACGAGATAGCAAAAACAACAAAAGCATACTCTTTGCCCGCACGAGTGTAAGAGGCGAGTTGGTAACAACAAAAGCATGCTGCTTGCTTGCACGAGTATAAAAGGCGAGACAGCAACATCAACAAAAACAGACTCCTGGCCTGCACGAGTACAAAAGGCGAGATGGTAACATCAACAAAATTAGGCTCCTTGCCTGCTAGAGTATAAAATGCGAGATAACAAAGACAACAAAAGCAGACTTCTTTCTTGGAATAGTATAAAAGACGAAATAGCAATAACAACAAAACCAGACTCCTTGCCCACATGAGTATAAAAGGAGAGATAACAACAACAACAAAAATAGACTCCCTGCCAGCACGTGTATAAAAGGTGAAAAGTAGAACAACAAAATTATACTTCTTGCCCGCACAAGTATAAAAGGTGAGACAACAACAATAGCAAAGCAGACTCTGAGCTCACATGAGTTTAAAAGGCGAGATGGCAACAATAACAAAAGCATACTCCTTACTCATTGCCAGAACGAGTTTAAAAACTAAGATGCCAACGATAACAAAACCAGACTCTGTGCCCAGGTAAGTATAAAGGGCGAGACAGCAATAATAAAAAAAGTAGAATCCTTGCCCGTGCGTGTATAAAAAGCGAAGCGTACAACAACAAAAGCACACTCCTTGCCTGCACGAGTATAAAAGGCGAGACGACAACAATAACAAATCAAAATCCTAGCCTACTTGAGCATAAAGGGCGAGGTGCCAATAATAACAAAAGCACACTCCTTGCTCGAACGTGTATAAATGGTAGGAAGGCAACAATAACAAATGTAGACTCTTTGCATGCGAGAGCTTAAAAGGCGAGACGGTAACTACAAACCATACTACTTGCCCGCACGAGTAAAAAAGGCAAGACGACAACAACAAAGTATGCTACTTGCCCGCACGAGTATAAAAGGCAAGACGACAACAACAACAAAACCAGACTACTTGCCCGTACAAGTATAAAAGGCAAGACAACAACAACAAAGCATGCTGATTGCCTGCAGGAGTATAAAAAATGGGACGGCAACAACAACAAAACCAAACTCCTTGCTCGTAAGAGTATAAAAGGAGACAATTGCAACAATAAAAATATACTGCTCACTTGCCCGAGTATAATGGGCGAGACGGTAACAATAATAAAACTAGACTCCTTGCCTGCGCCAGTATCAAAGGTGAGACGACAACAATAGCAAAAGTGGTGTCCTTGCCTGCAAGAATATAAATGGCAACAAGTTCAAAACAAAAGTATACTCCTTCCCTACACGAGTATAAATGGTGAGATGACAATAACAGCGAATTAGACTCCTAGCATACATGAGCATAAAAGGCAAGACAACAACAACGGAGCATGCTCCTTGCCCGCACAAGTATTAAAGGCAAGGCGGCAATAATAACAAAGCAGACACCTAGCCCGTTTGAGTAAAAAAGGTGAGACGGCAACAGTAACTAAAGCAAACTCCTTACCCGCAAGAGTATATACGGCGACAAGTTCGACAACATGAGTATACCCCTCGCTTGATAGAGTATAAAACGCGAGACAACAACAATAACAAAACTAGACTCTTTCTTGTACAAGTATAACAGGTGAGACGGCAACACCGACAATAGCATACTCCCAGCCCGCACGAATATAAGAGACGGGATGACAACGACAAAGTGTACTCCTTATCCGTACGATTATAAAATGTGAGACGGTAACAACAACAAAACCAAACTCCTTGCCCGTACGAGGATAAAAGGTGAGACAACAACAATAGAAGCAGATTCCTTGCCCGTAGGAGTTTAAAAGACAAAAAGTACAATAACTCCTTTGCCACACGAGTACAAAAGGCAAGACGACAACAATAGCAAAGCAGACTCTTAGTCCGCATGTGTATAAAAGGTAGGATGACAACAACAACAAAAGCAGACCCTTTGCTTGCAAGAGTATAAAAGCGACAACCATGACAACAAAAGTATACTCCTCACCCGCCCAAGTATGAAAGGCGAGACGACAACATCAACAAAACCAAACTCTTTGCCTGCACGAGTATAAAACACGAGATGGCAAGAACAAGAAAAGCAGACTTCTTGCTCGCAAGAGCATTAATGGCGACAAGTACAACAACAAAAGTATACTCCTCTACCACTCGAGCATAGAGGGCGGGATGGCAACAATAGCAAAAGTAGTGTCCTTGCCCGCAAGAATATAAAAGGCAAAAAGTTCAAAAAAAAAAGTATACACCTTGCCGAAACGAGTATAAAAAGGCGAGACGACAACAACAGCAAAGCAGCCTCTTAGCCCGCATGAGAATAAAAGGCAGGATGGCAACAACAACAAAAGCAGACTCTTTGCCCACAAGAGGATAAAAAGCTACAAGCACGACCACAAATGTATACTCCTCGCCCACACAAGTATAAAAGGCGAGACGACAACATCAACAAAACCAGACTCCTAGCCCGCACGAGTATAAAATGTGAGATGGCAAGAACAACAAAAGTAGACTTCTCGCTCGCAAGAGAATTAAAGGCAACAAGTAAAACAAGAAAAGTATATTCCTCTCCAGCTCGAGTATAGAAGGCGAGACGACGATAACAACAAAACTAAACTCCTTGCCTGCACGAGCATAAAAGGCAAGACAGTAACAACAACAAAAGTATACTCATTGCCAGCACGAGTGTAAAAGGGGAGACGACAACAACAAAGCATGTTGTTTGCCTGCACGAGTATAAAGGCGAGACGAGGACATCAACAAAAACAGACTCATTGCCCGCGCGAGTATAAAAGGTGAGATGGAAACATAAATAAAAGTAAACTCTTTATCGCTCAAGTATAAAATGCAAGACAGCAAGAACAACAGAAGCAGACTTTTTGGCTGGAAGAGTATAAAAGGCAACAAGTGCAACAACAAAAGTATACTCCTCACTTGCCTAAGTATAAAAGGTAAGATGGCAACAACAACAAAACTAGACTCCTAGCCTGCATGAGTATAATAGGCAAGACAGCAACAACGACAAAAGTAGACTCCTTGCCTGCATGTGTACAAATGGTGAAAAGTACAATAACAAAAGTATGTTCCTTGCCCACACGAGTATAAAAGGCGAGACAGCAACAATAGCAAAGCAGACTCCAGGCCTGTATGGGAATAAAAAGCGAGATGGCAACAACAACAACAAAAGCATACTCCTTGCTATAAAAGGCAAGAAGGCAACAACAACAAAAGTAGACTCTTTGCCCGTAAGAGTTTAAAAGGCGAGACAGCAACAACAAAGCATACTCCTTGCCCGCACGAGTAAAAATGGTGAGACTGTAGCAACAAAGCGCGCGACTTGCCTGCATGAGTGTAAAAGACGAGACAACAACATCAACAAAACTAGACTATTTGTCTGTACGAGTATAAAAGGCGAAGCAATAATAACAACAAAAGCATACTCCCTACCTGCACAAGTGTTAAAGGCTCGTCGGGAATAGCGTAGCATGCTCCTTGCTTGTGGGAGTATAAAAGGCGATTCTGCAACAATAAAGCATGTTGCTTGCCTGCATGATTATAAAAAGCGAGATGGCAACAACAACAATACGAAACTCTTTGTCCCAAGAGTATAAAAGGCGACAAGTACAAGAACAAGAGTGTACTACTCACCCACTAAGTATAAAAGGTGACACGACAACAACAATAAAGCTAGACTCCTTACCTGCAAGAGTATAAAAGGCGAGACAGTAACGACAGCAAAAGTAGTGTCCTTGCCCGCAAGAATATAAAAGGCAAAAAGTTACAAAAAATTTATACTCCTTCCCCGCACAAGTATAAATGGCGAGTCGGTAGTAACAACAAAGTAGACTCCTAGCACGCATGATTAAAAAAGGCAAGAGGGCAAAAACAAAGCATACACCTTGCCTGCACGAGTATAAAAGGCGAGACAGCAGCAGCCACAAAACCAGTGCATGCTCCTTGCCCTCGCGAGTATAAAAGGCGAGACGATAACAACAACAAAACCAGACTCCTTGCCCATACGAGTATAAAAAGTGAGAAAGAAATAACAACAAAAGCATTGTCTTTTCTCGTAGGAGTAAAACAGTCGAGATGACAATAGCAAAGCATACTCCTTGTTGGCACAAGTATAAAAGGCAAGACGGCAACAACAAAGCTTGCTCCTTGCCACATGAGTATAAAAGGTGAGACGACAGCAACAACAAAACTAGTCTCCGTGCCTGTACGAGTATAAATGGCGATGCGGCAACAACAACCAAAGCCGACTCCTTGCCCGCAAGAGTATAAAAGGTGAGATGGCAACAACATTGCATACTTTTTTCCCTCACGAGTATAAAAGGCGAGACACAACAATAAAACATGTTGATTGTTAGCACGAGTATAAAAGGCGAGTCAGCAACAACATTATGTACTTTTTGCCAGCACAAGTATAAAAAGCGAGATGCAACAATAAAACATGCTGCTCACCAGCATGAGTATGGGGGGCGAATCAGCAACAACAACAAAACTTGACTCCATGCCCTTACAAGGATAAAAGGCAACATGAGAACAACAAGAAAAATGTAATCCCAACCCACAGTAGTATAAAAAAAAAAACGATAACAGCAAAGCATGTTGCTTACATACACGAGCATGAAAGGCAAGATACCAACAACAACAAAACTAGACTCCTTGCTCGCACAAGTGTAATAGGTGAGACAGCACCAAGAACAAAAGTAGACACCTTACCCGCAAGAGTATAAAAGGCAAAAAGCACAACCAAAAAAGTATACTCCTTGCCCACACGAATATAAATGGCAAGACTACAACAAGATCAAAGCAAACTCCTAACCCACACGAATAAAAAAGGTGACACAGTAACAATAATAAAGCCAGACTCTTTGCCCGCACGAGTATAATAGGCGAGATGATAATAACAACAAAGCAATTTCTTAGCCCGTACGAGTTTAAAAGGCAAAACAACGACAACAACAAAGGCAGACTCCTCACCTGCCAAAGTATAAAAGGTGGGATGGCAGCAACAAAGCATACTGCTTGTCCACACGAATATAAAGGACGAGACGGTATAAATAGCAAAATAGACTCCTAACCCGCACGAGTATAAAAGGTGAGACCGCAACAACAACAAAACTAGACTCTTTGCCCGCAAGAGTATAAAAGGCAAAAAGTACAACAACAAATGTGTACACCTTGCCTACACTAGTATAAAAGGCTAGACGGCAACAACAACAAAGCAGACTCTTAGCCCGCATGAGTATAAAAAGCTAGATGACAAAAACAACCAAAGTAGACTCCTTACCCACAAGAGGATAAAAGGTAAAATATCCAACAACCAAAGTATGCTCTGTGCCCGCGCGAGTATATGAGCGAGATGACAACAACGACAAAGCAGACTCCTAGCCTGCACGAGTATAAAAAGCGAGACGATAACAACAACAAAAGTATACTCCTAGCCTGCAAGAATATAAAAGGTGAAAAGTGTAAAAACAAAAGTATACTCCATACCTGCATGAGTATAAAAGACGAGATGGTAAAAGCAACAAGCAGATTAGCTTACACGAGTATAAATGGCGAGGCAGCAATAACAACAAAAGTAGACTCCTTGTCGGCATGAGTACAAAAGCCGATACGTCAGCAACAAAGCACATTCCTTGCCTACATGAGTATAACAAGCGAAACGGCAACAACAAAGCATTTGGCCTGACGAGTATAGAATGCAAGTCAATAACAACAAAACTAGACTCCTTGTCGTACAAGTATAAGAGGCTAGACGACATCAACAACAAGAGCATAATCTTTACCTGCTCGTGTATAAAAGGCGAGACGACAGCCACAAAGCGTACTCCTTGCCTGCATGACTATAAATGGGAGACGACAACAACAACAAAATAAAATTCTTTGCCTGTACGAGTGCAAATGGTGAGACTGTAACAACAATAAAAGCAGACTCCTTGCCCACAAGAGCATACAAGGCGAAAAGTACAACAAAAAGGTATACTCCTTGCCTGAACGAGTATAAAAAGCGATACGACAACAACAACAAAACCAGACTCCTTTCCCATACGAGTATAAAAGGTGAAAAGTACAACAAAAAGCATACTCCTTGCCAACATGAGCAGAAAAGGCGAAAAGTGCAACAAAAAAAGTATACTCCTTGCCCACTTCAATATGAAAGGCGAGATGACAACAACAGAGCATACTCCTTACCCGCATGAGCATAAAAGGTCAGACGGCAACATCAAAGCATAGGCCTTGCCTACTCGGGTTTAAATGGCGAGACAACAACAACAACAAAAAAAATCTGCTTCCCTATATGAGTAAAAAGGCGAGATGACAACAACAAAGCATAGTCCTTCTGTGCAATGGTATAAAGGCGAGACGGCAACAAAAAAGCATACACTTTGCCCCTCATGAGTACAAAAGGCAAGACTTAGCAATCGAGCATGCTCCTCGCCTGCATGAGTATAAAAGGTGGACAGCAACACCAGCAAAATCAGATTCCTTGCCAGTACCAGTATAAAAGGTGTGATGGCAACAACAACAATGACATACTCCTTGCCCGCACGAATATAAAAGGCAATATAGCAACAACAACGCATACTCCTTGCCCGCTAGAGTATAAGAGGCGAGATGGCAACAACAAAACATGTTGCTTGCCCGCGCGAGTATAAAGGTGAGACAGGAACAACAACAAATCTAGACTCCTTAACCGTACATGTTTAAAAGCCGAGACGACAATAATAACAATATTAGACTCCTAGCTGGAAGAGCAGAAAAAGCGAGATGACGTCAAGAAATCATACTCGCTACCCATACGAGTATAAAAGGCTAGACGACAACAACAACAAAGCAGCTTCCTAGCCCATACAAGTAAAAATGGTGAGACAGCAACAACAACAAAAGCAGACTACTTACCCACAACAGTATAGAAGGCAACAAGTACAATAACATAAGTATGCCCTTTACCCGCCCGGGTATAAAGGGCGAGACTACAACAACAGCGGAACCAAACTTGTTGCCCACACCAAAGTAAAATGCGAAATGACAACAATAGCAAAAGTAGACTCTTTGCCCACAGTAGTATAAAAGGCAAAAAGTATGACAACAAAAGTATACGCTTACCCTGCACGAGTATAAAAAGGAAGACGACAACAATAGTAAAAGTAGACTCCATGCCTGCAATAGTATCAAAGGAGAGACGACAACAACAAAGCAAACTCCTTGCTCGCACGAGTATAAAAGACGAGAAGGTAACAACAAAGCTTGCTGCTTCCCCACATGAGTATAATAGGCTTGACGGCAACAACGAAAAAAGCACACTCCCAGCTGGCATGAGTATAAATGACAAGACAACAACAACAAAGCATACTCCTAACCCGCACGAGTGTAAATTGCGAGACGATAACAAAAAAAGCAAACCTCCTTGCCCGCAAGAGGATAAAACGTGCAAAGCACAATAACAAAAGTACACTCCTTGCTCGCGCAAGTATAAAAGGCGAGATGGCAACAATAACAAAACCAAACTCCTTGCCACGCGAGTATAAAGGCCTGGCAACTGTAAAGGATACTCTTTACTCATTGCTCGCACGAGTATAAAAAGCGAGATGCCAACAATAACAAAACTAGACTCCTTACCCACACAAGTATAGAGGGTGAGACAACAACAACACCAAAAGCAGACTCCTTGCGCGTAAGAGAATAAAAGGCAAAAACTACAACAAAAAAAGTATACTCTTTGCCCAGACGACCATAAAATGCGAGACGGCAACAACAACAGAGTAGACTCCTTGCTGGCATGAGTATAAAAGGCAAAATGGCAACAGCAAGAAAAGCAGCTTCTTGCCCGCGAGAGTATAAAATGCGACAAGTACAACAAGAAAAGTGTATTCCTCGCTCGCCTGAGTATAAAAGGTGAGACAGTAACAACGACAAAACCAGACTCCTTGCCTGCACGAGCATAAAAGGAAAAAATTACAACAATAAAAGTATACTCCTTACTTGCACGAATATAAAATGTGAGACGATAACAATAACAAAACCTGACTCCTTGCCCGCAAAAGTATAAAAGGTGAGACAACAACAACAAAAAAAGCAAGCTCCTTGCCCACAATAGTGTAAAAGGCAAAAAGTACAACAACAGAAGCATACTTCCTATCCACAATAGCATAAAAGGCAGGACAGCAACAATAGCAAAGTAGAATCTTAGTCTGCACGAGTATAAACGACGAGACAACAACAATGACAAAGTCAGACACCTTGCACGTAAGAGCATAAAAGGCGACAAGTGCAACAACAAAAGTAAACTCTTCGCCCACCCAAGTATAAAAGGCAAGATAACAACAACAACAAAACTAGACACCTTGCTCACACGAGTATAAAAGACGAGATGGCAACAATAGCCAAAGTAGACTCCTTGCCTGCAAGAACATAAAAGGCAAAAAGTATAAAAAAGCTAAACTCTTTGCTTGCACTAGGATGAAAGGTGAGACGATAACAACAGCAAAGTAGATGCCTAGTGATCACGAGAATAAAAGGCGAGACTACGATGACAACAAAAACAAACCCCTTGTGCCCGCAAGAGTATAAAAGGCGAGACAGCAACAACAAAGCATACTCCTTGCCTGGGCGACTAGAAATGGCTAGATGGCTACGACAAAGCATGCTGCTTGCCTGCACGAGTTTAAAAGGTGAAACGGCAACAACAAAGCATATTCTTTGGCCGCAAGAGTATAAAAGGCAAGCCGACAACAACAAAGCATGCTCCTTACCTGCACGAGTATAAAAGGCAAAACGGCAACAACAAAGCATATTCTTTGCCCGTATGACTATAAAAGGCGAGCTAACAACATCAAAGCATGCTCCTTGCCCGCATGAGTATAAAAAGCGAGATGACAACAACAACAAAAGCATTACTCTTTGCCCACACAAGTGTAAAAGGTAAGACGACAACAACAACCAACGCATGCTCTTTGCCCACAGGAGCACAAAAGGCAAGACGGCAACCGTAAAGCATACTCTTTGCCTGAACGAGTATAATAGATGAGACAGCAACAACAAGAAAACCAGACTCCCTACCTGTACGAGTACAAATTGTCAGATGACAACACCAACAAAAGCTGATTCTTTGCCCGTAAGAGTATAAAAGGCGTGACGGCAACAACAAAGCATGCTCTTTTCTAACGCAAGTATAAAAGGTGTGACGGTAACAACAACAAAACCAAACTCTTTGCTCGTGCAAGTATAAAAGGCAAGACGTTAATAACAGCAGCAGCATACTCTCAGCTCACACGAGTACAAAAGGCGAGAGGGCAACATCAAAGTTTTATCCTTGCCCGCAAGAGTATAAAAGTGAAGCCAACAACAACAAAGCATACTCCTTGCCTGCAAGAGTTTTAAAGTCGAGATGGTAGCAACGAATACTCCTTGCCCGCAAGATCATAAAAGGTGAGATGGCAGGAACAATAAAATAGACTCTTAGCCCGCACGAGAATGAAAGACGAGACTGCAACCACAACAAAAAGCAGACACCTTGCCCACACGATACAAGGTATGAGACAGTAACAACAACAAAACTAGACTCTTTACCTGCGCGAGTGTCAAAGGCGTGATAAAAACAATAGCAAAAGTAGCCTCATTCCCTTCAAGACTATATAAGGTGAAAACTACGACGACAAAAGTTTACGCCTAGCCCGCACTAGTATAAAATGCGGGATGACAACAACAACAAAACCGGACTCCTTGCCCGTATGAGCATAAAAGGCAAGACGGCAACAACAACAAAAGCAGACTCCTTGCCCATAAGAGTACAAAAGATGAGACAGTGACAACTAAGCATACTGCTTGCCCGCACGAATATGAAAGGCGAGACAGTAACAACAACAAAAGCATACTCCTAGCACGCGCGAGCATGAAAGACGAGCCGACAACAGTAAAGCATACTCTTTAACTGCATGAGTATAAAATGCGAGACAACAGCAACAAGAAACGTAGACTCCTAGCCTGCAAGAGCTAAAAAGGTAAGACAGTGACAACAAAGCATACTCGTTCCACATACGATTACAAAATGCAAGACAACAACAATAAAGCATGTTGCTTTCCTGCATGAGTATAAAAGAAGAGACAACAGCAACAACAAAACCAGGCTCCAAGCCCGCACAAGTAGAAAAGGCGAGATGACAACAATAGCAAAAGTAGGCTCTTTGCTTGCAAGAATATAAAAGGCAAAAAGTACAAAAACAAAATCATAGTCCTTGCCCGCATGAGTATAAAAGGCAAGACAACAGCAGCAAAGCATACTCTTTACTCATTGCCCATATGATTATAAAAGGCAAGATAGCAACAATCACAAAACCAAACTCCTTGTTTGCATGAGTATAAACGCCAAGACAGTGACAACAACAAAAGAAAACTCCTTGCTTGAAAGAGTATAAAGGGAAAAAAGTAGAACAACAAAGTATACTCTTTGCTCACACGAGTATAAAAGACATGATGGCAACAACAGTAATGCGGACTCCTAGATCACATGAGTATAAAAGGCGATACAGCAACAACAAGAAAAGCAGACTCCTTGCCTCAAGAGTATAAAAGGCGGCAAGTACAGCGACAAAAGTATACTCCTCTTCTACCCGAGTGTAAAAGGCGTGGTGGCAACAACAACAAAACCAGACTCCTTGCCCGCATGAGTATAAAAGGCGAGACGACAATAACAGCAAAAGTAGACTCCTTGCCTGCAAGAGTATGAAAGGCATTACGGCAACAACAAAGCATACTATGTGCCCACACAAGTATAAAAAGCAAGACGGCATCAACAAGGCTTGCTAGTTGCCCACAAGGGTGTAAAATGCGAGACAGCAACAACAACAATACTAGACTACTCACTCGTACAAGTGTTAAATCCGAGATGGCATCATCAACAAACACATGCTCCCTACCCGCACCAGTGTTAAACCTGAGATAGCAGCAACAGCAAAACTAGACTCATTGCTCACAAGAATATGAATGGGAAAAGTACAAAAGCAAAAGTATAATCATTGCCCATGGGAATATGAAAGCTAAGACAGTAATAACAGCAAAGCAAACTCCTAGCCCACACGAGCATAAATGCCGAGATAGCAACAACAAAGCATACTCTTTTCCCGTTCGAGTATAAAAGGCGAGACGACAACAACAAAGCATGCTTCTTGCCTGCACGAGGCGAGACAGCAACAACAACAAAACCAAACTACTCACCCATGCGAGTATGAAAGGTGAGATGGCAACAACAACAAAAGTATACACTTTGCCCATGCGACTAAAAAGGGCGAGATAGCAATAGTAATCCATACTCCTTGCCTGCAACAGTATAAAAGGTGGGACTTCAACAACAAAGCGTGCGCCTTGTCTACACAAGTATAAAAGGGGAGACGGCAACAACAACAAAGCCAAACTCCTTGCTTGTACGAGTATACAAGGCAAGACGACAACAACAGCAAAAGCCAACTTCATGCTCGTAAGAGTGTAAAAGGCGAGACGGCAATAACAAAGCATACTCTTTGCCTGCATGAGTACAAAAGGTGAGACGACAACAAAAAAGCAAGATGCTTACCCACATGAGTATAAAAGGCGAGAAGTCAACAACAACAAAACCATTCTCTTTGCGAAGCAAGTATAATAGGCGAGACAAGAACAACAACAAATGCATACTCCTTGCTTGCTCTTGTATAAAAGACTAGATGGTAACAACAAACCATACTCCTTACCCGCATGAGCATAAAAGGTGAGACGATAACAACAATAAAACTAGTTTCCTTGCTCACTTGAGTATAAAAGGCGAGACAACACCAACAACAAAAGTGGACCCCTTACCCATAAGAGTACAAAAGGCAATACGACAACAACAACAAAAGCTGACTCCTTGCCTGCAAGAGTATGAAAGGAGATACGACAGCAACAAAGCATATACGCATGAGCATAAAAGGTAGGATGGCAACAACAAAGCATATTGCTTGCCGCACGAGTATAAAAGCCGAGACGACAACAACAACAAAACTAGACTCCTTACTCATACGAGTACAAAAGGCAATACGACAACAACAACAAAAGCTGACTCCTTGCCTGCAAGAGTATGAAAGGAGATACGACAGCAACAAAGCATATACGGATGAGCATAAAAGGTAGGATGGCAACAACAAAGCATGTTGCTTGCCGCACGAGTATAAAAGTCGAGACAATAAGAACAACAAAACTAGACTACTCACCTAGATCAATGTAAAAGGCGAGATGGCAATAGCAACAAAAGCATACTTCCTGCTTGAACGAGTATTAAGGGCACGACGGCAACAGCAAACTGTACTCCTTGGCCCACGAGTATAAAATATAAGACGGCAATAACAAAGCATACTCCTTGCCTACAAGAGTATGAAAGGCGAGACGAAAACAACAAAGCATACTGCTTGCCCGCATGAGTATACAAGGTGAGACGACACCAACACCAACAATAAAACTAGGCTACTCATTCAGACGAGTATAAAAGGCAATACGACAGCAACAACAAAAGTGTACTCCCTGCCTGCACGAGTATTAAAGGCATGATGGCAACTGCAAACCATACTCTTTGCCTGCACGAGTATAAAATACAAGACGGCAACAACAAAGTAGACTGCTCTTCCGTACAAGTATAAAAGGCTGACGGCAACAACACTAAAGCTGACTCCTTGCACGCCAGAGTATAAAAGGCAAAAAGTAGAATAGCAATAGTGTACTTTTTGCTTGCCTGAGTATAAAAGGAAAGATGGCAACAATAACAAAGCTAGACTTCTTGCACGCATGGGGATAAAAGGCGAGACGACCAATAGGAAAAGTAGACTATTTTCTCGCAAGAATATAAAATGCAAAACTTGCAAAAACAAAAATATACTCCATGCCCACACAAATATAAAAGCCAAGATGGTAATAATAGCGAAGCAGACTCCTTGCCCCCATGAGTATAAAAGACTAGATGGCAACAACAAAGCATACTCTTTGCTCACATGAGTATAACAGGCATGACGATAACAACAGAGCATACTCCTTGCCTACACGAGTATAAAAGGCGAGACAGCAATAACAACAAAAGCAAACACTTTGCCCGCACGAGCAGAAAAGGCGTGACAACAATATTAAAGCATTCTCCCGCACGAGCATAAAAGGGGAGACGGCAACAATAACAAAACCTCACTCCTTGTCCAAACGAGTATAAATGGCGAGACGGTCGCAACAACAAAAGCCAACTCCTTGCCCGCAAGAGTATAAAAGTTGAGACGACAACAACAAAGCATGTTGCTTGCCTGCATGAGTATAAAAGGCGTGACGGTAATAGTAACAAAACCAAACTACTCAACTGGATGCGTATAAAAGGCGGGACAACAACAACAGCAAAGGCAGGCTCTTTTCCCGCAAGAATATGAAAGGCAATAAGTACAATAACAAAAGTATGCTCCTTACCCACCTAAGTAAAAAAGGCGAGACAGCAATAGTAATAAAACCAAACTCGTTTCTGCATGAGTATGAAAGCAGAGACGATAACAACAGCAAAAGTAGACTCCTTGCCTGTAAGGATATGAAAGGCAAAAAGTACAAAAATAAAAGTATACTCCTTGCCTATGCGAGCATAAAAGGCGAGACAGTAACAATAGCAAAACAGACACTAGCCCGTACGAGTATAAAAGGCGAGACGACAACAACAACAAAAGTAGACTCCTTGCTTGCAAGAATATAGAAGGCGAGATGGCAACAACAAAGCATACTCCTTGTCGGACGAGTATAAAAGGTGAGACAACAACAACAAATCATGTTCATTGCCAGCACGGGTGCAAAAGGCGACACGGCAATAACAACAAAACTAGACTCCTTAACCACAGGGGTATAAAAGTTGTAAAGTACAACAGCACAAGTATACTCCTTGCCCGCACGGGTATAAAAGGTGAGGCGGTTACAACAGCAAAACAGACTCCTGGCCCGCACATCCATAAAATGTGAGACTGCAACAACAAAAAAAGTAGATTCTTTGCCCACAACAATACGAAAGGCGAAAAGTGCAACAACAAAAGTAAACTCCTTGTCTACATAAGCATAAAAGGCAAGGCGGCAACAACAGCAAAGCAGACACCTAGACCGCATGTGTAAAACGGGCAAGATGACAACCACAACAAAAGTAGACTCTTTGCCTACAAGAGCATAAAAAGCGAGACGGTAATAATAGCAAAGCAGACTCCTAGGCTGCACGAGCATAATAGGTGAGATGGCAACAACAACAAAAGAATACTCCCTAGTTGCGCCAATATTAAAAGCGAGACAGTAATAATGGCGAAGCAGAATCCTTGCCTGCACGAGTGTAAAAGGTGGGACGACGACTACAACGAGCGTATGCTCCCTGCCCGCATGAATATAAAAGGTAAAACGACAATATTAAGGCATTACACCTTGCCCACGCGAGTATAAAAGGCGAGACGGCAACAACAACTAAACGAGACTCCTTTCCCGCATAAGTATAAAAGACAAGACAGCAACAACAACGGAAGCAGCCTCCTTGCCTGCAAGAGTATAAAAGGTGAGACGAGATCAACAAAGCATGCTTCTTGCCCGCACATTTATAAAAGGCTGGATGGTAACAATAATAAAACGAGAGTCCTTGCCCGCAAGAGTATAAAAGGCGAAAAGTGCAACAACAAAAAAATACTCCTTGCCCACACAAGTATAAAAGGTGAGATGGAAACAACAACAAATCCAGACTCCTTACCCATATGAGTACCAAAAGCGGGATAGCAACAACAATAAAAGCAGATTCCTTACCCGTAAGCGTATAAAAGGCGAAATGTACAACAACAAAATTATACTCCTTACTCGCACGATTATACAAGTCGAGATGACAACAACAACAAATGCAGTCTCCTTCCCTGCAAAAGTATAAAGAGTGAGACAACAGCAGAAAAGGCGAGATGACAACCATGACAAAACCAAAGTCCTTGCCCGTGCAACTACAAAGAGCGAGATGACAATAACAACAAAAGAATGCTCGCTACCCACACGAGTATAAAAGACAAGAAGGCAATATCAAAGTATAATACTTGCCCGCAGGAGTATAAAAGGCGAGATGGCAACAGCAAAGTATACTCCTTTCTCACATGAGTATAAAAGGAGAGCCAACAACAACAACAAAACCAGACTCCTTGCCTGGACAAGTACAAAAGGGAAGATAACAACAAAAGCAAAAGCAGACTCCTTACACGCAAAAGTAAAAATGGTAAGACAACAACAACAAAGCATGCTGCTTGCCTGCACAAGTATAAAAGCCTAGACGACAATAATAATAAAACAAGACTCCTTGCCTACAAGGGTACAAAAGGTGAAAAGTGCAATAGCAAAAGGATGCTGCTTGCCTGCATGAGTATAAATGGTGGGATGGTAACAACAACAAAACCAAACTCCTTACCCATACAAGTATAAAAGGCGAGACAACAATAACAATAAAACCAAACTCCTTTCCCGCAAGAGTATAAAACGCAAAAAAATGCAACCACAATGGTATACCCCCTTGCCTGCATGAGTATACAAGGCGAGACGACAACAACAGCAAAGCAAACTTCTACCCTGCAAGAGTGCAAAAGGCAAGACAACAACAAGAACATGGGTGGACTCCTTGGCCGCAAGAGCATAAAAGAGAAAAACTACAATAACAAAAGTATACTCCATGCCCAAACAAGTACAAATGGCGAGACGGTAACAACAACAAGTACAAAAGGCGAGACGACAACAACAACAAAATTAGTCTTCTTCCTTTCAAGAGTACAAAAAGCGAGAGACAGTACGAAAGCATACTCTTTGCCCACGCGAGTATAAAAGGCGAGACGACAACAACAAAGCCTGGCACTCGCCCGTACGAATATAAAAGGCAAGATGGCAACAATAACAAAATCAGAGTCCTTGCCTGTACGTGTATAAATGGCGAGACGATAATAAAAACAAGAGCATACTACTTGCCTGCACGAGTATAAAAGTCGAGATGGCAACAGCAACAGCAAGGTATAAAAGGCGGGACAACAATAACAACAAAACCATACTCCTTTCTAGTTCGAGTATAAAAGGCAAGTTAGCAACAACAAATAAAGCAGACTCCTTGCCCGCAAGAGCATAAAAGGCAAACAGTACAACAACAAAAGCATACTCTTTGCTTGCACGAGCATAAAAGGCGAGACGACAACATCAGCAAAGTAGACTCCTACCCTACAGGAGTATAGAAGGCGAGACGGTAACAACAACAAAAGTAAACTCCCTGTCTGCAAGAGTATAAAAAGGTGACAAGTACAACAACAAAAGTATACTCTTTACCTGCCTAAGTGTAAAAGGTGAGACGACGACAACAACAACAAAACCAGACTCCTTGCTCACATGTGTATAAAAGGTTAGACGATAACAGTAGTGAATGTAGACTCCTTGCCTAGAGTAATATAAAGGGTAAAAAGTGCAAAAACAAAAGTATACGCCTTGCCCGCAAAAATGTAGAAGGCAAGACGACATCAACAACAAAAGCAGACTCTTTGCCCGTAAGAGTATAAAGGCGACTAGTACAACAACAAAAGTACTATCCTCACCCAGCAGACTATAAAAGGCCAGACAGGAACAACGAAGCATACTCGTTGCATGCACGGCTATAAAAGGCGAGATGATAATAAGAACAAAGCATGATGCATGCCCACACGAGTATAAAAGGTAAGATGGTAACAACAAGGCATACTCCTTACTCGCATGACTATAAAAGGGATGACGGCAACAACAAAGCATGATGCTTGCCCGCACGAGTATAAAAGGCGAGACGACAACAACAACCAAGCCAGACTACTTGTCCGGATGAGTATAAAAGGCAACACAACAACCACAACAAAAGCATACTCCCTACTCGCACGAGTATTAAATATCTGACGGCAACTGCAAACCATATTCCCTGCTCGCACGAGTATAAAACACGAGACGACAGCAACAAAGCAGGTTGCTTGCCCGCATAAGTATAAAATATGAGATGGTGACAACAACACAACGAGACTTCTTGCCCGTACGAGTATAAAAGGCAATACGGCAACAACGCTAAAGCAGACTCCTTCCATGCAAGAGTGTAAACGACTATAAGAACAACAACAAAAGTATACTCATCGCTTGCCCGAGCATGAAAAGAAAGACGAAACAACAACAAAGCTAGACTCCTTGCACGCACAGGTATAAAAGGCGAGACAGCAAAAACAAGAAAAGTAGACTCTTTGCTCGCAAGAATGTAAAAGGGAAAACTTGCAAAAACAATAGCATACTCCTTGCCCACACAAGTATAAAAGCCAATACGTTAAGAATAGCAAAGAAGACTCGTAGCCTCCATGAGGATAATGGGCGAGATGGCAACAACAAAGCATGCTCTTTGCTTGCGCAAGCATAAAAGGCAAGTCGACAACAACAAAGCCTGTGCCTTGCCAGCACGAGCATAAAAGGCGAGACGACAACAATAACAAAACAGCATAGATTGCTAGCATGACCAAAAAAGGTGTGACGACAATAGCAAAGCCTGCTTCTTGCCCGCATGAGTATAAAAGGTGAGACGACAACAACAACAAAACTAGACCACTTACCCATACGAGTATAAATAGCGATACGACAACAACAACAAGAGCTGACTCCTTTTCTGCAAGAGTATGAAAGGAGACACGACAGCAACAAAGCATTTACGCATGGGCATAAAAGGTTGGACGGCAACAACAAAGCATGCTACTTGCTGCACGAGTATAAAAGGCGTGATGGCAACAACAACAAAACCATACTACTCACCCGGATGAATATAAAAGGCCAGATGACAATAGGAACAAAAGCATACTCCATGCTTGCAAGAGTATTAAGGGTACGACAGCAACTGCAACTGTACTCCTCGCCTGCACGAGTATAAAATACAAGACGACAACAATAAAGCATACTTCTTGCCCACATGAGTATGAAAGGTGAGACGACAACAACAAAGCATGTTGCTTGGCTGCACAAGTATAAAGGTGAGACGACAACAACAACAAAACCAGACTACTCGTTCAGACGAGCATAAAAGGCAAGACGGCAACAACAACAAAAGCGTACTCCCTGCCCGCACGAGTATTGAAGGCATGATGGCAACTACAAACCATACTCCTTGCCCGCATGAGTATAAAATATGAGATGACAACAACAAAGCAGCCTGCTCTCCCGCACGAGTATAACAGTTGACACGGAGACAACAACAAAATGATACTTCTTGCCACAAGAGTATAAAAGGCTAGAAGGCAACAACACTAAAGTTGACTCCTTGCACGCTAGAGTATAAAAGGCGAAAAGTAGAACAGCAAAAGTGTACTTGTCGCCTGCTCGAATACAAAAGGAAAGATGGCAAGAACAACAAAACTAGACTCCTTGCACGCATGTGGATAAAAGGTGAGATGGCCAATAGCAAAAGTAGACACTTTGCCCGCAAGAACATAAAAGGCAAAACTTGCAAAAACAACAATATACTCCATGCCCACACAAGTATAAAAGCCGAGGTGGTAATAATAGTAAAGCAGACTCCTTGCCCACACGACTATAAAAGGCAAGACGGCAAAAACAAAGCAGACTCCTTGCTCGCATGAGTATAAAAGGCAAGATCATAATAACAAAGCATACTCCTTGCCTACACGAGTACAAAAGGCAAGACAGCAACAACAACAAAAGCGAACCTTTTGGTCGCACGAGTAGAAAAGGCGTGACAATAATATTAAAGCATACTCCTTGCCCACATGAGCATAAAAGGCGAGATGGCAACAACAACAAAACCAAACTCCTTGTCCATACGAGTATAAATGGCGAGATGGCAGCAACAACAAAAGCTGACTCCTTGCTTGCAAGAGTATAAAATTCGAGACGGCAACAACAAAGCATGTTGCTTGCCTGCATGAGTATAAAAGGCATGAAGGGAACAGTAACAAAACCAGACTACTCACCTGGACGAGTATAAAAGGCAAGATGGGAACAACAACAAAAGAATACTCCTTTCCTGCACGAGTATTAAAGGCATGACAGCAATTGCAAACCATACACCTTTCCCACACGAATATAAAATACGAGACAGCAACAACAGAGCATACTCCTTGCCCACACAAGTATAAAAGACGAGACAAAAACAATAAAGCATGCTGCTTGCCTGCATGAGTATGAAAGGCGAGATAGCAATAACAACAAAACCAGACTACTGGTCCAGACGAGCATAAAAGGTGAGACAACAATAACAACAAAAGCATACTTCCTACCGCACGGTTATTAAAGGCATGACGGCAACTGCAAACCATATTCCCTGCTCGAACGAGTATAAAATACGAGACGACAACAACAAGGCTAGCTGCTTGCCCACACGACTATAGAATGCGTGACGGCATCAACAATAGAATGAGACTTCTCGCCTGCACGAGCGTAAAAAGCAAAACAACAACAACACTAAAGCAAACTCCTTGCACGCAAGAATATAATAGGCGACAAGTACAACCACAAAAGTATACTTGTCGCTTGTCTGAGTATAAAAGGAAAGATGGCAACAACAACAAAGCTAGACTCGTTCCATGCATTGGTATAAAAGGCGAGACGGCAACAACAGCAAAAGTAGACTCTTTGCCCACAAGAATATAAGAGGCAAAACTTGCAAAACCAACATTATACTCCTTGCCTGCACGAGCACAAAAGTTGAGACAGTAATAATAGCAAAGCAGACTCCTAGCCCACAAGAGTATAAAAGGCGAGATGGCAGCAACAAAGCATACTCCTTGCTCATGTGAGTATAAAGGGCAAGACTACAACAACAAATCATGCTCCTTGCCTACACGAGTATAAAAGGCGAGATCACAGCAACAACAAAAGCGCACACTTTGCTCGCACATGCAAAATAGGCATGACAGCAATATCAAAGCATAACTCGTGCCCACGCGAGCATAAAAGACGAGACGGAAACAACAGCAAAACCAAACTCGTTGCCCATGCAAGTATAAAAGGCAATACGAGAACAACAACAAAATCTGACTCTTTGCCCGAAAGAGTATAAAAGGCAAGGCGAGAACAACAAAGCATGCTACTTGCCCACACGAGTATAAAAGGCAAGACGACAAGAACAACAAAAGCCAACTCTTTGCTTGCAAGAGTACAAAAGGAGAGACGGCAACAACAAAGCATACTCTTTGCCCGTACGAGTATAAAATGCGAGACAGCAATCGCAAAGCATCTGGTTGCTCGAACAAGTTTGAAAGGCAAGACGGCAACAACCAAAAAAACCAAACTCCTTGCCCATATGAGTATAAAATGCATGACAGGAATAACAACAAAAGCATACTCATTGCCCGCACTAGTATAAAAGGAGAGACAGTAACCGCAAAGAATACTCCTTACCCACATGAGTATGAAAGGCAACTACTAAAAGGAGCAAACCAGACTCTTTGTCTACATTAGTATAAAAGGTGAGACAACACCAACAACAAAAGTAGACTCCTTGCCCGCAAAAGTATAAAAGGAAAAAAGTACAATAACAAAAGCATACTCTCCTCCTGCGTGAGTATAAAAAGCAAGGCGGAAATGACAACAAAACAAACTCCTAGCTCGTACAAGTATAAAAGGCGAGATGGCAACAATGACAAAAGTATGCTCCTTGCCTACACAAGTGTAAAAAGGGAGACAACAATAGCATTGCATACATTTTACTCATTGCCCACACGATTATAAAAGGAAAGATGACAATGATAACAAAACCAAACTCCTTTCCTGCACGAGTATAAAAGGCAACATAGCAACGACAAGAGAAGCAAACTCTTAGCCTGCAAGAGTATAAAAGGCAAAAAGTACAGCAGTAAAAGTATTCTCCTTGCCTGCACGAGTATGAATGGCGAGACAACAACAACAGCAAAGCAAGCTCCTAAATTGCACCAGTGCAAAAGGTAAGACAACAACAACAACAACAAAAACAGACTCCTTGCCTGCAAGGTGTGAAAGGCGACAAAGTATAACAATAAAAGTATACTCCTCACCCGCTCAAGTGTAAAAGGCGAGACGACAATAAAAACAAAGCCAAACTCCTTGCCCGCACATGTATAATAGGCAAGACAGCTACAACAACAAAAACATACTTCGTGCCCCTAAGAGTATAAAAGGCGAAAAGTGCAGCAACAAAAGTATACTTCTTGCCCACACGAGCATAAAAGGCGAGATGACAACGACAACAAAGCAGAATCCTTGTCTACACGAGTATAAAAGGCGAGACGATAACAATAACAAAGCCAGACTTCTTGCCCACACCAGTATAAAAGGTGGGACACCAGCAATAGCAAATGCAACTCCTTACCTGCGCGATCATGAAAGGCGAGACGACAATAACAGAAAAATAGACTCCTTGTCGGCTCGAGCATAAAAGACATGACAGAAACAACAACAAATATAGATTCCTTGCCCACAAGAGTATAAAATACATCAAGTGCATCAACAAAAGTATACTCCTCGCCTACTCGAGTACAAAAAGCAAGACGGCAAGCACAACAAAACCATAATCCTTTCCCGCACGAGTATAAAATACGAGAGGACAACAATAGCAAAAGCAGACTACCTGCCCGCAAGAGTATAAAAGGCTAAAAGTACAACAACAAAAGTATACGCCTAGCCTGCAGGAGTATAAAAGGCAAGAAGGCAATAGCTAAGCATGCTGCTTTCTCACACAAGTGTAAAAGGCAAGACGACAACAACAACAAAAGTAGACTCCTTGCGCACAGGAGTACAAAAGGGGAAAAGTACAACAACAAAAATATGCCCCTCGTCCACCTGAGCATACTCTTTGCCTGCACGGGTAGAAAAGGTGACACGACGGCGGTAAAGCATACTTCTTGCCAGCACGAGTATAAAAGGCGAGACAAGAACAACAAAGCATGCTCCTTGCCCGCATGAGTATAAAAGGTAAGATGGCGGGAACAACAAAATCAAACTCCTTATCCGTACGAGTATAAAAGGCGAGACAGCAACAACAAAGCATACTCTTTGCTAGCATGAGGATAAAAGACGAGATGACAACAACAAAGCATACCCCTTACCCACGGGAGTTTAAAAGGCAAGATGACAACAACAAAGCATGCTCTTTGACCAACCGAGTATAAAATGTGAGATGGCAACAACAACAAAAGCATATTCATTTCCTGTACGAGTAAAAATGGTGGTATGGCAACAGCAAACCATAGTCCTTGCTTGCACGAGTAGAAAAGGCAAAACGGCTACTCGTGTGAGACAGCAACAACAAAGCGTGCTCCCTGCCTGCACAATGACAAGTACAACAGCAAAAGTACACTCCTTACCCTCCCAAGTATAGAAGGCGGGATGGTAACAACAACAAAACTACACTCCTTGCCGACACAACGATTAAAAGCGAGACGAAAACAACAGGAAAATTGGACTCCTTGTCCGGAAGAGTATAAAAGGCAAAAAGTACAACAACAAAAGTATACTACTTGCTTGCAAGAGTGTAAAATGTGAGATGGTAACAATAGTAGAGCAGACTCCTTGCTTGCATGAGTAAAAAAGGCAAAAAGTACAAAAACAAAAGTATACTACTTGCCCACATGAGTATAAATGGTGAGATGGCAACAACAACAAAACCAGGCTCCTTGCCATATGAGTATAAAAGGCGAGACGGTAACAACGAGAAAAGGATGCTCCTTGCTCACATGGGTATAAAAGGCGAGACAGCAACTGCACAGCATACTCCTTGCCTGCATAAGTATAAAGCATACTCCTTTCCGTCAATTGTATAAAAGGCGAGACAGCAACAATAAAGCATACTCCTTTCCGTCAATTGTATAAAAGGCGAGACAGCAACAATAAAGCATACTCCTTGCCTGCAAAAATATAAAAGACAAGACAACAACAACAAATCATACTCCCTGCCCGAACGAGTGTAAAGGACGAGACAACAATAACAACAAAACCAAACTCAGTGCCTGTACGTGTATACAAATTGAGACAGCAATAACAACAAAAGCATACTCCTTGCCTGCACGAGTGTAAAAGGCGAGACAACAATAGTAAAGCATATTCCTTTCCTACAAGAGTATAAAGGGCGAGACGGCAACTAAAAAGCATGCTTCTCGCTCGCACAAGTATAAAAGGCAAGATGACAACAACAACAAAACAACACTCCTTGGCCGCATAAGTATAAAATTCGAAATGGCAACAACAACAAAAGCGCATTCTTTGCTCGCACGAGTATAAGAGGCGAGATGACAATAGCAAAGCATACTCTTACCCCACACATGTATGAAAAGCAACATGAAAACAACACAAAACAATAATCCTTGCCCGCACGAGCGTAAAAACCGAGACAGTAAGAACAACAAAAGCATACCCTTTGCTCGCATGACTATAAAAGGCGAGATGACATCAGCAAAGCATACTCCTGGCCCGAATGAGTATAAAAATTGAGATGGCAACAAGTACAAAACCAGACACTTTGCTTGCAAGTGTACAAAAGGTAAGAAAGCAACAACAAAGCAAACTCCATGTCTACACTAGTATCAAAGGCGAGACTGTAACGGGTGAATTTCGAGCCTGTAACAGTTAGACTCAAAAATACAGAAACAAATTACAATAAAAAATTGTAAAATAAAAAGAAATTTATGTGGGGTCGATCTCTGAGTAGATCCTCCGATTAATGCTCCTGTGTAATTTAGTCAAGGGCCGTGAAGGCTTAATCTTGACCGAGAGATGTTGAATTTCCACAGCGTGAACTTGAACTGTAGGAAATGGATCCCACTGAGGGCCGAGGCTTGATCTCAAGTGGATTAGTTGAACTCCGATGAGGGCCGTAGGAGGCTTGATCCCACTCGGACTGGATGGACTTCGGTGAGGACCGTAGGAGGCTTGATCCCACTCGAACTGGATGGACTCCGGTGAGGGCCGTAGGAGGCTTGATCCCACTCAGATTTTTAAGATTTTAATATCTTGGATTTTTGATCTAGCGGATCCAACTCAGTGGCAGCTAGAGAGCATACACCCAAAATATTTAGAGGGAGAAAGAAAGAATGCAAAGCTTTAGAAGAGTGGATTTTGCTTTGCATGGGATCCCTGGGATGCATGGGATGGATTCAAAAGATTAGAGGGGGTGCCTATTTATAGGGGTTCCCCTCTCGTGTGAAAGCATGCGTTTGAAAGGAAGAAGTTGACTTTTCCGTGTGAAAGCATGCGTGGGAAAGGAAGAAGTTGACTTTTCCGTGTGAAAGCACGCGTGCGAAAGGAAGAAGTCGATGTGCGAAAGGAAGAAGTCGACTTTTCCGTGTGAAAGCACGCGTGCGAAAGGAATAAGTCGACTATTGACTCTTTTTTTTTTCCTTTTTTTTTTATGTTTACAAATGCCCCCACTTCAAGGGTCAGTAAGGAAGAATTTTGCAGACGTGATCCGCACCGAGTCTTGAAGTCCAGTTTGAAACTTGAGATGTCCTGATGAACATTGAATGTTGAAGTCTTCTAACTCTGACTATGTCTGCTGTTGTTGGATCGCAATAGGAACCCGATACAATCTTGAGAAAGTTAGCCGCCCAGCCAATACACCATGACACCGATGGCGTTGGAGACTGAGTTTCGAGGGCTTTTAGGGATCCCTCGAGGAAGACTACTCCTTCTTTTCTTAGCTCATGCGCCTCCAACTTCTTGATCAAAGAACTTCCTGGGACAAGTGCAGAGACTAGCCATTTTTGTGTGTTGCAGAAGTGGTTGTCGTGTGCTGCGGAAGTCGTTACTGTGTGCTGCCAAAGTCGTTGCACCTTATCTTGTCGGCCGTCCTAGCGGGGCCCAACGCGCAGCTCCAAGTCAAGCTCGGCCTCGTCTGGTGGGCCGATGATGTTGACGTCGCTTTCCGGCTGGTTGATGCTGTCGGAATATTCTGGAAAGAGAGGCAAAGTTTCGCCAGAATGACTCCTTTCTGCTAGAAAAATTCCTCCTAGACTTAAGTACCTAGGAGGGATGAACCTTTGACTGACTCCATAAGACCACCAGGACCAGTACGCATACTTCCACAGGCTACTGCTTTGATCGTTATAGCCTGAAGAGATCGTTGCAGTGGTAGAACTCGGACCTGCTTCATTTGAGGGTGAAGTTGTACCGGTGGGATCTACCAACGAAACGGCAGACTGTTCCTTGGAAAAAGCAGCTCTCAGTCCTGGTTTCTTCCTGCTTCTCCGATTCTGGAACCAATAAAACACATTTTTTCCTTCAATTGTCCCGAGTGGACGCAATCGTGAGACAAGTTGGTAAATCTGAGATGCATTAGGCATAATACCTCAATTGTTGTGGAAGACTTTCTCCAAAATTTGCAATTGTGCCATGGTTGGTTGCCATCTTGTGCTGGGTGACTTTTCTTCTCCCTTGTCTTGAGGTTCTGTAACTGGTTCCATCTTTCTTGTGGCAGAGGAGCAAAGGTCTGGTGTGTGGTGAAGATCGGTTGAGACTGATGCTGAGTTTGAGACTCAAACCCTCCATCGCTTTTATATTTTTGGGCCGTTCACAGTTTATACTCATGCGGGCTAGGAGTTTAGTTTGCTGGATTGTTGAGTGTTTGGATTTTGTGTTTGGGCTTTGACTTTCGCTTGGGCTTTTAGATCGGGATTTTCGATTTTTTTTTTTTTTGCTATTGGGCCATTCACAGTTTATACTCGTGCGGGCCAGGAGTGTTGAATTGTGGTGTCGCCTTTTATACTCGTGCGAGTCAGGAGTATTGAACAGTGATGGATTGATTATCGCCTTTTATACTCGTGCGAGGCAGGAGTGCTGATCTGTGGTGTCGCCTTTTATACTCGTGCGAGGAAGGAGTGTGCTGTTGTTGATCGCCTTTTATACTCGTGCGAGGCAGGAGTGTGTTGTTGAACTGTATTGTCGCCTTTTATACTCGTGCAACGCAGGAGTGCATTGCTGGAATGCTGTTGAGTTGCTGACTTGTTGAGCTGCTGAGCTATTGAGCTGGTGAGCTACTGAGCTGTTTGACTGTTGAGCTGCTGAGCCGAAGAGTTGGTGAGCTACTGAGCTGTTGAGCTGCTGAGCCGGAGAGTTGGTGAGCTGCTAAGTTGTTTGGTAAGCTATTGAGCTGGTAAGCTGCTGAGTTGCTGACTTGGATTCTAATTCAGGGTTTAAGCTTTGCCCCCGAATCTGGATTTGGACTTTGAATTTAGATTTGGGCTTTGAGCCCGAGTTTAGCCAAGTTTATGTTTAGCTTTGAATTTGAGTCGGGATTTGAGATTTGCCCCCGAATCTAAATTTGAATTTTGATGAAGGGTTCTGACAATGCACAAGAGGTTCAGACGACTTTTTTTTTTCTTTTTCTTTTTTCTATTTTTCTCTTTTTTTTTGGCTTTTTTTTTCGTGCTTTTTTTTTGCACTTTTTTTTTGCTTTTTTTTTCTTTTTATTTCCTTTTTTTATTTCTCTTTTTTTTGCCTTTTTTTATTTCTCTTTTTTTTGGTTTTTTTTTTTTACACAGTAAATTTTAGAAGTTTACCGTTTGATCGAACCAGGTCGGGATGTATTG
This sequence comes from Carallia pectinifolia, assembly GCA_037832335.1. NCBI lineage: Eukaryota > Viridiplantae > Streptophyta > Magnoliopsida > Malpighiales > Rhizophoraceae > Carallia > Carallia pectinifolia. The sequence continues at coordinate 837,849 of CM075454.1, read as the reverse complement.
ACAGCATGCAAGCGTAATTGACGTAGGCTTCTGAACCAGGTATAGCCCGTCCCAGTTGGAAGTAAGCTTGTCGCAGAGTCGGTGCTTGTGTCCCTCTACTGGTCCAGTTGGATGAAAACTGTGTCCATGCACGAGTTTGCGAACCTACGTACTCAAGTAGGATGATTAATGCAGGCGATTGAGTAGTCGTCCTTTTACTGGTGGCGATAGTCTTGTTCATCTTTAGTGCCACCGATACGCCGGATTCCTGCCCTCTAGAGTTGTGTTTGGTGTTGGCCATTTCACTGCGCATAGGCCATGAAATGGCCGTTGTGCCACCAACTTTTTTTTTTTTTTCTAAGGGGCAAAAGATGGGAGGTAGAGATGTCCCATCGGGCGTGCCAAAAATTTGTAACGGGTGAATTTCGAGCCTGTAACAGTTAGACTCAAAAATACAGAAACAAATTACAATAAAAAATTGTAAAATAAAAAGAAATTTATGTGGGGTCGATCTCTGAGTAGATCCTCCGATTAATGCTCCTGTGTAATTTAGTCAAGGGCCGTGAAGGCTTAATCTTGACCGAGAGATGTTGAATTTTCACAGCGTGAACTTGAACTGTAGGAAATGGATCCCACTGAGGGCCGAGGCTTGATCTCAAGTGGATTAGTTGAACTCCGGTGAGGGCCGTAGGAGGCTTGATCCCACTCGGACTGGATGGACTTCGGTGAGGGCCGTAGGAGGTTTGATCCCACTCGAACTGGATGGACTCCGGTGATGGCCGTAGGAGGCTTGATCCCACTCGGATTTTTAAGATTTTAATATCTTGGATTTTCGATCTAGCGGATCCAACTCAGTAGCAGCTAGAGAGCATACACCCAAAATATTTAGAGAGAGAAAGAAAGAATGCAAAGCTTTAGAAGAGAATATTTTGCTTTGCATGGGATCCCTGGGATGCATGGGATGGATTCAAAGGATTAGAGGGGGTGCCTATTTATAGGGGTTCCCCTCTCGTGTGAAAGCATGCGTGCGAAAGGAATAAGTCGACTTTTCCGTGTGAAAGCATGCGTGTGAAAGGAAGAAGTTGACTTTTCCGTGTGAAAGCATGCGTGTGAAAGGAAGAAGTTGACTTTTCCGTGTGAAAGCATGCGTGGGAAAGGAAGAAGTCGACTTTTCTGTGTGAAGGCACGCGTGCGAAAGGAATAAGTTGACTTTTCCGTGTGAAAGCACACATGCGAAAGGAATAAGTCAACTATTGACTTTTTTTTTCTTTTTTTTTAATGTTTACAGAGACGACAACAACAAAGCGTGCTGCTTGCCCGCACATGTATAAAAGACAAGAGGGTAGTGACAACAACACCAGACCCCTTGTCCATACGAGACAGCAATAGCAAAGCATACTATTTGCCTGCATGAGCTTAAAAGGTGATACGGTAACAACAGAGCAACAACAAAGCTCGACTACTTGCTCGTACAAGTATAAACATTGAGATGTCAACAACAACAAAAGTATAGTCTTTGCCTGCACAAGTATAAAAGGTGTGACGGCTATAGCAAAGGATACTCCTTACTTGCACAAGTATAAAAGGTGAGACGACAACAACAAGGCATGCTCCTCACTCTCACGAACATAAAAGGCGACACGACAACAATAACAAAACCAAATTCTTGCCTCACAAGTATAAAAGGTTTGACGATAACATTAACAAAGGAACGCTCCTTGCCCGCATGAATATAAAAAGTGAGGCGGCAACAGCAAAGCACACTCATTGCCCACACGAGCATAAAAGGCATGATAGCAACAACAACAAAACTAGACTCCTTGCCCGCACGGGTGTAACAACAACAAAAGCATGCTCTTTACTCGCTAGTGTATAAAAGGCAAAAAGTACAACAAAAAAACCATACACCCTGCCCGCACGAATATGAAAATCGAGATGCTAATAACAGCAAAGTAGACTCCTAGCCTGCATGAGTTGGAAAGGCGAGACGGCAACAACAGTAAAAGGAGACTCCTTGTCCACAAAAGTACAAAAGGGAAAAGGCACAATAACAAAAGTATACTCATTGCAAACACAAGTATAAAAGGCGGGACAGCAACAACAACAAAGCCAGACTCCTTACCCACACAAGCATAAAAGGCAAGATGACAACAACAATAAAAGTAGACTCCCTGCCTGCAAGAGTATAAAAGGCAAAAAGTATATCAATAAAAGTATACGCTTTACCTGCACGAGTATAAAAGGCGAGAAGGCAATAACAACAAAACCAGACTACTTACCAGTGAGAGTATAAAATGCAAAAAGTACAACAATGAAGGTATACTTCTCACCTGCCTAAGTATAAAAAGCAAGACGGCAACAACAAAGCATATTCCTTGCCCACATGAGTATAAAAGGCAATATGGCAACAACAAAGCATGCTTCTTGCTCGCACGAGTACAAAAGGCATGACGGCAACAACAACATACCAAACTTCTTGCCCGTACGAGTATAAAAGGCAACACGGCAACGACAAAAAAGTCATACTCCCTGCCCGCACGAGTATAATAGGCAAGGCGTCAACAACAACAAAAGCAGACTCCCAAGCTGGACAAGTATACAAGGCGAGATGAAAATAATAGTAAAAGTAGACTCCATGCCTGGAAGAATATAAAAGGCAAAAAGTACAAAATCAAAAGTATCCTTCTTGCCTGCATGAGCATAAAAGGTGAGACGATATCAACTGCAAAGCAAAAGCATAGCCCTCACGAGTATAAAAAGCTAGACAACAATAATAACAAAACAGGACTCCTTGCCCACAAGAGTATAAAAGGCAACAAGTACGACAACAAAAGTATGCCGTTCGCCGGCCCAAGTGCAAAAGGCAAGACAGCAACAATGAAGCCGATTGCTTGCCGACACTAGTATAAAAGACAAGATGGCAACAACCACAAACTTAGACTCCTTGCCTCTGCGAGTATAAAAGGCAAGGCAGCAACAACAACAAAAGCAGACTTCCAGCCTACATGAGTATAACAGGCGAGACGACAACAACAACAAAAGTGGAGTCCTGACCCGCAAGAGTATAAAAGTCGAAAGGTACAACAATGAAAGTATACTCCTTGGCTACACGAGTATAAAAGACGAAGACGGCAACAATAACAAAGCCAGACTCATTGCTTGCACGTGTATAAAACGCTATGCGGCAAGAACAACAAAAGTAGACTCCGTGCCCGCAATGGTTTAAAAGGCAAAAAGCACAACAACAAAAGCATATTCCTTGCCTACACGAGTATAAAAGGTGAGACAACAACAACAACAGAACTAGACTATTTGGCTGAAAGAGTATCAAAGGTGACAAGTACAAAAACAAATGTATACTCCTCATCCGTTCAAGTATAAAAGACGAGACGGTAACAACAAAGCATATTCCTTGCCCGCACGACTATAAAAGGCCAGATGGCAACAACAAAGCATGCTGCTTGCTCGCATGAGTAAAAAAGGCGAGACGGCAACAACAACAAAACCAGACTCCTTACCCGTACAAGTATAAAAGACAAGACAGCAAACAACAACAAAACCATATTTCTTTCCTGTAGGAGTATAAACGGGGAGGGGGCAATAGCAACGCATGCTTCTTACCTGCACGAGTATGAAAGGCGAGAAGGCAACATTAAAGCTTACTCGTTGCCCGCACGAGTATAAGAGGCAAGATGGCAACAGTACAATGTACACCTTGTCCACAAGAGTATAAAAGGCGAGATAGCAACAATAGAAAAGCAGACTCCTAGCCCATACATGCATAGAATGCGAGACGACAACAATAAAAAAAGCAGTCTCATTGGCTACAAGAGTATAAAAGGTGACAAGTGCAACAGCAAAAGTATACTCCTCGACCCCCTGAGTATAAATGGCGAGACGACATGAACAACAAAACTAGACTCTTTGCCCGGACAATTGTAAGGATGAGACGACAACAACATCAAAAGTAGACTTCTTGCCCAAAAGAATATAAAGAGCGAATAGTACAACAAAAAAAGTATACTCCTTGCCCACACGAGTATAATAGGCAAGACGACAATAACAGCAAAACTAAACTCCTTTCCCACAAGGGTATAAAAAGCGAAAAGTACAACAACAAAAGAATACTCCGTGCCTGCACAAGTACAAAAGGTGAGACAAGAACAACAGCAAAACCAGACTCTTTACTACCATGACCATAACAGGCGGGACAACAACAACAACAAAACCAGACTCCTTGCCCGTAAGAGTGTAAAGGGCTAAAAGCACAACAACTAAGCATACTCCTCACCTACACAAGTATAAAAGGTGAGACAGTAGCAACAACAAAGTAGACTTCTAGCCCACTAGAGTGTAAAAGGTAAGACCGCAACAACAACAAAAGTAGACTCCTTGCCCGAAAGAATACAAAAGACGAGAAGGTAACAACAAAGGATACTTCTTGCCTGCACGAGTATAAAAGGCATGACGGCAACAGCAAAGCATATTGTTTGCCCATATGAGTATAAAAGGGCAAGACGGCAACAACAACAAAACCGAACTCCTTGCCCGTATAGGTATAAATGGCGAGACAACAACATCAAAGCAAGCGCTTAGCCCTCACTAGCGAGACAAGAACAATAATGACAAAAGTATACTCCCTGCCCACATGAGTGTAAAAGGCAAGACGGAAATAGCAAAGCAAACGCGTAGCCCTAACTAGCGAGATCACAACATCAACAACAAAAACGGACTCCTTGCTTGGAAGAGTATAAAAGGCGAGAGGGCAATAACAACGCATACTCCTAGCCCGCACGGCTATAAAAGGCGAGACGGCAGCAATAAAGCATGATGCTTGCCCGCACGAGTATAAAAGGCAAGACGACAACAATAAAGCATGCTACTTGCCCACACAAGTATAAAAAGTGACACGACAACAACAACAAAAGAAGACCCCTTGCCCGCAAGAGTATAAAAGGCAAGACAGCAATAAAAACGTATACTTCTTGCCTGCACGACTATATAGGGCAAGATGGCAAGAACAAAGCATGATGCTTGCTCGCACGACTATAAAAAGTGGGGCGGTAACAACAAGGCATACTCCTTACCTGCATGAGTATAAAAGGAGAGACGGCAACAACAAAGCAAGCTACTTTCCCTCACGAGTGTAAAAAGCGAGGCGGCAACAATAATAAACCCAAACTAGTCACCTGTACAAGTATAAAAGGCGAGAAGGTAACAAGAACAAAAGTATACTCCATGCCCGCACGAGTACAAAAGGTGAGACGACAACTACAAAGCATACTTCTAGGCTGCAAGAGAATAAAAGGCGAGACAACAACAACAACAAAAGCATATACCCTACTTGCACAAGTATAAAAGGTGAGGCGGCAACAGTAAAGCATACTGCTTGCCCAAACGAGGATAAAAGGTAAGGCGGCAACAACAAAGCACACTCTATACTCGCACGAGTTTTAAAGCGAGATGGCAACAACAACAAAACTAGACTCCTTGTCCGCACAAGTATAAAAGGCAAGATGGCAATAACAACAAAAGCATACTCCTTGCCTGCAAGAGTATAAAAGGCAAGATCACAACGTCACCAAAACCAGACTCCTTGCTTGTACGAGCATAAAAGGTTTGACGGCAACAATAACAAAAGCATATTTGGTGCTTGCATGGGTATAAAAGGCGTGAAGACAAAAATAGCAAAGTAAACTTCTAGCCTGCAAGAGTAAAAAAGGCAAGATGCCAATAACAACAAAACCAGACTCCTTGCCTGCACGAGTATAAAAATTGTGATGGTAACAACAGGGAAAATAGACTCCTTGCCCACAAGAATACAAATGGCAAAAAGCACAAAAATAAAGCATACTCCTTCCCTGCACGAGCATAAAAGGCGAGACGGTAACAACAACAAAGCAAATGCTTAGGCCGCACGAGTATAAAAGGCAAGACGGTATTAATAACAAAAATAGAATCCTTGCCTGTAAGAGTATAAAAGGCGAGACGACAACAACAAAGCATATTCCTTGCCCGGCCGAGTATAAAACGTGAGACGACAACAGCAAAGCTTGTTGATTGCTTGCAGGAGTATAAAAGGTTAGCTGAAAACTGCAACAAAACCAGACTCCTCACTTGTAAGAATATAAAGGTCCAGAAGTACAACAACAAAAGTATACTCCTTACCTGTGTGAGCGTGAAATGTGAGACGACAACAACAACAAAAACAGACTCCTTACCCCCACGAGTTTGAAAAGTAAGATAGGAGCAACAACAAAAATAGACTCCTTGCCCGCAATAATAGGAAAGGCGAAAAGTACAACAACAAAAGTATACTCCTTGCCCATACAAGTATAAAAGGGGAGAGGGCAACAATAGCAATGCTGACTCCTAGTTCGCACGAGTATAAATGGCGAGACAACAACCACAACAAAAGTAGACTCCTTGCTCAAAAGATTATAAAAGGAGAAAAGTACAACGATAAAAGCATACTCATTGTCGCACGAGTATAAAAGGTAAGACAGTAAGAACAACGAAGTAGACTCCTAGCATGCATGAGTATAAAAGGCGAGACAGCAACAACATCAAAGCAGATTCCTAGTACACACGAGTATAAAGGCGAGACGACAACAATAACAAAAGTAGACTCCTTGCTTGCACGAGTATAAAAGCCGAGACAGTAACAACAGCAATGGTAGACTCCTTGCCCGCAAGAATACAAAAGACAAAAAGTACAAAAATAAAAGTGTACTCCTCACCCACATGAGTATAAAGGGCAAGATGGTAATAACAGCAGAGCTGACTCCGAGCACGCACGAGTATAAAAGGTGAGAAGCCAACAACAATAAAATCAGACTCATTACTCGCAAGAATATAAAAAACGAGACAGTGACAATAACAAAAGCAAAGTCATTACCCACAAGAGTATAAAAGGAGATAGGTAAAACAACAAAAGTATGCTCCCCGCCTCCCCTCCTCACTCATATGAGTGTAAATGGCGAGATGGTAACAAAAGAGCGTTCTCTTTTCCTGCACAGGTATAACATGGGAGAGGGAAACAATAACAAAACCAGACTCCTTTCCCAAATGAGTACAAAAGGCGAGACGACAACAACTACAAAAGCATTCTCTTTGCTCGCACTAGTAGGAAAGGTGAGATGGCAACAACATAGCATACCCCTTGCCTGCAAGAGCATAAAAGGCAAGATGACAGCAACAACAAATACTAACCCATTGCGCACGTGAGTATTGAAGGCGAGACAGCGACAACAACAAAACCAGACTCCTTACCTGCACGAGTATAAAAGGTGAGACGACAAAAACAACAAAAGCATACTCCTTACCCGCACGAGTATGGAAGGCAAGACGACAGCAACAACAAAAGCAGACTCCTTACTCGCAAGAGTATAAAAGGCAAGGCCTTGACAACAAAGTGTACTCCTTACTTGCTGGAGTATAAATGCCGAGACAGCAAGAACAAAGGTTGCTGCTTGCCCGTACGAGCATGAAAACGCGATGGCAATAACAGTCAAAGTACACTCCTTGCTCGCAAGATTATAAAAGGCAAAAAATGCAAAAATAAAAGTTTAATCCTTGCCTGCACGAGCATAAAAGGAGAGACGGTGACAATAGCAAAGTAGGCTACCAGCCTACACGAGTACAAAATGTGAGACAGTAACAATAGCAAAAGTATACTCCTTGAGCGCAGGAATATAAAAGGTGAAAAGCAAAAAAGTAAATGTAGACTCCTTGCCTATACGAGTATAAAATGGTAGACGATAGCAATAGGAAAGCAAACGCCTAACCCTCACCAATATAAAAGGCAAAGCGGCAACAACAACAGAAGCAGACTCCTTACCCACAAGAGTATGCAAGGCAGGACGATAACAACAAAGCATACTCCTTGCACTCATGAGTATAAACGGCAAGACGGCAACAACAAAGCAAACGCCTTACTCACACGAGTGTAAAATACAAGACGGCAGCAACAAAGCATGCTTCTAGCCCGCACAAATTTGAAAGGCAAGACGGCAACAACAACAAAACCTGACTCCTTACCCACACAAGTATAAAAGCGTGATGGCAACAACAATAGCATACTCCTTGCTCGCACGAGTATAAAAGGCAAGAGGACAACTACAACAAAAGCAGACTCCTTGGCCGTGCGAGTATAAAAGGAGAGGCGACAACAACAACAAAAGCATACTCCTTACACACACAAGAATAAAAGGCGAGACGGCAACGGCAAAGCATACTCCTTGCTCGCATGAGTATAAAAGGTGAGTCGATAACAACAACAAAACTAATATCGTTGCCTGGACGAGTATAAAAGGCAAGATAGTAACAACAACAAAAGTAGACTCTTTGCCCGCAAGAGTATAAAAGGCAAAAATTCCAACAACAAAGGCATACTCAATGCCCACAAGGGTATAAAAGGCGAGGCGATAACAATAGCAAAGCAGACTCCTAACCCGCACGAATGTAAAAGGCGCGACGGTAGGAACAACAAAAACAAACTCCTTGCCCGCAAGAGTAAAAAAGGCAACTAGTACAACAACAAAACCAGACTTGTTGCCCACTCGAGCATAGAAGTCGAGACAGCAACTACAGTAAAAGTAGACTCTTTGCTTGCAAGAGTTTAAACGGCGAAAAGTAAAACAACTAAAGTATACTCCTTGCCTGCTTGACTATAAAAGGAGAGAGGGTAACCACAATAAAACCAACTCCTAGCCCGCATGAATTAAAAGGCTAGACATCAACAGCAACAAAAGCAGACTCCTTGCCTACAAGAGTACAAAAGGCAAGACAACAACAACAAAGCATACTCCTTGCCCGCATGGTTATAAACAGCAAGACGACAATAACAAAGCATGATGCTTGCCTACACGAGAATAAAAGGGAACACATTAACAACAACAAAAACATGCTTCTTGCTCATACAAGTATGAAAGGCAAGACTACAACAATAGTAAATGTATACTTGCTGCCAACAAGAATATAAAAGGCAACCCGACAATAGCAAAGCATACTCTTTGCCTGCATGAGTATAAAAGGCGTGACGACAACAATAACAAAACTAGACTCCTTGCCTGCAAGAGCATAAAAACCAAGAACTACAACAACAATTGTACACTCTTTACCTGCACGAGTATAAAAGACAAGATGATAGCAACAACAAACCCAAATGCCCTGCCTGCACGGGTATATAAGGCGAGACAATAATAACAACAAAAGCAGACTCCTTACCCGTAAGAATATGAAAGGCAAAAAGTATTAAAAAAAAAGTATGCTCTTTGCTTGCACTAGTATAAAAGGCGAGGCAGTAACAACAGCAAAGCAGACACCTAGCCTGCACGAGTATAAGAGGCAAAACGGCAACAACAACAAAAGCAGAATCCTTGCCCACAATAGTATAAAGAGGATAAGTACAACAACAAAAGAATATTCTTTACCCGATCGAGTATAAAACGTGAGAGAACAACTACAACAGAAGCAGACTCCTTGCCCATGTGAGTACAAAAGGTAAAACGGCAACAACAACAAAAGTATACTCCTCGCACGCATGGGTATAAAAGGTGAGACGATAACAGCAAAGCATACACCTTGCCAACAAGAGTATAAAAGCCGAGACGGCAACAAGAAAGCATGCACCTTACCCGCACGAGTGTAAAAGGAAATATAGCAACAACAACAAAACCAAACTCCTTGCTCATACGGGTATAAAAGATTAGACCACACGAGTAGAAAAGGCGAGATGACAATGACAACAAAAGCAAGCTCCTTGCCCGCAAGAGTGTAAAGACTACAAGTACAATAACAGGGCTCTGAACAAGGTGACTGTAAAGAACAAGTACCCTATTCCATTAATAGCAGACTTGTTTGACATGCTAGCGAAAGCCTCATATTTCACCAAGCTGGATCTGGGGTCTGGATATTGGCAAGTCAGGATTACAGAAGGAGATGAGGAGAAAAACACGTGCATCACTCGCTATGGCTCCTACAAATTCTTGGTGATGCCATTTGGTTTGACTAACGCCCCTGCTACTTTTTGTAATTTAATAAATGTTGTGTTTCATGACTTCATTGATCATTTTATGGTTGTATAGCTAGATCATATTGTTGTGTATAGTGAGTCCTTGGAGGATCACTTGTCCCACCAAAGGTTGGTGTTGTCTAGGTTGAGAGAGCACCAATTATATGTTAAAAAAGAAAAATGCGAGTTTGCCCGACGAGAGATTATGTTCATTGGGCATAGGATGAGTCGAGCGCAGGTTAAAATAGATGAGAGAAAAGTCCAAGCAATAGTGAAGTGGAAGGCCCCTACCAAAGTGTCTTAGTTGAGATACTTTCTTGGTTTGTCTAACTACTACAGGAAGTTTCTGCAGGGTTACTCCAAAAAGGTGGCCCCATTGACAAATTTTACTCAAGAAGGATAGACCCTAGAGGTGGACCACAGATTGCCAAGAAGCATTTGACAAGTTGAAGGCAGTGATATCCACAGAGCTGGTCCTGAGGCTGCCTGATTTTGAGTTGCCTTTCAGTGTGCTAACTGATGCCTCAAACAAAGCCATTGGAGGTGTGTTGGTGCAGGACGGCCACCCCATTCCCTTTGAGTGTCAGAAACTCAATGATGCAGAGTAGCAGTACTCAGCCCATGAGAAGGAGATGCTGGCAGTGGTGCATTGCCTTCGCATGTGGAGGGTGTATTTGTTGGGTACTAGGTTCATGGTTCTGGCCAACAATGTGGCTAACACATTCTTTCAGACTCAGAAAAAGCTTTCTGCATGGTAGGCACAGTGGCAGGAGTTCTTGGCTAAGTACGATTTTACTTGGGAACACAAGCCAGGAAGGCAAAATCAGGTGGCAGATGCCCTAAGTCGCCGACAAGTGCAAGAGACGGTTGCTGTCCTCACTCAAGTGTGAGTGACTTGCTAGACAAAATCAGGGAGCAGGCCCCACATGATGCCACATATCAGAAAGTGGTACAGCAAGTCAGGGAGGGTGTGGCAAGGCGATACTGGCTCAATAATGATTTATTGCATGCCAAGGGTAATCGTGTATATGTTCCCAGTGGTGCATGCCTTAGGAAGGAGATACTGCGGGAGGTCCATGATTCACAGTGGGCTGGTCATCCTGGCGTCAAAAGGATGATGTCCTTGCTGTCCTGCAACTACTACTGGCCATAGATGGATGATGACATCGACGCATATGTCAAAACGTGCATCACTTGTCAGCAGGACAAGACGAAGCGACAGAAGGAAGCAGGTTTGTTGCAGCTGCTACCCATTCCTTCGAAGCCATGGGTGTCGGTTTTGATGGATTTCATTGGCGAATTCTCGAAGATTAACAGCTTGGGATCGGTCATGGCGGTGGTAGATCGGTTTTCCAAGTATGCGGTGTTTATTCCTACCCCCTCTTCATGTCAAGTGGAGACATCGGCTGAGCTTTTCTACAAGCAGGTTGTAAAGTACTTTGGGTTGCCTGAAGATATTGTGAGCGATCGAGATCCTCGTTTCACTGGCAGGTTCTAGACGTCATTGTTCAACATGATGGGTTCAGAATTAAAATTCTCTACTACCAACCATCCTCAGACTGATGGCTAGACAGAGCAGATCAATGGCCTACTTGAGCAATATCTTCGGCATTACGTGACGGCAAGCCAGGGGAATTGGCTTGAGTTGTTGGATTCGGCCCAATTTTGCTACAATCTTCATAAGTCCTCTTCCACAGGTATGAGTCCCTTTGAGCTAGCTATGGGGCAACATCCCCTTACTCCTAACGATGTGGCCAGGACTAGCTCAGGAGGGAGATGTTCGGCAGTGCACCAGTTTGCCCGTTCTAAGCAAGAGCGGCTAGAGGAGGCCCAGGATAGCTTGGACAAAGCAGCCAAGGAGATGAAAAAGTATGCGGACCGAGGAAGGAGGGACATGCAGTTCCAAGTTGGGGATAAGGTGTTGCTGAAACTTACTCCCCAAATTTAAAAGAAGATCAACAACAAGACAGTCCATCGTGGGTTGGTTCCAAAGTGTGACGTTCCCTTCACAGTGGTGAAGAAAGTTGGCAATGTTGCATACATATTGCAACTCCCAGAAAGGTTGAAGGTGCATCCAACCTTCCACGTGAGTTTCTTGAAGCCCTTCCACGAGGAAGCAGGTGATTAGCCTCAAAGGAAGCAAACACGACGTGCTCCCCCACATTTAGAACTGAGTTCCAACGTGAAGTGGAGAGAATTCTAGACCACCGAACACAAGGACAAAGTAAGCAGAATATGCGGGTTGGGTACTTGGTCAAGTGGAAGAATGCCCCAGACAATGAGGCGAGCTGGGAAAGAGATGTGAATCTATGATGGTTTGAGAAGCAGGTGGAAGACTACCTATCAACCCTACCAACGAGAATGTTGGCTTCAACAGGTGGGGTGGTTTGTCAGCCCCTTGAACACTTAGCATATGGGAGTTGGCGGCACCTTGCGCCAATTTCTAGCATGGGACTTTGGAGTGGCTAGGCACTCCCTAAGGCAAGGTGAAAACTGAGAGGGTCAGCGCGAGCACGGGCCTACATGCGGGTCCCAGTGTGGACCAAGACTTGGGTTGGACAAAGGATACTGGGCTACATGTTAGCGGGCTCCATCAGATGGGCCATGGGCTTGGGCCAAGAGGCCCAAAACACGAGACTGGGTCTTGGCCAAGTCTGCATGGCACTGCATGGCACAGTTTGGCACTGCGTGGCATCGAGTCTCCTACGACATGTGGAACATGGGGACGTGTGCCTGTGGCTCTATCCGGTTGGCCAAGCATCAGGATAATGCTCATCAGATCATGCATGGCAAAGGATCATGGGTAGATAAGGCTTATCGAGATCAAGTGATGGATGATCGTGGGGGATAAGGCTTATCAGGATCAAGTCGTGGATGAGATCGTGGGAAGATGAGGATTATCAGCCACGATAGAGATCGTGGGGAGATAATGTTTATCTCCAAGCCCTAGATAGCTGGGGTGGTCAGCTATGTATAGACCCTATGTGTTGTCATTTGTACTTAGCGAAAGAGAAATCAATCAGAGAGAGAGAGTGAAACACTATTGAGAGTTCAAGTGATTGTTCCTTTGTATTACTTGAGTTAAGTAATAAAAGGTTGGGAAGGTTACCGTATATGCTCTTGTGTCTCTTTAGAGTGTGTGAGTTGTGTACCTTACTTATAAAGTTCTATTGTGCAAATCGTTGTGTGTGCGGTTGGCTGAGACTAAGTGCGACTTAGTGCCATCACAAGGCGAAATTTTTGGTGAGAAAATTAGCCTTGTGACAGCTGGTATCAGAGCATAAAGGTTCGACCAATGGCAGGTGGTTTGGGTCTTGATGTTGTACGTGAGCGCGTAGCCAAAATCTTTGAGGTACTCGGTGAACTTCTGGAGGATGCAAATTTCACCGTGTTCCAATCATTGGTGCTCCATGAGCAGTACATAGTCGATCTGCAAAGGCAAGAACAGGTGGTGGCCTCTTCAAACACAGCTTTTTGGCTTGAGGAGATGGCAGCAGAAATAGCCATCCTCAAGAAGGCTGTGGCCTCTCAACCAAGCAGAGGTGTCATGGAGGGCTCGACCAACATGAAGGTGTCGGAGCCTAAATCCTTCAAGGGAGCGAGGGATGAAAAGAGATCGAGAATTTTCTATGGGATATGGAGCAGTACTTCAAAGCTGCCCGAGTGCCAAACGACGAGAAGGTTAATGCGAGCAGGCCTAAGATCGAGATGTGGGAGAGCCTAAAGAAGGAGTTGAAGGACCAGTTCTTACCCTGCAACATGTCATGGGTTGCGAGGGAATCCTTGAAGAAGTTGAAGTAGAGTGGTACGGTGCGTGACTACGTGAAGGAATTCAGTTCCTTGATGCTTGACATCTGCAGCATGTCAGATGAGGACAAGCTTTTCAACTTCCTATCCGGTCTTCAACCTTGGGCTCAACTCGCGCTTAGAAGGCAAGGTGTGAAGGACCTTCCTTTAGCAATGGCTGCGACTGATGGTTTAGTTGATTTTTGGATCAACAAGTCTTCTGATTATCATGCTGGGAAGCAGCCCAAGGACAAGGGTAAGAAGAAGAAAGAGGGCAAGAAAGATAACGACAATGGTGGCGGCAAAGATAAAAGAAAAGCTGTTTACCAAGAACAAGGTAAAGGCAAAACTAACTCAAGTTGTTTCATATGTAATGGACCACACAAGGCTAAGGAGTGCCCCAAGCGGGAGAAGTTAATGCCATAGTTGTTGAGGAGAGTGGCGTCTCGGATGATGTTGGCCCCTCTCGTGTCGATCCTCTACAGTTGGTGAGTGCTATGCAAGCTGGACGTGCCCCACAATCCAGCTTGATGTATGTGAAGATCGAGCTCAGTAATAAAAATTTGATGGCGATGGCCGACACTGGTGCTACCCACAACTTTGTTGCTGAGAGGATGGTGGGGTCACTGGGTCTGAAAGTCACCAAGACCAGGAGTCAAATGAAGGCAGTCAACTCGGCAGCCCAGGAGGTTCTTGGCACGACATTGGGAGTGCAAGTAACTATGGGTAGTTGGTCTGGAAATCTTAACTTCACTGTGATTCCGTTAGATGATTTTGATATCATAATGGGAGTTGATTTCTTTGTCAGCACAAAAGTTGCTTTGTTGCCTCACTTGGGTGGTCGCATGACCATGCATGAGGATCATCCATGTTTCGTTGCTGAAACGTTTACTCCCTCTTCCAGTATTGGTGGGAAGTCGGGTGGTATGCTGTCAGTTATGCAGGTGAAGCATGGGCTGAAGAAGGGAGAAGTCACCTACCTTGCTATTTTGATGGAGATCAAAGAAGGTATTGTGGCAGAGGTGCCTGACAGTGTAGCGGATCTGTTGGGAAAGTTCACTGACGTGATGCCTTCTGAACTCCCCAAGTGTCCTCCCCTGAGGCGTGCTACTGACGACAAGATCAATTTGGTGCCCGATTCCAAACCACCAGCACAAGCCCCATATTGCATGAGTCCGCTAGAATTGGCAGAACTGAGTAAGCAGTTGACGGAGTTGCTGGACGCAGTCCTAATTCAGCCTTCCAAAGCACCATATGGTGACCCGGTGTTGTTTCAGAGGGAACACGATGGCTCCGTGCGGATGTGTGTTGATTACAGGGCTCTAAACAAGGTGACAATGAAGAACAAGTACCCTATCCCATTGATAGCGGACTTGTTTGACAGGCTGGCGAGAGCCTTGTATTTCACCAAACTGGATCTGCGGTCTAGATATTGGCAAGTCAGGATTGCAGAAGGAGATAAGAGGAAAACCGCGTGCATCACTCGCTATGGCTCCTATGAATTCTTGGTGATGCCATTCGGTTTGACTAACGCCCCTGCTACTTTCTGTAATTTAATGAATGATGTATTTCATGACTTCATTGATCATGTTGTGGTAGTATATCTGGATGATATTGTTGTGTATAGTGAGTCCTTGGAGGATCACTTGTCCCACCTTAGGTTGGTGTTGTCTAGGCTGAGAGAGCACCAATTATATGTCAGAAAGGAAAAATACGAGTTTGCCAGGCGAGAGATTACGTTCCTTGGGCATAGGGTGAATCGAGGGCAAGTTACAATGGACGAGAGAAAAGTCCAGGCAATAGTGGAGTGGGAGGCCCCTACCAAAGTGTCTGAGTTCAGATCCTTTCTTGGTTTGTTTAACTATTACAGGAAGTTCGTGTAGGGTTACTCCAAAAAGGTGACTCCGTTGATAGACTTACTCAAGAAGGATAGACCTTGGAGGTCGACTACAGATTGCCAAGCCTTTGACAAATTGAAGGCAGCGGTGTCCACGGTGCCGGTCCTGAGGTTGCCTGATTTTGAGTTGCCTTTCAGTGTGCTAACTGACGCCTCAGATGAAGCCATTGGAGGTGTGTTGGTGCAGGATGGCCACCCCATTGCCTATGAGAGCCGAAAACTCAATAATGCAGAGCAGCGGTACACAGCCCACGAGAAGGAGATGCTGGCAGTGGTACATTGCCTTTGCACATGGAGGGTGTATTTGCTGGGTACCAGGTTCGTGGTTCGGACTGACAATGTGGCTAACACATTCTTTCAGACTCAGAAGAAGCTTTTTGCACGGCAAGCGCGGTGGCAGGAGTTCTTAGCTGAGTACGATTTTACTTGGGAACACAAGCCAGGAAGGAAAAATTAGGTGGCAGATGCCCTAAGTCGCTGACAAGTGCAAAAGACGGTTGCTGCCCTCACTCAAGTGTGAGTGACTTTCTTGACAAAATCAGGGAGTAAGCCCCACATGATGCCACATATCAGCAAGTGGTACTGCAGGTCAAAGACGGTGTGGTAAGGCGATACTAGCACGATAATGATTTATTGCATGCTAAGGGTAATCGTGTATATGTTCCCAATAGTGCAGGCCTTAGGAAGGAGATACTGCGAGAGTCTCAAAATTCACAGTGGACTGGTCATCCTAGCGTCGAAAGGATGATGGTCTTACTGTCCCTCAACTACTACTGGCCAAACATGGAAGATGACATCGAGGCATATGTCAAGACGTGCATCACTTGTCAGCAGGACAAGATGGAGCGGCAGAAGGAGGCAGGTTTGTTGCAATCGCTACCCATTCCTACGAAGTCATGGGTGTCGCATTCAATGGATTTCATTAGCGGATTCTCGAAGATTGATGGCATGGGATCTGTCATGGTGGTGGTGGATCGGTTTCCCAAGTATGTGGTGCTTATTCCTGCCCCCTCTTTATGTCAAGCGGAGATAGTTGCTGAACTTTTCTACAAGTAGGTAGTAAAGTACTTGGGTTGCCTGAAGATATTGTGAGTGATTGAGATCCTCATTTCACTGGCAGGTTCTAGACGTCATTGTTCAACATGATGGGTTCAGAAGTGAAATTCTCTACTGCCAACCATCCTCTGACTGATGGCCAGACAGAGCGGGCCAATGGCTTACTTGAGGAATATCTTCGGCATTACGTGACTGCGAGCCAGAGGAATTGGCTTGAGTTGTTGGATTCGGCCCAATTTTGCTACAATCTTCACAAATCCTCTTCCATAGGTATGACTCCCTTTGAGCTAGCTATGGGGCAACAGTCCCTTACTCCTAACGATGTGGCCAAGACTAGCTCAGAAGGGAGATGTCCGGCAGCACACTAGTTTGCCTGTTCTAAGCAAGAATGGCTAGAGGCGGCCCATGATAACTAAGACAAGGCAGCCAGGCAGATGAAAAGGTATGCGGACCGAGGAAGGGTGGACATGCAGTTCCAAGTTGGGGATAAGGTGTTGCTGAAACTTACTCCCTAAATTTGGAAGAAGATCAGCAGCAAGATAGTGCATCGTGGGCTAGCTCCAAAGCATGACGGTCCCTTTACAGTGGTGAAGAAAGTTGGCAATGTTCCATATAGGTTGCAACTCCCATAAAGGTTGAAGCTGCATCCAACCTTCCACGTGAGTTTCTTGAAGCCCTTCCACAAGGAAGCAAGCGATGAGCCTCCAAGGAAACAAGCACGACGTACTCTCCCTACAATCAGAACTAAGTTCCAGCGTGAAGTGGAGAGAATTCTAGACCATCAAACACAGGGAAAAAGTAAGAAGAACAGGCGGGTTGAGTACTTGGTCAAGTGGAAGAATGCCCCATACAGTGAGGTGAGCTGGGAAAGAGATGTGACTCTATGGCAGTTCGAGAAGCAGGTGGAAGACTACCTATCAACCCTACCAACGAGGACGTTGGCTTAAACAGGTGGGGGTGGTTGGTTAGCCCCTTGAACACTTGGCATGCGGGAGTTCGCGGCACCTTGTGCCAATTCTTAGCATGGGACTTCGGAGTTGCTGGGCACTCCTTAAGGGAAGGTGAAAACTAAGAGGGTCAGTGTAGGCACGAGCCTACAAGCAGGTCCTAATGTGGACCAAGACTTGGGTTGGAGGAAGGATACTAGGCTACATGTTCGTGGGTTCTGTCAGATGAGCCATGGGCTTGGGCCAAAAGGCCCAAAACACGAGACTGGGTCTTGGCCAAGTCTGCATGGCACTACATGGCACTGCGTGGTACCGAGTCTCCTACGACGTGTGGAACATGGGGACGTGCAAGCATGGCTTTATTTGGTTGGCCGAGCATCAGGAAAATGCTTATCAGATCGTGCATGGCAAAGGATCGTGGGTAGATAAGGCTTATCAAAGATCAAGTGATGGATGATTGTGGGAGATAAGGCTTGTCAGGATCAAGTCATGGATGTGATCGTGGTAAGATGAGGATTATCAGCCACGATAGAGATCGTGGGGAGAGAATGTTTATCTCCAAGCCCTAGATAGCTGGGGGTGTCAACTATGTATGGACCCTATGGGTTGTCATTTGTACTCAGCAAAAGAGAAATCACTCAGAGAGAAAGAGTGCAACACTGTTGAGAGTTCAAGTGATTGTTCCTTTGTGTTACTTGAGTTAAGTAATAAAAGGTTGGGAAAGGTTCCAGTATATGCTCTTGTGTCTCTTTTGAGTGTGTGAGTTGTGTGCGTTACTTATAAAGTTCCATTGTGCAAATCGTTGTGTGTGCGGTTGGCTGAGACTAAGTGTGACTCAGTGACATCACAAGTCAAAAATTTTGGATGAGAGAATTAGCCCTGTGACACCTAATGTTAGCCCCTTAAACACTTGGCATGCGGGAGTTGGCGGCACGTTGCTCGAACTCCTAGCATGGTACTTTGGAGTGGCTAGGCACTCCCTAAGGCAAGGTGAAAACTGAGAGGGTCAGTATAGGCACGGGCCTACATGTGGGTCCTGGTGTGGACCAAGGCTGGGGTTGGACAAAGGATGCTGGGCTACATGTTCGTGGGCTACATGTTCGTGGGCTCCATCAGATGGGCCATGGGCTTGGGCCAAGAGGCCTAAAACATGAGACTGGGTCTTGGCCAAGTCTGCATGGCATGGAATGGCACAGCATGGCACTGCGTGGCACCGAGTTTCCTACGACGTGTGGAATGTGGGGACGTGTGGGTGTGGCTCTATCCGGTTGGCAGAGCATCAGGATAATGCTCATCAGATCGTGCGTGGCAAAGGATCGTGGGTAGATAAGGCTTATCGAGATCAAGTGATGGATGATCGTGGGAGATAAGACTTATCAGGATCAAGTCATGGCTGAGACTAAGTGTGACTTAGTGCCATCACAAGGCGAAATTTTCGGTGGAGAAAATCAACCCTGTGATAGCTACCATGGTGGTGACGGGTGACGGAGAATTAGGGTTCAATTCCGGAGAGGGAGCCTGAGAAACGACTACCACATCCAAGGAATGCAGCAGGCGCACAAATTACCCAATCCTAACATGGGGAGGTAGTGGCAATAAATAACAATACCGAGCTCTTACGAGTCTGGTAATTGGAATGAGTACAATCTAAATCCCTTAACGAGGATCCATTGGAGGGCAAGTATGGTGCTAGCAGCTGCGATAATTCCAGTTCCAATAACGTATATTTAAGTTGTTACAGTTAAAAAGCTCGTAGTTGGACCTTGGGATGGGTCGATCAGTCCGCCTTTTTTGCCTGGTCCCTTCTATCGGCGATGCGCTTCTGGCCTTAACTGGCCTGGTCATGCCTCCAGTGCTGTTACTTTGAAGAAATTAGAGTGCTCAAATCAAGCCTACGCTCTGGATACATTAGCATGGGATAACATCATAGGATTTCGATCCTATTGTGTTGACCTTCGGGATCAAAGTAATGATTAACAGAGACAGTCAAGGGCATTCGTATTTCATAGTCAGTGGTGAAATTCTTGGATTTATAAAAGACAAACAACTGCGAAAGCATTTGCCCAGGATGTTTTCATTAATCAAGAATGAAAGTTGGGGGCTCGCAGATGATCAGATACCGTCCTAGTCTCAACCATAAAAGATGTCGACCAGGGATCGACGGAAGTTGATTTTAGGACTCTGGCGGCACCTTATGAGAAATCAAAGTCTTTGGGCTCCGGGGGGGAGTATGGTCACAAGGCTAAACTTAAAGGAATTGTCGGAAGGGCAACACCAGGAGTGGAGCCTACGACTTAATTTGACTCAACACGGGGAAACTTATAAGGTCCAGACATAGTAAGGATTGACAGATTGAGAGCTCTTTCTTGATTCTATGGGTGGTGGTGCATGTCCGTTGTTAGTTGGCAGAGCAATTTGTCTGGTTAATTCTGTTAACGAATGAGACCTCAGGCTGCTAACTAGGAATTATTGCAGCTTCTTAGAGGGACTATGGCCTTCTAGGCGAAGGAAGTTTGAGGCAATAACAGGTCTGTCATGCTCTCAGATGTTCTAGGCTGCACGCACGCTACACTGATGTATTCAACGAGTCTATAGCCTTGGCCGATAGGCCGGGGAAATCTTTGAAATTTCATCATGATGGGGATAGATCACTACAATTGTTGGTCTTCAACGAGGAATTCCTAGTAAACACAAGTCATCAACTCGCGTTGACTATGTCCCTGCCCTTTGTACACACCACCCATTGCTCCTACCAATTGAATGGACCGGTGAAGTGTTCGGATCGCGGGGACGTGGGCGGTTCACCGTCGGCGACGTCGTGAGAAGTCCACTGAACCTTATCATTTAGAGGAAGGAGAAGTCGTAAAAAGGTTTCTGTAGGTGAACCTGCGGAAGGATCATTGTCAAAACCTCTACCCAGCAAAAAGACCCGCGAATAGGTTAACATCACACGACATGGGGCGTGCGTTGGTCCGTGGGCACCCGCACGCTGCAGCGTCTGTCATGAGGCAGACCGCTCGTTGGTCGCCGCCACCGAGCGAACAACAAAACCCCGGCGTAGTTCGCGTCAGGGAAGTAGAAAAGCGAAAGGCAACAACGAGCATGTGGGTTGGGCATTGGACCTCCATAGTGAAAATCTAAACGACTCTCGGCAACAGATATATCCGATCTCGCATTGATGAAGAACGTAGCAAAATGCGATACTTGGTGTGAATTGCATAATCCCGTGAACCATTGAGTCTTTGAACGCAAGTTGCGTTCGAAGCCTTATGGCCAAGGGCACGTCTGCCTGGGTGTCACACAACATTGCCCACCCCACCACCGAATTGATAGGGTTGCGTTCAGCGGCGGAAGATGACCTCCCGTGCGCTCAACAGAGCGGTTGGCCCAAAAACCATGTCCCCGACGGCGTTCGCCTCGACAACGGTGGTTGAGAGACCCTGGCACAGTGTTGTGCGGTCGCGTCGTCACTTCAGACTCTGACGAACCTGACCCTTTCTTGCATTGTGGCCCCAGGTCAGGCAAGATCACTCGCTAAGTTTAAGCATATGAACAAACGAAGGAAAAGAAACTGACGAGGATTCCCTTAGTAATGGCGAAAGAAACGAGAGCAGCCCAGCTTGAGAATCGGGTGCCCCCAACGTGCAAATTGTAGTCTAGAGAAGCGTCCTCAGCGGCAGACTGGGACCAACTCCCCTGGAAGGGGGTGCCAGAGAGGGTGAGAGCCCAGTCGTGCTCGGACCCTCTTGCACCACGAGGCGCTGTCTGCGAGTCGGGTTGTTTGGGAATGCAGCCCCAAGTGGTTAATTCCGTCCAAGGCTAAATACGGGCGAGAGACCGATAGCAAACAAGTACCACAAGGGAAAGGCGAAAAGTACTTTAAAAAGAGAGTCAAAGAGTGCTTGAAATTGTCGGGAGGGAAGCGGATGGGGGTAGTCGATGTGCTTCCGTTGGATGCAGAACAGTGAGAGTCAGTTTGCCGAGCGGCTCGGGGCGTGGACAGGTGCAGATTGAGGGGGCATCCAGAGCTCGGGCCCTTGAAACGCCCGAAGAGACGTCGCCCTCGCGATTGTGGACACAGTGCACGCCGTCACGAAGTGCCTCGACAACCACACGCTCCAACCGTCAGCCTACGGGCTCCACATTCGGCCCGTCTTGAAAGAAGGACCAGGGAGTCTGACATGTGTCCAAGTCAACGGCCGAGTAAACCCATAAGGCGCAAGGAAGCTGACTTGGCGAGATCCCCTCAAGGGTTGCACCGCCGACCGACGTTGATCTGTTGAGAAGGGTTCGAGTGAGAGCATGCCTGTCAGGACCTGAAAGATGGTGAACTATGCATGAGCAGGGCGAAACCATAGGAAACTCTGGTGGAGGCTCGCAGCGATACGGACGTGTAAATCGTTCGTCTGACTTGGGTATAGGGGCGAAAGTCTAATCGAACTATCTAGTAGCTGGTTCCCTCCGAAGTTTCCCTCAGGATAGCTGGAGCTCGATGTAAGTTTTATCGGGTAAAGTCGATGATTAGAGGCATCGGGGGCGCAACGCCCTCGACCTATTCTCAAACTTTAAATAGGTAGGATGGTGTGGCTGCTCCGTTGAGCCGTGCCATGGAATTGATAGCTCCAAGTGGCCCATTTTTGGTAAGCAAAACTGTCAATTCGGGATGAATCTGAAGCTGGGTTACGGTGCCCAACTACGCGCTAAGCCAGATCCCACAAAGGGTGTTGGTCGGTTAAGACAGCAGGACGGTGGTCATGGAAGTCGAAATCCGCTAAGGAGTGTGTAACAACTCACCTACCGAATCAACTAGCCCCGAAAATGGATGGAACTGAAGTGCACAACCCACACCTGGCCGTCAGGGCAAGGGTCAGGCCCCGATGAGTAGGAGGGCACAGTAGTCGGTGAATAGCGGCCCCAATGAGTGGCCGTCGGTGCAGATCTTGGTGGTAGTAGCAAATATTCAAATGAGAACTTTGAAGACCGAAGATGGGAAAGGTTCCATGTGAACGACACTTGCACATGGGCTAGTCAATCCTAAGGGACGGGGAAAGCCTGTCTGATAGTGCGTCCGCGTGCGAGCTTCGCAAGGGAATTGGGTTAAAATTCCCGAACCGGGACGCGGCGGCTGACGGCAACGTTAGGGAGTCCGGAGACGTCGGCAGGGGCCTCGGGAAGAGTTATCTTTTCTGTTTAACAGCCTACCCACCCTAGAAAGGACTCAGTCACAGGTAGGGTCCAACGACTGGAAAAGCACCGCACGTCGCGCGGTGTCCGGTGCGCCCCTGACGGCCCTTGAAAATCTAGAGGACCGAGTGCCTACTGCGCCCGGTCGTACTCATAACTGCATCAGGTCTCCAAGGTGAACAACATCTAGTCAATGGAATAAAGTAGGCAAGGAAAGTCAGGAAAATGGATTCGTAACCTCGAGAAAAGGATTGGCTCTGAGGGCTGGGCTTGGGTGTCCCAGCCCCGAACACGTCGGCTGTCGGCGGACGACTCGAGTTGCTCCCGCGGCGAGAGCGGGTCGCCACGTGTCGGCCAGGGGATGGACTGGGAACGGCCCCTCCGGTGGCCTTCCCCAGGCGTCGAACAGTCGACTTAGAACTGGTGCGGACAAGGGGAATCCGACCATTTAATTAAAACAAAGCATTGCGATGGTCCTTACGGATGCTAACACAATGTGATTTCTACCTAGTGCTCTGAATGTCAAAGTGAAGAAATTCAACCAACCACAGGTAAATGGCAGGAGTAACTATGACTCTCTTAAGGTAGCCAAATGCCTCGTCATCTAATGAATGATGCAGATGAATGGATTAACGAGATTCCCACTGTCCCAGTCTACTATCCAGCGAAACCACAGCCAAGGGAACAGGCCTGGCGGAATCAGCGGGGAAAGAAGACCTTGTTGATCTTGACTCTAGTCTGACTTTGTGAAAAGACTTGAGATGTGTAGGATAAGTGGGAGCCGGTCCCCCGGCGAAAGTGAAATACCACTACTTTTAACATTATTTTACTTATTCCGTGAATCGAAGGCGGGGCATTGCCCCTCCTTTTGGAACGAAGGCCGTTCGGCGGGCCGATCCGGGCGGAAGACATTGTCAGGTGGGGAGTTTGGCTGGGTCAGCACATCTGTTAAAAGATAATGCAGGTGTCCTAAGATGAGCTCAACGAAAATAGAAATCTCGTGTGGAACAAAAGGGTAAAAGCTCGTTTGATTCTGATTTCCAGTACAAACACGAATGTGAAAGCGTGGCCTATCGATCCTTTAGACCTTCAAAATTTGAAGCTAGAGGTGTCAGAAAAGTTACCACAGGGATAACTGGCTTGTGGCAGCCAAGCGTTCATAGTGACGTTGCTTTTTGATCCTTCGATGTCGGCTCTTCCTATCATTGTGAAGCAAAATTCACCAAGTGTTGGATTGTTCACCCACCAATAGGGAACGTGAGCTGGGTTTAGACTGTCGTGAGACAGGTTAGTTCTACTGTACTGATGACGGCGTCGCAACAGTAATCCAACCTAGTACGAGAGGAACCGTTGATTCGCACAATTGGTGATCGCACTTGGGTGAAAAGCCAATGGCGTGAAGCTACCGTGCGCTAGATTATGAATGAATGGCTCTAAGTCAGATTCTGGGCTAGAAGCGGCGCGTGCGCCTATTGTTCGATTTCTGACCCGCAGTAGGGGCCCTACAGCCCCAAAATTCATATGTCGTGGGCCAAGCACCCGCAGTGGACGAGTTGTGGTTGCCGTCTTGAATTACAATTCCTACCGATCGATGGGTAGAATCCTTTGTAGACGAATTAAATACGCGATGGGGTATTGCAAGTGGCAAAGTGGCCTTCTTGCCACGATCCACTGAGATTCAGCCCTTTGTCGCTTTGATTCGTCCCACCCTCTCTCCTCAAATCACTTTTCCAACTTTTCTTGAGCCGGCTGGGGTGGCTACTGTGCGGGCTTGAAATCCCTAAGTTGCGTCCCATACAAGAAGCTGGATAGTTGCGTAGTGTGTTCGGTGAGGCCCACATCGAGGTGGCTAGGTGTTGGACCCTTGAGCAAAGAGCCCGATAGAGTTGTTGGAACATTACACGGATTCGTAGAATGGGCATGGACGTGGACATGGGCTGGGCATAAGCAAGGTGATGGGAAAATCGGCTAAGGCATTGGCCACCGAAGAAGGCTTGAAAACGGCCAGTGAATGGATTGTTTGCAACTTGCACCAGCTCATTGAATGGGCATGTGTTGGCCACGTCAGCAAGCCAGGCGATGGGAAAATTGGTCGGGGCATGAAACCGACCAAGGAATGGATTGTTGGCACCTCGAATCGGCTCTCGTTGAATGGACGTGGACATGGGCTGGGCATGTCCACGAGTAAGGTGATGGAAAAATAGGCCAAGGCATTGGCCACTGAAGAAGGCTTGAAACCGGCCAAGGAATGGATTGTTGGCAACTTCCACCAACTCACTGAATTGGCACATGCTAGGCATGTTAGCAAGCAAGGTGACGGGAAAATTGGCCACAACATGAAAACGGCCAAAGAATGGATTGCTGGCAACTTGCACGAACTCATTGAATGGGCATGCGCTGGGTTTGTTAGCAAGCAAGGTGATGGGAAAATCGGCCAACACGAAAACGACCAAGGAATGGATTGTTGGCACCCTGCACCAACTCGTCGAATGGGCGTGGACATGGGTTGGGCATGTCAGCAAGCAAGGTGTTGCTAACTTCAGCCAAGGCACGGGCCACCAAAGGGTGATTTGAAATGACAAAGGAATGGACTCGGAGCTCGCTTGGCTTTGTACATGCTGCTGCCAGCATGGGAGGTTACCACGAGAGGCCAGTGAGGCAGGCTAGCAAAGGTTGTTAGCTGGGTAACCACCCTAACCGTTGCGCTGCACAACACACTCGACAATTGCATGGGGTGGCAGCGAGGAGGTTAGGCCCTAGTCCCCTGTCCAAAGAGCACGATAGAGTTGATGGCACCTAGCACTAACAACCTTGCACTGACTCGTTGAATCAGCAAACGAGGCTATGGGAAGATCGACCAAGGCATTGGCCACCTGAGCAGGCTTAAAAATGGCCAAGGAATAGACTCAGAGCATGCTTATCCCCGTACAGGTTGCTGCCCGGGAGGGAGGTTAACAAAAAGCTAGGAAGGCACCAGAGCAAGGCAGCGAGGCTAAC
This sequence comes from Carallia pectinifolia, assembly GCA_037832335.1. NCBI lineage: Eukaryota > Viridiplantae > Streptophyta > Magnoliopsida > Malpighiales > Rhizophoraceae > Carallia > Carallia pectinifolia. The sequence continues at coordinate 811,988 of CM075454.1, read as the reverse complement.
AATGCGCCAGGCTACACGCAGCATGCTGCTCGTCGGGCCAGCAGAGCGCACAACATACGGGAGGGAGCAGATCGCGCTCACACCTTGCCACTCGTCCGCCCAAGATGGGGGAGCAGCTAGGGAGAGCAGCGCGAGCGGAGTTGGCTGGGGAAAGCAGCTCGCGCGCGGCGTGCTGCTCGTATGCCCAGCAGTGCTCGCAGTGAGCATCTTGTCAGGCCAGCAGCGGGCTGCGGGCAGCAGCGCATGCGAAGCGGGCTGGTGAGAGCAGCCCGTGTGCAGCGTGCTGCTCGGCTGGCCAGCAGTGCGGTTGGGGCAGCAGCGTGGACGAAGCGGGCTAGGAGCAGATACGCGCGGGCAGCAGGCTAGGGGAGTAGCGTATAAGGGCAATGGGCTGAACGTCTGGCCAAGAGCGTCCACAGCATCCTAGGGGGAGCAGCCCGCTACTCGTCCGGCCAGCAGCAAATGCGGCGGGCTAGGGGGAGCAGCGCGTGCACTCCTCTTGCCAGCAGGACACACTATGGGTTGGGGGAGCAACGGGCATGTGCGCAGCGGCCTGCCCATATGGCCAGCAGTGCGTGTGACGGGCTGGGGGAGCAATGGGTGCTCACGCCGTGGTCTGCTCGTCCGGCCTGCGCGCACGCCCTTGTTTTGCCAGCAACGCGCGTGGCGGGCTTGGGGGAGCAGCGCGCAGCGGGGCCCAGGGCGTGCGCACTGCGTTCTACGCATTGGGCCTGCCGAGTGCGCACAGTCTTCTTAGGGAGCGCGCCCAGCAGGCTGCGCGCCTGACCTGCCCTGCGCGCACGCAGTCTTCCCAGCGTCCTTTGTCCAACCCAAGTCTTGGTCCACACTGGGACCCGCACCACACTGGGATCCGCATGTAGGCCCGTGCCTACGCTAACCCTCTCAGCTTTCACCTTGGTTCAAGGAGTGACCAGCCACTCCAAAGTCCCATGCTAGGAATTGGCGCAAGGTGCCAAGAACTCCTGCATGCTAAGTGTTCGTGGGCTGACAGCTAATTTTCTCATCCAAAATTTCGCCTTGTGATGGCACTAAGTCACACTTAGTCTCAGCCAACCGCACACACACAAGGATTGCACAATGGAACATTATATGTAGGTACACAACTCACACACTCAAAAGAGACACAAGAGCATATACGGGAACCTTTCCCAACCTTTTGTTACTTAACTCAAGTAATACAATAGAACAATCACCTGAACTCTCAACAGTGTTTCACTCTTTCTCTCTGAGTGATTTCTCTTTCATTGAGTACAAATGACAACCCATAGGTTCTATATATAGCCAACACCCCTAGCTATCTAGGTCTTGGAGATAAGCATTATCTCCCCATGATCTCTATCGCGGCTCATAACCCTCATCTTCCCACTATCTCATCCATGACTTGATCCTGATAAGCCTTATCTCCCACAATCATCCATCACTTGATCTCGATAAGCCTTATCTACCCACGATCCTTTGCCATGCACGATTTGATGAGCATTATCCTGATGCTCGGCCAACCGGATAGAGCCACACCCGCATATCCCCAGGTAGTGCCATGCTATGCCATGCAGTGCCATGCAGACTTGGCCAAGACCCAGTCCTGTGTTTTGGGCCTCTTGGCCCAAGCCCATGGCCCAAGCCCATGGCCCATCTGATGGAGCCCACGAACATGTAGCCCAGCATCCTTTGTCAACCCAAGTCTTGGTCCACACTGGGACCCTCATGTAGGCCCGTGCCTACACTGACCCTCTCAGCTTTCTCCTTGCTTCAAAGAGTGCCAGCCACTCCAAAGTCCCATGCTAGGAATTGGTGCAAGGTGCCGCCAACTCCTGCATGCCAAGTGCTCATGGGGCTAACAAACCACACCCACCTATTGAAGCCAACATCCTTGTTGGTAAGGTTGATAGGTAGTCTTCCACTTGCTTCTCGAATTGCCATAAAGTCACATCTCTTTTCCCAGCATGCCTCACTATCTGGGGTATTCTTCCACTTAGCCAAGTACTCAAACCGCCTGTTCTTCTTACTTTGTCCTTGTGTTCGGTGGTCTAAAATTCTCTTCACTTCACGCTGGAACTCAGTTCTGATTGTAGGGGGAGCATGTCATGCTTGTTTCCTTGGAGGCTCATTGCCCGCTTCGTCATGGAAGGGCTTCAAGAAACTCACGTGGAAGGTTGGATGCACCTTCAACCTTTCTGGGAGCTGCAACCTGTATGCAACATTACCAACTTTCTTCACCACTGTGAAGGGATCATCATACTTTGGAACCAGCCCACGTTGCACTATCTTGCTGCTGATCTTCTTCCAAATTTGGGGAGTAAGTTTCAGGAACACCTTATCCCCAACTTGGAACTCCACATCCCTCCTTCCTCAGTCCGCATACTTTTTCATCTGCCTGGCTGCCTTGTTTTAGCTATCTTAGGCCTCCTCTAGCAGCTCTTGCTTAGAACGGGCAAACCGGTGTGCTGCCGGACATCTCCCTCCTGAGCTAGTCCTAGCCACATCATTAGGAGTAAGGGGCTGTTGCCCCATAGCTAGCTCAAAGGGACTCATACCTGTGGAAGAGGACTTATGAAGATTGTAGCAAAATTAGGCTGAATCCAATGTCAATGATATTCCTCAATTCTAAACCCATCATGTTGAACAATGATGTCCAGAACATGCCAGTGAAACGAGGATCCCGAACACTCACAATATCTTCAGGCAACCCATAGTACTTTACTACCTGCTTGTAGAAAAGCTTAGCGGTTGTCTCCGCTTGACATGAAGAGGGGGCAGGAATAAGCGCCGCATACTTGGAAAACTGATCTACCACCACCATGATAGATCCCATGCCATCAACCTTTGGGAACTCGCCAATGAAATCCTTCGAAACTGATACCCATGGCTTCGTAGGAATGGGTAGTGGCTGCAACAAACTCACCTCCTTCTGTCACTCTGTCTTGTCTTGCTGACAAGTGATGCACGTCCTCATATATGCTTCGACGCCATCTTCCATCTTTGGCCAGTAGTAGTTGCGGGACAGCAAGGCCATCATCCTTTCGACGCCAGGACGACCAGCCCACTGTGAATCATGAGACTCTCGCAGTATCTCCTTTCTAAGGCCTGCACCAATGGGAACATATACACGATTACCCTTGGCATGCAATAAATTATTATCGAGCCAGTATCGTCTTACCATACCCTCTTTGACCTGCTGTACCGCTTGTTGATATGTGGCATCATTTGGGGCCTGTTCCTTAATTTTGTCTAGCAAGTCACTATGCACTTGAGAGAGGGCAGCAACCGTCTCTTGCACTTGTCGACGACTTAGGGTATCCGCCACCTGATATTGCCTTCTTGGCTTGTGTTCCCAAGAAAAATCGTACTGAGCCAAGAACTCCTGCCACCGCTTCTGCCGTGCAGAAAGCTTCTTCTAAGTCTAAAAGAATGTGTTACCCACATTGTTGGTCCGAACCACGAATCTGGTCCCCAACAAATACACCATTCAGGTGCGAAGGCAATGCACCATTGCCAGCATCTCCTTCTCATGGGTTGAGTACCACTGCTCTGCATCATTGAGTTTCTAGCTCTCATAGGCAATGGGGTGGCCTTCCTGCACCAACACACCTCCAATGGCTTTATATGAGGCGTCACTTAGCACACTGAAAGGCAACTCGAAATCAAGCAGCCTCAGGACCGGCTCCGTGGACTCCGCTGCCTTCAACTTGTCAAAGGCTTCTTGGCAATCTGTGATCCACCTCCAGGGTCTATCCTTCTTGACTAAGTTTGTCAATGGGGCCACCTTTTTGGAGTAACCCTGCACAAACTTCCTGTAGTAGTTAGACAAATTAAGAAAGGATCTCAAGTTAGACACTTTGGTAGGGGCCTCTCACTTCACTGTTGCCTGGACTTTTCTCTCGTCCATTTTAACTGGCCCTCTACTCACCCTATGCCCAAGGAACATAATCTCTCACCGGGCAAACTCGTATTTTCCCTTTTTCACATATAATTGGTGCTCTCTCAACTTAGACAACATCAACCTCTGGTGGGACAAGTGATCCTCTAAGGACTCACTATACACAAGAATATCATCCAGATATATAACCACAAAATGATCAATGAAGTCATGAAACACATCATTCATGCAATTACAGAAAGTAGCATGGGCATTAGTCAAACCGAATGGCATCACAAAGAATTCGTAGGAGCCATAGTGAGTGATGCACGTGGTTTTCCCTTCATCTCCTTTTGCAATCCTGACTTGCCAATATCCAGACGGCAGATTTATAGCTTGCACGAGCATAAAGGCTATACAGTAACAACAACAAAGGTATACTCCTTGCAAACAAGAGCATAAAAGGCAAGACGACAACAACAAAGCTTGCTGCTTGCCCGCACGAGCATAATAGGCGATACGACAACAACAACAAAACTAGACTTCTTGTCTGTACGCGTATAAAAGGCGAGACGACAACAACAGCAAAAGCATACTCGCTGTCCGCATGAGTATAAAAGGCGAGATGACAATAGCGAGGCATAATCCTTGCCCGAACGAGTATAAACGGCGAGGCGGCAAGGCCAGAGCATATGCCTTCCCCGTACAAATATAAAAGGCAAGACGACAGCAACAAAGCATGCTTGATGCCTGCAAGAGTATAAAATGCGAGACGGCAATAGCAAAGCATACTCCTTACTCGCCTGAGTATAAAAGGTGAGACGACAACAACCATGCATACTCCCTGCTCGCACGAGTATAAAAGAGGAGATGACAACAACAACAAAACTAGACTCCTTGCCTGCACGAGTATAAAAGGCGAGAAGGCAACAACAACAAAAGCATACTCTTTGCTCGCATAAGCAAAAAAAGGCGAGACGGCAATAGCAAATCATACTCCTTATCCACATGAGTATAAAAGGTGAGAGGACAACTACAACAAAACCAGACTGCTTGTCCGCGCGGGAATAAAAGGCAAAAAGTACAACAACAAAAGTATATTCCTTGCCCGCGTGAGTATAAAAGGCTAGATGGCAACAACAACAAAGTAGACTCCTAGCCTGTACAAGTATAAAGGTGAGGCGGCAACAACAACAAAAGCAGATTCCTTGCTCGCAAGAGTATAAAGGGCGAGACAATAAGAACAATGCATACTCTTTGTCTGTACTATCATAGAAGGCAAGACGACAACAATAAATCATGCAGCTTGCCCGCACAAGCATAAAAGGCGAGATGGTAGGAAAAACAACACTAGACTCCTTGTCCACAGGAGTATAAAAGACAAGACGGCAACAACCGCACAAGCATACTCGCTGCTTAGATGAGTATATAAGGCTAGACGGTAGCAGTGACGCATATTCTTTGCCCGCATGACCATAAAAGGCAAGAGGGCAATAGCAAAGCATATTTTTTACTCTCAAAAGTATAAAAGGTGAGGTGGTAACAGCAAAGCATACTCTTTACCCGCATGAATATAAAAGGCAAATGGCAACAACAAAACATATCGTTTGCTCGCACGAGTATAAAAAGGGAGACAACCACAACAAAAAAGCCAGGCTCCTTGCCCATATGAGTATAAAATGTCAGACGACAATAGCAAAACATACTCCTTCGTCTCAAGAGTATAAAAAGTGAGACGGCAACCACAACACGTACTCTTGGCCCGCACGAGTACAAAAGTCAAGGTGACAATAGTAAGGCATGATCTTTACCTGCACGAGTATAAATGGTGAGATAGCAACAATAAAGCATACTCCCTGCCTACGCGATTATAAAAGGGGGGACGACAACAATAACAAAACCAGACACCTTGCCTGTGTGAGAATAAAAATCGAGACGACGACAACAACAAAAGCGTACTCGTTGCTTGCATGAGTACGAAATGCGAGATGGCAACAACATTGTATACTCCTTGGCCACACGAATATAAAAGGCGAGACGGCAACAACAAAGCATGCTGCTTGCCCGCACGAGTGTAAAAGGCGTGACGATGACAACAACAAAGCAAACTTCTAGCCCGAACGAGTAGAAAAGGCGAGACGACAACAATAACAGAGGCAAATTGCTTACCCACAAGAGTATAGAAAGTGACCAGTGCAACAACATAAGTATTTCCCTCGCCCGCTTAAGGATGAAAGGCAAGATGGCAAGCACAAAAAAATCATACTCCTAGCCCGTACGAGTGTAAAAGACGAGATGACAACAGCATAGCTTACTCCTTACCTGCATGATTGTAAAATATGAGGCAGTAAGAACAACAACACCATACTCCTTGGTAGCACAAGGATAAAAAGCGAGATAGTAATAGCAGCAGAAGTAGGCTTATTGCTTGCAAAAGTATAAGAGGTGAATGGTAGAACAACAAAAACGTACTCCTTGCCCGCATAAGGATAAAAGGCCAGACAGCAACAACAACAAAAGCATACTCCCAACTCGCACGAGTATAAAAGACAAGACGGTAACAACAAAGCATTATCCTTATCCGCACGAGTATAAAATGCGAGACGTTACCAACAATAAAGCTAGGCTCCTTACCTGCACGAGTATAAAAGGCAAGACTACAACAACAACAAATACAGGCTCCTTGCCCGCAAGGGTATAGAAGGATAAAAGTACAACAACAAAAGTATATTCATTGCCCACACGGGTATGACAGGCGAGATGGGAACAACAGCAAACTCGACTCGTTGCCCGCACGAGCATAAAAGGCGAGGCAGCAACAGTAACAAAAACATATTCTACCTACATGAGTATAAAAGACGAGACGGTAACAGCAAAGTATACTTCTTACTCCTTACCCGCATGAGTATCAAAATGCGAGATGACAACAAACCAAACACCTAGCCTGTAGGTGTATAAAACGCAGGACAACAACAACAACACAAGCAATCATTTCGCACGTAAGAGTTTAAAAGGCGATAAGGACGGCAATAAAAGTATACTCCTCGCCCGTTTGAGCATAAAAGGTGAAACGTCACCAACAACAAAACTAGACTCTTTGCCCTCACGAGTGTGAAAGGCGAGACACCAACACCAACCAAAGCAGGCTCCTATCCACAAAAGTATAAAAGATGAAAAGTACAACAACAAAAGTATGCTCATTGCTCGCACAAGTATAAAGGCAGGACAACAACAATAGCAAAGCAGACTCCTGGCCCACACGAGTATAATAGGCAAGACGACAACATTAACAAATGGATATACCTTGACCGCACGAGTATAAATGGCGATACAACGATAGCAAAGCATAGCCCTTACTCATTGCCTACACCAGTGTAAAAGGTGAGACAGCAACAACAATAAAGTAGACTCCTAGTCTGCATGAGTATAAAAGGTGAGACAGCAACAACAACAAAAGTGGACATTTTGCACGTAAGAGTATAAAAGGCAACAAGTAAAACAACAAAAGTATACTTCTTGACCGCTCAAGTATAAAAGGTGAGACGCCAACAATAACAAAACCAGACTCCTTACCCGCACGAGTATAGAAGACGAGAAGACAATGACAACAAAAGTGGACATCTTGCCTGCAAGAGTATAAAATGTAACAAGTACAACAAATAAAACTTTACACCTCACCTGCTAGGTTATAAAAGACTAGAATGCAACAACAACAAAACCAGACTCCTTTCCTGCATAAGTGTAAAAGGCGAGACAGCAACGACTACAAAAGTAGATTGTTTGCCAGAAAGTGTATAAAAGGGGGAAAGTACAATAACAAAAGTATACTCCTTGCCCACACGAGTGTGAAGGCAATACGACAACAATAGCAAGGCAGACTCCTAGCCTGCACGAGTAAAAAAGGCGAGACTCCTTTCCTGAAAAAGTATAAAAGGTGAGACAGCAACGATTGTAAAAGTAGATTTTTGCCTGAAAGTGTATAAAAGGGGGAAAGTACAAAAACAAAAGTATACTCCTTGCCCGCACGAGTGTAAAGGCAAGACAGCAACAATAGCAAGGTAGACTCCTAGCCTGCACGAGTAAAAAAAGCGAGACAACAACAATAACAAAGGCATACTCCTCACCCAAACGAGCTTAAAAGGCAAGAAGGCTACAACAAAGCATACTTCTCACTCTTTGCTCAAACGAGTATGAAAGGCTAGACGGAAACAGTAACAAAACTAGACTCCTTGCCTGTATGACTATAAAAAATGAGACAACAATAACAAAGCATGCTACTTGCCTGCACGAGTGTAAAAAGGAGAGACGACAACAACAACAAAGCATGATTCCTTGCCCACAAGAGTATAAAAGGCAACAAGTGCACAAGGTGACAAGCATACTCCTTGCCCACAAAAGTATACTCCCTACCTACCAAAGTATAAAAGGTGAGACGACAACATCAACAAAACCAGACTCGTTGCCCAATAGAGTATAAAAGACGAGACAACAAGAACAACATAAGCAGACTTCTTGAACGAAAGAGTATAAAAGGTGACAAGTACAACAATAAAAGTATACTCCTCGCTCGCCCGGGTATAAAAGGTAAGATGGCAACAACAACAAAAATAGACTCCTTGCCCGCATGAGTATAAAAGGCGAGACAACAACAACAGCAAAAGTAGACTCTTTTTTCGCTCATGTATAAAACGTGAAAAGTATGAGAACAAAATTAATCTTTGCCTACACGAGTATAAAAGGTGAGACGGCAACAATAGCAAAGCAGACTCCTAGTCTGCATGAGTATAAAGGCGAGATAGTAAGAACAAGAAAATAGACTTCTTGCCTACAAGAGTGTAAAGGTGAGAGACAGCAACTACAAGGCAATTTCCTTGTGTGCATGGGTATAAAAGGCGAGACGGCAACAACATAGCATGTCGGTTGCCTGCACGAGTATAAAAGGTGAGAGGGCAACAACAATAAAACTAGACTTCTTATCCATACGAGTATAAAAGGTGAGATGGTAAGAACAACAAAAGCATACTCGCTGTCCACACAAGTATAAAAGGGAAGACGGCAATAGCGAGGCATACTCCTTACCCGCACGAGTATGAACGATGAGATGGCAAGAACAAAGCATACTTCTTGCCTGCGTGAGTATAAAAGGCGACACGGCAACAACAACAAAGGCAAACTCTTTGCCCATAGGAGTATAAAGCACAGCAAGTACACAAAGTGACAAGCATACTGTTTGCCCACCAAAGTATACTCCTTGCCCGCCCAAGCATAAAAGTTGAGACAGCAACATCAACAAAATGAAACTCCTTGCTCGCACGAGTATAAAACATGAGACAGCAAAAACAACAAAGGTAAACTTCTTGCTCACAAGAGTATTAAAGGTGACAAGTACAACAACAAAAGTATACTCCTCTCTCACCCGAGTATAGAAGGCAACACAACAACGACTACAAAACCAGACTCCTTGCCCACACAAGTATAAAAGACGAGATAGCAAAAACAACAAAAGCATACTCTTTGCCCACACGAGTATAAAAGGCGAGATGGTAACAACAAAGCCTGCTGCTTGCTTGCACGAGTATAAAAGGCGAGACAACAACATCAACAAAAACAAACTCCTGGCCTGCACGAGTATAAAAGGCGAGATGGTAACATCAACAAAATTAGGCTCCTTGCCTACTAGATTATAAAATGCAAGATGACAAAAACAACAAAAGTAGACTTCTTGCCTGGAGTATAAAAGGCGACGTACAACAACAAAAGTATACTCCTCGCCCGCTCGATAATAAAAGGTGAGATGGCAACAACAACAAAACTAGACTCTTTGCCCACATGAGTATAGAAGGAGAGATAGCAACAGTAACAAAAATAGACTCCCTGCCCGCGTGTGTATAAAAGGTGAAAAGTAAGACAACAAAATTATAGTCCTTGCCCGCACGAGTATAAAAGGTGAGACGACAACAATAGCAAAACAGACTCTTAGCCCGCATGAGTATAAAAGGCGAGATGACAACAATAATAAAAGCATACTCCTTACTCATTGCCAGCACGAGTATAAAAAGCGAGTTGCCAACAATAAGAAAACCAGACTCTTTGCCCGGGTAAGTATAAAGGGCGAGACAACAACAATAACAAAAGTAGACTCCTTGCCCATGCATGTATAAAAGGCAAAATGTACAACAACAAAAGCACACTCCCGGAAACGACTCAGTCGGAGGTAGGGTCCAGCGGCTGGAAGAGCACCGTACGTCGCGCGGTGTCTGGTGTGCCCCCAGTGCCCCTTGAAAATCCGGAGGACCGAGTGCCTACTGCTCCCAGTTGTACTCATAACCGCATCAGGTCTCCAAGGTGAACAGCCTATGGTCAATGGAACAATGTAGGCAATGGAAGTCGGCAAAATGGATCCATAACCTCGGGAAAAGGATTGGCTCTAAGGGTTGGGCTCGAGTGTCCCAGCCCCGAACCCATCGGATATTGGCGGACTAACCGAGCTGCTCTCGCAACGAGAGTGGGTCGCCGCGTGCCGGCCGAGGCACGGACTGGGAACGACCCCTCTAGGGCCCTTCCCTAGGCGTCGAATAGTCGACCCAGAACTGGTGCGGACAAGGTGAATCCGACTGTTTAATTAAAACAAAGCATTGCGATGGTCCCTGCGGATGCTAACGCAATGTGATTTTTGTCCAGTGCTCTGAATGTCAAAGTGAAGAAATTCAACCAAGCGCGGGCGAACAGCAAGAGTAACTATGACTCTCTTAAGGTAGCCAAATGCCTCGTCATCTAATTAGTGACGCCCATGAATGGATTAACGAGATTCCCACTGTCCCTGTCTACTATACAGCGAAACCACAGCCAAGGGAACGGGCTTGGCGGAATCAGCGAGGAAAGAAGACCCTATTGAGCTTGACTCTAGTCTGACTTTGTGAAATGACTTGAGAGGTGTAGGATAAGTGGGAGCCGGTCCCCCGACGAAAGTGAAATACCGCTACTTTTAACGTTATTTTACTTATTCCGTGAATGGAAGGCGGGGCATCGCCCCTCCTTTTGGAACGAAGACCGTTCGGCGAGCCGATCTGGGCGGAAGACATTGTCAGGTGGGGAGTTTGGCTGGGGCGGCAACGAGAACAGAAATCTCGTGTGGAACAAAAGGGTAAAAGCTCGTTTGATTCTGATTTCCAATACGAATACGAACCGTGAAAGCATGGCCTATCGATCCTTTAGACCTTCGAAATTTGAAGCTAGAGGTGTCAGAAAAGATACCACAGGGATAACTGGCTTGTGGCAGCCAAACGTTCATAGCGACGTTGTTTTTTGATCCTTCGATGTCGGCTCTTCCTATCATTGTGAAACAGAATTCACCAAATGTTGGATTGTTCACCCACCAAGCTGATGACCCATCTGATGGAGCCCACGAACATGTAGCCCAGCATCCTTTGTCCAACCCAAGTCTTGGTCCACACTGGGACCCGCATGTAGGCCTGTGCCTGTGCTGACCCTCTCAGTTTTCACCTTGCCTTAGGGAGTGCCTAGCCAATCCAAAGTCCAATGCTAGAAATTGGCGCAATGTGCCGCGAACTCCTACATGCTAAGTGTTCAAGGGGCTAACAAACCACCCCCACCTATTGAAGCCAACGACGTCGTTGGTAGGGTGGATAGGTAGTCTTCCACCTACTTCTCGAACTGTCATAGAGTAACATCTCTTTCCCAGCTCGCCTCACTGTCTAGGGCATTCTTCCACTTGACCAAGTACCCAACCTGCCTATTCTTCTTACTTTGTCCCTATGTTCGGGTGTTTAGAATTCTCTCCACTTCACGTTGGAACTCAGTTCTAATTGTAGGGGGAGCATCGTGTTTGTTTCCTTGGAGGCTAATCGCCTGCTTCCTCGTAGAAGGGCTTCAAGAAACTCACGTGGAAGGTTGGATGCACCTTCAACCTTTCTAGGAGTTGCAATCTATATGCAACATTGCCAACTTTCTTCATCACTATAAAGGGACCGTCATACTTTCGAACTAGCCCACGATGCACTATCTTGTTGTTGATCTTCTTTCAAATTTGGGGAGTAAGTTTTAGCAACAACTTATCCCCAACTTGGAACTGCACGTCCCTCCTTCCTCGGTCTGCATACTTTTTCATCCACCTGGCCGCCTTGTGCAAGCTATTCTGGGCCTCCTCTAGCCGCTCTTGCTTAGAACGGGCAAACCGGTGCGCTGCTGGACATCTCGTTTTTGAGCTAGTCCTGGCCACATCGTTAGGAGTAAGGGGCTATTGCCCCATAGCTAGCTTAAAGGGACTCATACTTGAGGTAGAGGACTTATAAAGATTGTAGCAAAATTGGGTCGAATCCAACAACTCAAGCCAATTCCTCTGGCTTGTCGTCACGTAATGCCGAAGCTATTCCTCAAGTAGGCCATTGATTCGCTCCGTCTGGCCATCAGTCTGAGGATGGTTGGCAGTAGAGGATTTCAATTCTGAACCCATCATGTTGAACAATGATGTCCAGAACCTGCCAGTGAAACGAGGATCCCGATCGCTAACAATATCTTTAGGCAACCCAAAGTACTTTACTACCTACTTATAGAAAAGCTCAGCGGCGGTCTCCGCTTGACATGAAGAGGGGGCAGGAATAAACACAGCATACTTGGAAAACTGATCTACCACCACCATGACAGATCCTATGCCATCAATCTTCGGGAATCTGCCAATGAAATCCATCGAAACCGACACCCGCGGCTTCGAAGGAATGGGTAGCGGCTGCAACAAACCCGCCTCCTTCTGTCGCCCTGTCTTGTCCTGCTGACAAGTGATGCATGTTTTGACATATGCCTCGACGTCATCATCCATCTTTGGCCAGTAGTAGTTGCGGGACAGCAAGGACGTCATCCTTTCGATGCTAGGATGACTACCCCACTGTGAATCATGAGACTCCCGCAATATCTCCTTCCAAAGGCCTGCATCACTGGGAACATATACACGATTACCCTTGGCATGCAATAAATCATTATCGAGCTAGTATCATCTTACCACACCCTCCCTGACTTGCCGTACCACTTGCTAATATGTGGCATCATGTGGAGCTTGATCCCTGATTTTGTCTAGCTAGTCATTCACACTTGAATGAGGCCAGCAACTGTCTCTTGCTGTTGTCGGCGACTTAGTGCATCTGCCACCTGATTTTGCCTTCCTGGCTTGTGTTCCCAAGTAAAATCGTACTCAGCCGAGAATTCCTGCCATCATGCCTGCAATACAGAAAGCTTCTTCTGAGTTTGCAAGAATGTGTTTGCCACATTGTCAACCTGAACCACAAACCTTGTACCCAGCAAATACACCCTCCATGTACAAAGGCAATGCACCACTGCCAGCATCTCCTTCTCTTGGGCTGAGTGCCGCTACTCTGCATCATTGAGTTTCTTACTCTCATAGGTAATGGGGTGGCATTCCTACACCAACACACCTCCAGTGGCTTTGTCTGAGGCGTCAGTTAGCACACTGAAAGGTAACTCAAAATCAAGCGGCCTCAGGACCAGCTTCGTGGACACCGCTACCTTCAACTTGTCAAAGGCTTCTTGGCAATCTGTGGTCTACCTCCAGGGTCTATCCTTCTTGAGTAAGTCTGTTAATGGGGCCACCTTTTTGCAGTAACCTTGCACAAACTTCCTGTAGTAGTTAGACAAACCAAGAAAGGATCTCAACTCAGACACTTTGGTAAGGGCCTTCCACTCCACTATTTCCTGGACTTTTCCCTCGTCCATTTTAACCTGCCCTCAACTCACCCTATGCCCAAGGAACATAATCTCTCACCCGGCGAACTCGCATTTTTCCTTTTTAACATATAATTGGTGTTCTCTCAACCTAGACAACACCAACTTTAGGTGGGACAAGTGATCCTCCAAAGACTCACTATACACAACAATATCATCCAGATATACAACCACAAAATAATTAATGAAGTCATGAAACACATCATTCATTAAATTACATAAAGTAGCAGAGGCGTTAGTCAAACCAAATGGCATCACCAAGAATTCGTAGGAGCCATAGCAAGTGATGCACATGGTTTTCCCCTCATCTCCTTCTGCAATCCTGACATGCCAATATCCAGACTGTAGATCCAGTTTGGTTAAATATGAGGCTCTCACTAGCTTGTCAAACAAGTCCGCTATCAATGGAATAAGGTACTTGTTCTTTACCGTCATCTTGTTAAGAGCCCTGTAATCAACACACATCCGCAGGAAGCCATCGTGTTTCCTCTAAAACAACACCGGGGCACCATATGGTGCTTTGGCGGGCTGAATTAGGCCTGCATCCATCAACTCTGTCAGCTGCTTCCTTAGTTCTGCCAACTCTAGCGGACTCATGCAATATGGGGCTTGTGCTGGAGGTTGGAACTAGGCACCAAATCGATCTTGTGGTCAATGGCACACATCGGGGGAAGACATTTAGGGAGTTCAGGAGGCATCGCGTCAATGAACTCTCCTAACAGATCTGCCACACTATCAGGCACCTCCGCAACAATACCTTCTTTGATCTCCATCAAAGCCGCAAGGTAGGTGACTTCTTTTTTCTTCAGCCCATGCTTTACCTACATAGCTGACAACATGCCATCCGACTTCCCACCAATACTGGAAGAGGGAGTGAACGTTCGAAAAACAAAACATGGATGATCATCATGCATAATCATGAGACCACCCAAGTGAGGCAACCGAGCAACTTTTGCGCTCGCAAAGAAACCAACCCCCAGTATGATATGAAAATCGTCTAACAGAACCACAGTGAAGTTAAGCTTTCCAGACCAATTGCCCATAGTTACCTCCACTCCCAGTGTTGTGCAAAGCACTTCCCAAGCTGCCGAGTTGACTGCCTTCATTCGACTCCCAATCTTGGTGACTTTTAGACCCAATGAATCCACCATCCTCTCAGCAACATAGTTGTGGGTAGCACCTGTGTTAGCCATTGCGATCAACTCTTTATTCCTAATCTTCACATACATCAAGTCAGATTGTGGGGCACGTCCAGCATGCACAGCACTCACCAACTGTAGAGGATTGACACGAAAGGGGTCAACATCATCCGAGAGGCCACTCTCCTCAACAACTATGGCACTTAACTTCTCCCACTTCGGGCACTCCTTGGCCCTATGTGGTCCATTACAAATGAAACATCCCGAGTTAGTTTTGCCTTTATCTTGTTCTTGGTAGACGGTTTTGCCTTTATCCTTGCCGCCACCGTTGTGCTTATCCTTCTTGCCTTCCTTCTTCTTCTTGCCCTTGTCTTTGGGCAGCTTCCCAGCATCAAAATTAGGAGACTTGTTGATCCGAAAATCAACTAAACCATCAGCTGCAGCCATCACTGAAGGAAGGTCCTTTAGACCTTGCCTTCTAAGCTCGAGTTGAGCCCAGGGTTGATGACCAGATAGGAAGTTGAAAAGCTTATCCTCATCGAACATGTTTCGGATGTCAAGCATCAAGGAATTGAATTCCTTCACGTAGTCACTAACTGTGCCACTCTGCTTCAACTTCTTTAGGGACTCCCTCGCAACCCATGACGTGTTGCAGGGCAAAAATTGGTCCTTCAATTCCTTCTTTAGGCTCTTCCACATCTTGATCTTAGGCCTGCCCACACTTGCATCGTCATCCAACCGAGTTCGCTGCCACAGCTTGGCGTCCTTAGCCAGATACATGCTAGTCAAATTGATCTTCTCGTCGTCTGGAACTCGGGCAACTTTGAAGTACTGCTCCATATCCCACAGAAAGTTCTCGATCTCTTTGGCATCCCTTACTCCCTGGAAGGCTTTAGGCTCTGGCACCTTTATCTTGGTCGAGCCCTCCACAACACCTCTGCTTGGTTGAGAGGCTACAAACTTCTTGAGGATGGCTATCTCTGCTTCCATCTCATCAAGCCGAAAAGCTGTATGCTTAGAGGCCATCACCTCATGTTGATGCTGCTGATCGATTATGTACTACTCATGGAGCGCCAACGTCAGGAACACAGTGAAATTTGCATCCTCTGGAAGTTCACCCAGTACCTCAAAGACTTTGGCTATGCGCTCACGTACAGCATCAAGACTCGAACCACCTGCCATTGGTTGAACCTTTTTGCTCTAATACCAACTGTCACAGGGCTAATTTGCTCACCCAAAATTTTGCCTTGTGATGGCACCAAATCACACTTAGTCTCAGCCAACCGTACACACAACGATTTGCACAATAGAACTTTGTATGTAGGCACACAACTCACACACTCAAAAGTGGCACACGAGCATATACAGGAACCTTTCCCAACCTTTTATTACTTAACTCAAGTAATACAAAGGAACAATCACTTGAACTCTCAACAGTGTTTCACTCTTTCTCTCTGAGTGATTTCTCTTTCACTGAGTACAAATGACAACCCATAGGGCCTATATATAGTTGATACCCCTAGCTATCTAGGTTTTGGAGATAAACATTATCTCCCCATGATCTCTATCTTGGCTGATAACCCTCATCTTCCCACGTTCTCGTCCATGGCTCGATCCTGATAAGCCTTATCTCCACGGTCATCCATCACTTAATCTCGATAAGCCTTATCTACCCACGATCCTTTGCCATGCACGATCTGATAAGCATTATCCCGATGCTCGGCCAACTGGATAGAGTAACACCCGCACGTCCCCACGTTCCACACGTCCTAGGAGACTCGGTGCCACGCAGTGCCATGCAGACTTTGCCATGACCTAGTCATGTGTTTTAGGCCTCTTGGCCCAAGCCCATGACCCATCTGATGGAGCCCACGAACATGTAGCCTAGCATCCTTTGTCCAATCCAAGTCTTGGTTCACACTGAGACCCGCATGTTGGCCCGTGCTTAAGCTAACCCTCTCAGCTTTCTTCTTGCCTTAGGGAGTGCCCAGCCACTCTAAAGTCCCATGCTAGGAATTGGCGCAAGGTGTCGTCATCTCCCACATGCCAAGTGTTTGAGGGGCTAACAGTAGGCCTCTATCCTACCATCGAAAGTTGATAGGGCAGAAATTTGAATGATGTGTCGCCAGCATGTTGGTCGTGCGATCCGTCAAGTTATAATGAATCATCAGAACAACGGGCAGGAGTCTGCATCAACCTTTTGTCTAATAAGTGCATCCCTTCCAGAAGTCAGGGTTTGTTGGACGTATTAGCTCTAGAATTACTATGGTTATCCGAGTAGCAGGGACCATCCAAGTCTAGTTTTGTTGTTGTTGCTTTCTGGCCTTTTATACTCGTGAGGGTAAGGGACATGCTTTGTTATTGTCGTCTCACCTTTTATACTCTTGCGGGCAAGGAGTATGCTTTGTTGTTGCTGTCTCACCTATTTTACTCATGCGTGCAAGGAGTATGCTTTTGTTGTTGTTGCCATCTCCCTTGTTGTACTTGCATGGGCAAGGAGTCTACTTCCATTGTAGTTGTCCTCTTGCCTTTTGTGCTTGGTTGGGTAAGCGCTATAGTTTTCTTGTTGTGCTTGTAGTCTTTACACTCTTGTGGGAAAGGAGCTTGCTTTTGTTGTCGTTGTCATCTCGCCTTTTATACTCGTGTGGTCTAATCTTTTATACTCGCATGGGCAAGGAGTTTGGTTTTGTTGTTGTTCCTGTATCACCTTTTACACTCGTACAAGTAAGGTGCATGCTTTGTTGTTACTGTCTCGGCTTTTATACTCTTGTTGGCAAGGTGTATGCTTTGTTGTTGTTGTCTCACCTTTTGTACACATGCGTGCAAGGAGTATAGTTTTGTTGTTGTTGCTGTCTCACCTTTATACCCACATAGGCAAGGAGTCTGCTTTTATTGTAGTTGTCCTCTCACCTTTTATACTAGATCAGGTAAGGAGTATACTTTTGTTGTTGTACTTATCCTCTTTTATACTATTATGGGCAAGGAGTCTGGTTTTGTTGTTGTTGCTGTCTTGCCTCTTATACTCGTGCAGGCTAGGTGTCTGCTTTGCTGTTGTTGCTGTCTCGCCTTTTATACTAGTGCAGGCAAAGAGCATACTTTTGTTGTTTTACTTTTTGCCTTTTATACTCTTACGGGTAAGGAGTCTGTTGTTGTTGTTATTATTGTCTCGCCTTATATACCTGTGCAGGCAGGGCGTTTTGTTTTGTTGTTGCTATCATCTTGTCTTTTATACTCGTGCAGGTAAAGAGTGTACAATTGTTGTTGTAGTTTTTGGTTTTTATTCTCTTACATGCAAAGAGTCTGGTTTTGTTATTATTGCTGCCTCACCTTTTATACTCATGCAGGCAAAGAGTATGCTTTGCTATTATCATGTTGCCTTTTATATTCTTGTTGGCAGCGAGTATGTATTTATTGTTGTTGTAGTCTTGCCTTTCATACTCGTATGAGCAAGAAGCCTGTTTTTGTTGTTGTTAATGTGTTGCCTGTTATTCTCGTGCAGGCAAGCAGCATGCTTTGTTATTACTGTCTTGCTGTTTATACCAATGCGGGCAAGGAGTATGCTTTGTTGTTGCTGACTTGCCTTTTATACTCTTGTAGGCAAGGAGTTTGCTTTTGTTGTTGTTGATGTCTAGCCTTTTAATTCATGCGGGCTAGGAGTCAGTTTTGTTGTGGTTACCGTCTCTCCTTTTATAGTATACAGGCAAGGAGTATACTTTAGTTGTTTTACCTTTTGCCTTTTAAACTCTTGCAGGCAAAGAATATACTTTTACTGCAGTTGCTGTCTCGACTTTTATGTTCAGGTAGGCAACAAGTCTGGTTTTGTTGTTGTGCTTGTTGCATTTTTTACTCTTGCGGGCAAGGAGTTTGTTTTTGTGGTTGCTGCCATCCCACCTTTTACACTCGTGCAGGTTAGGAGTCTGAATTGCTGTTGTTATTGCATCGCCTTTTATACTCATATGGGCATTGAGTATGCTTTTGTTGTTGGACTTTTTGCCTTTTATACTCTTGCGGGCAAAGAGTCTACTTTTGTTGTTGTTGCTATCTTGACTTTTATACTCGTGCGGGCAATGATATTAGTTTTGTTGTTGTTACCAAGTTGCCTTTTATACTCATGCGGGCAAGGAGTATGCTTTGTCGCTGCCGTCTCGCCTTTTATTTTGTGCATGCAAGAAGTATGCTTTTGTTGTTGTTGTCACCTCTCTTTTTATACTCTCACGGCCATGGAGTCTGCTTTTTTTGTAGTTGTCCTCTTGCCTTTTATACTCATACAGCTAAAGCGTATGCTTTGCTATTGTGATTTCACCTTTTATACTCGTGTGGGCAAGGAGTAACCTGTTGTTGTTGCCGTCACGCTTTTATACTTGTGTGGGTAAGGGGTCAGGTTTTGTTGTTGTTGCCGTCTTGCATTTCATATTTGTACGGGCTAGAAGCATGCTTTGTTGCTGCCGTCTTGCATTTTACACTCGTGTGAGTAAGGAGTTTGCTTTGTTGTTCCCATCTTGACGTTTATACTTATGAGTGCAAGGAGTATGCTTTTTTGTTGCCGTCCTACCTTGCATACTCTTGTGGGTCTGCTTCTGTTGTTGTTGTCATTTTGCCTCTTATACCCGTGAGGTAGGCATTTGCTTTGCTGTTGCTACCGTCTACCATTTTATACTCGTATAGGCAAGGAGTATACATTTACTTTTTTGCTTTTTGCCTTTTATATTCCTGCGCACAAGGAGTCTACTTTTGCTATTGTTACTGTCTCACATTTTGTACTCGTGCAGGCTGGCAGCCTGCTTTGCTATTGTCACTGTCTCACCTTTTATGCTTGTGGGAGCAAGGATTATACTTTTATTTTTGCATTTTTTGCCTTTTATAATCTTGCGAGCAAGGAGTCTACTTTGACTGTTATTGCCATCTTGTTTTTATACTTGTACGAGCAAGCAGCAACCTTTGTTCTTGCCGTCTCGGCATTTATACTCCAGCAAGCAAGGAGTACGCTTTGTTTTCAAGGCCTTGCCATTTATACTCTTGTGGGTAAGGAGTCTGCTTTTGTTGTTGCTGTCATCTCGCCTTCTATACTCGCGAGGGCTAGGCGCCTGCTTTGCTATTATTGTCGTCTTGCCATTTATACTCATGTGGGCAAGGAGTATGCTTTTTTTTTTGTGCTTTTCGGCTTTTATATTATTGCAGGCAAAGAGTCTACTTTTGTTGTTGTTGTCGCCTCTCCTTCTACACTGATACCGGGAAGGAGTCTAGTCTTGTTGTTGTTGCTGTCTTGCCTTTTACATTCGTACGGGCAAGCAACATACTTCGTTGTCGCCGTCTCACATTTTATACTCATGCGAGTAAGGAGGATGCTTTGTTGTTGTCATCTTGTCTTTTATACTTGTGGGAGCAAGGAGTATGCTTTGTTGCCACCTCCCCTTTTATGCTCGTGTGGGCAAGGTGTCTGGTTTTGTTGTTGCTGCCGTCTCATCTTTTATACTCATGTGGGCAAGGGGTATGCTTTTCTATTGCTATCTCTCCTTTCATACTCGTGCTGCCAGGGAGTATGCATTTGTTGATGTTGCCTTCTCGCCTTTTATGCTGATACAGGCAAGGAGTCTGGTTTTGTTGTGGTTGCAGTGTCACCTTTTATTCTCACGAGGGCAACCAGCGTGCCTTATTGTTGACGTGTCGCCTTTTATACTCGTGTAGCGAAGGAGTCTACTTTTGTCGTTGCTGGCATTTAGCCTTTTAGGTCATGTAGGCAAGGAGTCTGCTTTTCTATTGTTACTGTGTTGCCTTTTCTACTCATGCGGGAAAGGAGTACATTTTTGTTAATGTGTTTTTCGCCTTTTATACTCTTGCAGGCAAAATGTATACTTTTGTTGTTGTTGCTGTCTCACCTTTTATGCTCACGTGGGCAAGGGGCCTGGATTTGTTGATGTACTTGTCGCCTTTTTTGTTCTTACGGGCAAAGAGTCTGCTTTTACTATTGTTGCCGTCCAGCTTTTTATACTCGTGCAGGTTAGGAGTCTGCTTTGCTATTATTGTTGTCATGCCTTTTATACTAGTGCTGGCAAGGAGCATAATTTTGTTGTTTTACTTTTTGCCATTTATGCTCTTGTGGGCACAGAGTCTGTTTTTGTTGATGTTGATGTCTCGCCTTGTATGCTCGTTCAGGAAAGGATTCTATTTTTCCTATTGTTACCGACTCGCCTTGTATACTCGTTCGAGCAAGGAGTATGCTTTGCTGTTACTGACAAGCCTTTTATACTCGTGCGAGCAAGGTGTATGCTTTTGTTGTTGTTGTTGTCGTCTCGACTTTAATACTCGTACAGGCAAGGAGTCTGGTTTTGTTGTTGTTGCTGGCTCTCCTTTTATACTCGTGCGGGCAGTGAGCATGCTTTGTTGTTGTTGTCCTTCCTTTTATGCTCATACGAGCAAGGAATATGGTTTGTTCTCGACGTCTTGCCTTTTATACTCATGCGGGCAAGTAGTATGCTTTTGTTGTTGTTGTCGTTCAGGCAAGGAGTCTAGTTTTGTTGTAGTTGTCCTCTTGCCTTTCGTACTCGTGCCGCCAAGGAGTATGCTTTTGTTGTTTTTGTCGTCTCACCTTTTATACTCGTGCGGGCAAAGAGTCTGGTTTTGTTGTTGTCGCTGTCTCGCCTTCAATACTCACATGGGCAACGGGTTAGTATTTGTTGTTGCTGCCGTCCTGCCTTTTATGCTCGTGCAGGCAAGGGGTATGCTTTACTACTGCAATCTCGCCTTTCCTACTCGTGCGAGCAAGCAGAATGCTTTTGTTGTTGTTGCCATTGTTTCCGTCTCGCCTTTTGTACTCATTTGGGGAAGGAGTCTGGTTTTGTTGTTGTTTCCATCTTTTGTTGCCTTCTCGCCTTTTACACTCATACGAGTGAGGAGTATGCTTTGTTGTTCCCGTATTGCCCTTTATACTCGGGCAGACGAGGAGCATACTTTTGTTGTTGTACTTGTTCCTTTTACACTCTTGCGGGTAATGACTTTGCTTTTGTTATTGTCACTGTCTCACTTTTTATATTCTTGCGAGTAATAAGTCTGATTTTATTGTTGTTGCCGTCACGCCTTTTATACTCTTATGTGCTAGGAGTCAGCCCTATTGTTATTACCATCTTGCCCTTTATACTCACGTGGGCGAGGAGTATACTTTTATTTTTGTACTTTTTGTCTTTTGTATTCTCGTGGGCAAGGAGTCTACCATTGCTGTTGTTACTGTCTCGGCTTTTATACTCATGCAGGCAAGGAGTCTACTTTTGTTGTTATTGTCGTCTCGCCTTTTATAATCGTGTGTAATAGGAGTCTGCTTTGATGTTGTTGCTCTCTCGCCTTTTATACTCATGAATGCTAGGAGTTTACTTCATCGTTCTTATTGTCTTAGCTTGTATACTCGTGCCACAATGAGTACGCTTTTATTGTTGTACTTTTCGCCTTTCATAATCTTTTGAGCAAGGAGTCTACTTTTGTTGTGGTTGTTGTCTCGCATTTTATACTCGTACGAACTAGGAGTCAGCGTTGCTATTGTTGCTCTTTCCCCTTTTATACTCGTATGGGCAAGGAGTATACTTTTGTTGTTGTACTTTTCACCTTTCCTATTATTGCGGGCAAGGAGTCTATTTTTGTTGTTGCCCCTGTCTTACTTTTCATACTCGTGCGGGTAAGGAGTCTGTTTTTGTTGTTGATGTCGTCTCACATTTCACAATCACACAGTGACGAACCTGGTTTTGTTGTAGTTTCCGGCTTACCTTTAATATTCTTGCAAGCAATCAACAAGCTTTGCTGTTGCCGTCTCACCTTTTATACTCGTCCGGGCAAGGAGTATGCATTGTTGTTGTCGTCTCGCCTTTTATACTCTTACAGGCAAGGATTCTACTTTTGTTACTATTATTGTCTTGCCTTTTATACTCATGTGGCCTAAGCGTTTGCTTTGTTGTTGTTACCGTCTCGCCTTTTATGCTCGTTCAGGGAAGGAGTATGTTTTATTTTTGTGCTTTTTCCCATTTGTATTCTTGCAGGCAAGGAGTCTACTTTTGCTGTTGTTACCGTCTCAATTTTTATACTCGTGCAGGCAAGGAGTCTAGTTTTGTGTTGTTGGCATCTTGCCTTTTATACTCTTGCGGGCTAGAAGTCTACTTTGCTATTGTTGTTGTCACGCCTTTTATACCCGTGCAAGCACGAAATATGCTTTTGTTATTGTTGCCGTCTAGCCTTTTATGCTCGTACAGGCAAGGAGTCTGGTTTTGGTGACGTTGTCATCTTGCCTTTTATACCCTTGCGGGCAAGGAGTCTGATTTTGTTGTTGTTGCCATCTCGCTTTTAAACTCGTGCGAGTAAAAAGTGTGCTTTGTTGTTGCCACCTTACCTTTTATCCTCGTTTGGGGAAGGAGTATGCTTTACTATTGCCGCTCGCCTTTTATACTCGTGCAAGCAAGGTATATGCTTTTGTTGTTGTTGCTGTCTCGCCTTTTATTCTCTTGCAGCCTAGAAGTATGATTTGTTGTTGCCGTCTCACCTTTTATACTCGTGCGGGCATGGAGTATGCTTTTGTTGTTGTTACCTTCTCGCCTTTTATACTTGTACAGGCAAGGAGTCTGGGTTTATTGTTGTTGCCTCCTCACTTTTTACACTCGTACGGGAAAGCAGTTTGCTTTATTGTTGTCGTCTCGCCTTTTATAGTCATGCGGGTAAGGAGTATGCTTTGTTGTTACCGCCCCACTTTTTATAGTCGTCTGGGCAAGCATCATGCTTTGTTCTTGTTATCTTGCCCTATATAGTTGTGCAGGCAAGAAGTATGTGTTTTTACTGCTGTCTCACCTTTTATACTCTTGCGGGCAAGGT
This sequence comes from Carallia pectinifolia, assembly GCA_037832335.1. Lineage (NCBI taxonomy): Eukaryota > Viridiplantae > Streptophyta > Magnoliopsida > Malpighiales > Rhizophoraceae > Carallia > Carallia pectinifolia. The sequence continues at coordinate 788,375 of CM075454.1, read as the reverse complement.
GTCTGCTTTTTTTGTTGTTGTCGTGTCGCCTTTTATACTTGTGTGGGCAAGCAGCATGCTTTGTTGTTGTCGTCTTGCCTTTTATACTCGTGCGGGCAAGCATCAGGCTTTATTGCTGCCGTCTCGCCTTTCATAGTCTTGTGGGCTAGAAGTATGCGTTGTTATTGCCATCTCGCCTTTTATACTCTTCCAAGCAAGGAGTTTTTTTTGTTGTTGATGTTGTGATCTCGCTAGTGAGGGCTACGCGTCTGCTTTGCTGTTGCCTTCTCGCCTTTTATACTCATGCGGGCAGGGAGTATGCTTTTGTCGTTATTATTGTCGTCTCGCTAGTGAGGGCTAGGCGCTTGCTTTGTTGTTGCTGTCTCGCCATTTATACCTATACGGGCAAGGAGTCAAGTTTTGATGTTGTTGTCGTCTTGCCCTTTTATACTCATATGGGCAAACAATATGCTTTGCTGTTGCCGTCTTGCCTTTTATACTTGTGCAGGCAAGAAGTATGCTTTGTTGTTACCGTCTGGTCTTTGGTATTCTTGCGAGCAAGGAGTCTACTTTTGTTGTTGTTTCGGTCTTACCTTTTACACTCTAGTGGGCTAGAAGTCTACTTTGTTGTTGCTAATGACTCACCTTTTATACTTGTGTAGATGAGGAGTATGCTTTAGTTGTTGTGCTTTTAGCCCTTTACACTGTTGCGGGCAAGGAGTCTGGTTTTGTTGATGTTGTTGTCCTGCCTGTTATGGTCATGCTAGTAAAGAGTCTGGTTTTGTTGTTGTTGTTGCCTCACCTTTTGTACTCGTGCGGGCACGGAGTATTCTTTTGTTGTTGGACTTTTCGCTTTTTATACCCTTGTGGGAAAGGAGTCTAGTTTTGCTATTGTTGTCGTCTTGCCTATTATACTCGTGTGGGAAAGGAGTATACTTTTGTTGTTGTACTTTTCGCTCTTTATATTCTTTTGGGCAAGGAGTCTACTTTTTCTGTTGTTGCCGTCTCATCCTTACAACTGTGTGGGCAAAGAGTCTAGTTTTGTTGTTGATGTCGTCTCACCTTTTATACTCAGGGGGTCGAGAAGTATACTTTTGCTGTTGCACTTGTCACCTTTTATACTCTTGCAGCCAATGAGACTGCTTTTTTCGCTGTTGCCGTCTCGCATTCTACACATGTATGGGCTAGGAGTCTGCTTTCCTATTGTTGCTGTCTCACCTTTTATACTCTTGTCGACAAGGTGTATGTTTTGGTGTTGCCGTCTTACCTTTTATGCTCGTGCGGGCAACGAGTAAGCTTTAGTGTTGCCTTCTCCCCTTTTATATTCGTGCGGGTAAGAAGCATGTGTTGCTGTTGCCCCCTTACCGTTTATACTCCTAGAGGCAAGAAGTATGGTTTTGTTGTTGTTTGCCGTCTTGCCTTTTATACTTGTACGGGTAAGGAGTCTGGTTTTACTGTTGTTGCCGTCTCGCATTTTTTACTCATGCGAGCAAGCAGCATGCTTTGTTGTTGCCGTCTCGTCTTTTATACTCGAACGGATGACGAGTATACTTTTGTTTTTGTACTTCTCACCTTTGATACTCTTCCGGGCAAATAGTCTAGTTCTATTGTTGTTGTCGTCTCGCCTTTTATACTCGCGCAGGCAAGGAATATGCCTTTGTTGTTGTCCTTTTTGCCTTTTAAACTATTGTGCGCTTGGAGTCTACTTTTGTTGTTCTTGTCGCATCGCGTTTTATAATACAAGCAATAAGTCTGGCTTTGTTGTTGTTGCCGTCTTTGCCTTTTATACTCTTGTAGAAAAGGAGTATACTTTCGTTGTTGTACCTTTCAAATTTTATACTCTTGCAGGTAAGGAGTCCACTTTTGTTGTTGTTGTCGTCGTCTCACATTTTATACTCATGCAGGTTGGAAGTCTGCTTTTGTTGTTGTTGCTGCCTTGCCTTTTATACTCGTAAAGGCAAGGAGTCTAGGTTTGTGGTTATTGCCATCTCTCCTTTTATACTAGTGCCGACAAGCAATCAGCTTCATTGTTGCTGTCCTGCCTTTTGCACTTCGGCCGGTGAGGAGCATACTTTTGATGTCGTACTTATCGCCTTTTATACTCTTGCGGGCAAGGAGTCTAGTTTTGTTATTATTGTCGTCTAGGTTTTTATACTCGTAAGGGCTATGCTTTTGCTTTGCAATTGATACTGTCTCACCCTTTTTGCTCATGCACGCAAGGAGGATACTTTTGATTCTGTACTTTTTGCCCTTTATATTATCCAGGCATGGAGTTTACTTTTTCTGTTGTTTTCGTCTTGCCTTGTATACTCATCCGGGTTGGGAGTCTGCTTTTGTTGTTTTTGACGCCTTGCGTATTATACTCGTGCGGGTAGGGACTATGCTTTTTTTGCTGTTGCCATGTCTCCTTTTATACTCGTACGGGCAAGAAGTCTGGTATGTTGTTGTTGCTGTTGGGCCTTTTGTACTCTTGCGAGCAAGCAGCATGCTTTGTTGTTGCCATATTGCCTTTTATACTCGTGTGGGCAAGGTATATGCTTTGTTGTTGCCATGTTGCTTTTTATACTCGAGCGGGTGAGGAGTATACCTTCATTGTTGTACTTTTTGCATTTTATACTCTCGCGGGTAAGTAGTCTATTTTGTTGTTATTGCCTTCTCGCCTTTTATACTCGTGCAGGCAAAGAGTATACTTTTGTTAATCTACTTTTTGCCTTTTATACTCTTGTAGGCAAGGAGTCTACTTTTATTGTTGTTGCCATCTTGCCTTTTATGCTAGTGTGGGTAAGGAGTCTGGCTTTGTTGTTGTTGCTGTCTCGCCTTTTATACTCATGTTTGCAAGGAGTATATTTTTGTTATTGTGCCTTTTGCCTTTTATACTCTTGCGGGCAAGGAGTCTCCTTTTATTGTTGTTGCCGTCTCGCCTTTCCTACTCGTGCGGGCTAGGAGTCTGCTTTGCTGTTATTAGTATCTCGACTTTCACATTCGTGTGGGTAGGCTGTATGGTTTTGTTATTGTTTGTCGTCTTGCCTTTTGTACTCTTACGGGAAATGAGTATACTTTTGTCGTTGTACTTTTTGCCTTTTATACTGTTGCAGGTAAGGAGTTTGCTTTTGTTGTTGTTACTGTCTCGCCTTTTATACCCATGCAGGAAAAGATTCTGGTTTTGTTTTTGTTGCCCTCTCGCCTTTTATAGTCATGCAGGAAAGGAGTGTGCTTTTGTTATGGTTGTTGTCTCACGTTCTATACTCATGCGGGCTAGGAGTGTGCTTTATTGTTGTTACTGTCTCACCTTTTTATACTCATGTGAGCAAAGAGTATACTTTTGTTGTTGTACCTTTTGCCATTTATACACTAGCGAGCAAAGAGCATGCTTTTGTTGTTGTTACTATCTCACCTTTTACACCCGTGCGGGCAAGGAGTCTGGTTTTCTTGTTGTTGCCGTCATGCCTTTTATGGTCGTGTGGGCAATGAGTGTGCTTTGCTATTGCCGCCTCACCTTTTATATTAATGCGGCCAAGGAGCGTTCCTTTGTTAATGTTGTCGTCAAAGCTTTTATACTTGTGAGGGCAAGAAATTTGGTTTTGTTATTGTTGCCGTGTCACCTTTTATGTTCATGAGGGTGGGGAGCATGCTTTGTTGTTGCCGTCTCACCTCTTATACTCGTGCAAGTAAGGAGTATCCTTTGCTATAGCCATTGCGCCTTTTATACTTGTGCAGGCAAAGACTATGCTTTTGTTGTTGTTGCCATCTCAACATTTATACTTGTACGGGCAAGTAATCGAGCTTTGTTGTTGCTGTCTCAACTTTTATACACGCCTTTTATACATGTGTGGGTAAGGAATATGCTCTACTGTTATTGTATCGCCTTTTAAGCTCATGCAGGCAAATAGTATGCTTTACTGTTGCTGTCTCGTATGGGCAAGGGGTCTGGTTTTGTTGTCATTACCCTCTTGCCTTTTATACATGTGTGGGCCAGCAGCATGATTTTTTGTTGTCGTCTCGCCTTTTATACTCATGTAGACATGGAGTTTGCTTTGTTGTTGCTTTCTCACCTTTTATACACTTGCAGGCAAAGTGTCTGGTTTTGTTGTTATCGCCATCTCAATTTTTATACTCGTTTGGGAAAGGAGTATGCTTTTCTGATGTCATCTCGCCTTTTATAGTCATGCGACCAAAGGGTATGCGTTTGTTGTTCTTACTGTCTAGCCTTTTACGCTTGTGCGGGCAAGGATTCTTGTTTTCTGTTGTTTTCATCTTGCCTTTCTGTTGTTTTCATCTCGCCTTTTATAGTCATGCGACCAAAGGGTGTGCTTTTGTTGTTGTTGCCATTCCGCATTTTATACTTGTGCGGCCAAGGAGCGTGGTTTTGTTGTTGTTGTCATCTTGGCTTTTATACTCATGCGGGTGAGGAGCATCCTTTTTAGTTGTCGTCTCGCCCTTTATACTCTTGCGGGAAAGGAATATGCTTTGCTATTGCTGTCTCGCCTTTTATATTTGTGTGGGCAAGGAGTATGCTTTTGTTGTTATTGCTGTCTCAACTTTTATACTTGTACGGGCACTGAGTCTGGTTTTGTTGTTATTGTCGTCTCGTCCTTTATATTCGTGCGGCCAGGGAGTATGCTTTGTTGTTGTTGTCAAGTATTTTATACTTTTGCAGGCAAGGAGTATGCTTTACTATTGTCGTCTCGCCTTTTATACAATTGACGGAAAGGAGTATGCTTTATACTCATGCAGGAAAGGAGTATGCTGTGCAGTTGCTGTCTCGCCTTTTATACCCATGTGAGCAAAGCGCATCCTTTTATCGTTGTTGTCGTCTCGCCTTTTATACTCATGTGGCAAGGAGTCTAGTTTTGCTGTTGTTACCATCTCGCCATTTACACTCATGCGGGCAAGGAGTATACTTTTGTTTTTGTACTTTTTGCCTTTTATACTCATGGAGGCAAGGAGTTTGCTTTGCTATTGTTTCCATCTCACATTTTACACTCTTGTGAGGAAGTAGTATACTTTTGTTGTTGTACTTTTTGCGTTTTATACTCTTACGGACAAGGAGTATAGTTTTGTTATTGTTTTCATCTCGCCTTTTATCGTTGTGCGGGCAAGGAGTGTACTTTTATCGTTGTTACCGTCCCGCCTTCTATTCTTAGGAGGGCAAGGAGTGTACTTTCGTTGTTGTGCTTGTCATCCTTTATGCTCTTACAAGCAAGGAGCGTGGTTTTGTTGTTTTTACCTTCTCGCCTTTTACACTAGTGCGAGCTAAGAGTCTGCTTGGTTGTTGTTGCCGTCTTGCCTTTTTGAACGCGTGCAAGAAGGTGTATACTTTTCTTGTTGTACTTTTCTCCTTTTATACTCTTGTGGGTAATGAGTCTAATTTTGTTGTTGTTACTGTCTCGAATTTTATACCTGTTCAGGCAAAGAGTCTGGTTTTGTTGCTATTGCTGCCTCGGCTTTTATACTCTGGCAGAGAAGGAGTGTCCTTTTGTTGTTTTTTCCATCTTGCCTTTTATCTTCATGCAGTTAACTAGAGTAGTTTTGTTGTTGTTGTCGTCCCGCCTTCGATACTCGGTAGGGCAAGGAGTCTACCTTTATTGTTGTGCTTGTTGCCTTTTATACTCTTGCAGGCAAGGAATCTACTTTTTTTGTTTTTGCCTTCTCGCCTTTTGCACTCGTATGGGCTAGGAGTTTGCCTTGCTGTTGCTGCCGTGTTGCTTTTTATACACGTGCAAGAAGTAGAATACTTTTCTTGTTGTACGTTTTGCCTTTTAAGCTCTTGCAGGCAATGAGTCTACTTTTGCTGTTGTTACTATCTCGCATTTTATACCTGTGCTAGCAAAGAGTTTGGTCTTGTTGCTATTGTCGCCTCGCCTTTTACACTCGTGCAGGCAAGCAGTATGCTTTGCTATTGCCATCTTGCCTTTTATGCCCATGCAAGCAAAGATTATACTTTTGTTGTTGTTGTCATCTCTCCTTTTATGCTCGTACGGGCAAGGAGTCTGGTTTTCTTTTTGTTGCAGTCTCTCCTTTTATACTCAAGCGGGTGAGGAGAATGCTTTGTTGTTGTTGTATTGCCTTTTATACTCGTGCGGGCGAGAAGAATGTTTTGTTGTTGCCGTCTTGCCATGGTACTCGTGCGGGCAAGGAGTACGCTTTGTTTTTGCCATCTCGCCGTGGTACTCATACAGGTAAGGAGTACGCTTTGTTTTTGCCACCTCGCCTTTTAAACTCTTGCATGGAAAGAGTATTCTTTATTGTTGCCATTGCCATCTTTCATTTTATACTCGTACAGGGAGGGAACCGTCTCGCCTTTAATACTCGCACGGGTCAGGCCTATGCATTGCTATTGCTATGTCGCCTTTTATACTCTTACAAGAAAAGAGTATGCTTTGCTGTTGCCATCCCGCCTTTTATACTCGTGTGGCTAAGGCGTATACTTTGTTCTTGTCGTCTCGCCTTTTATGCTTATGCGGGTAAGGAGTATGCCATGTTGTTGCTATGTTGCCTTTCACACTCGTGGGGGCAACAACTATGCTTTTGTTATTGTTACCGTCTCACTTTTTATACTCGTACAGACAAGGAGTTTCATTTTGTTCTTGCTGTCGTCTTACCTTTCTTACTCGTGCAGGCAAGCAGCACACTCTGTTGTTGTTGTCTCGCATTTTATACTCATAAGGACAGGGAGTCTAGTTTTGTACTTGTTGCAGTCTCGTCTTTTTCACTCATGCAAGCAAACAACATGCTTTGTTGTTACTGTCTCGCCTTTTGTACTCGTAAGACAAAACGTATTCTTTGTTGTTGTCGTCTCACCTTTTATACTCTTGTGGGCAAGGAGTCTGGTTTTGTTGTTGTCGTCGTCTCGTCTGTATGCTCGGGCGGGATAGGAGTATGCTTTGTTATTGCTACCGTCTCCACTTTTATACTCGTGTCGGCTGCTTTTGTTGTTGTTGTCGTCTCGTCTGTATACTCGTGTGGGCTAGGAGTATGCTTTGTTATTGCTAATGTCTCCACTTTTATACTCGTGCAGGCATGGAGTATACTTTTGTTGTTGTACTTTTTGCCTTTTATACTCTTGCTAGTAAAGAGTCTACTTTAGCTGTTTGTGCCATCTTGCCTTTTATCTTCGTGCAAGCAAGAACTTTGGTTTTGTTGCTGTTGCCGTGCCACATTTATACTCAGGCGGGCTAGGAGTATACTTTTGTTGTTGTGTTTGTCGCCTTTCATACTTTTGTCGGCAAGGACTCTTCATTTGTTGTTTTTGCTATCTTGCCTTTTAAAATTGTGCGTGCTAGGAGTTTGATTTGCTATCGTTACTGTCTCGCCTTTTTTACTCATACAAGCAAGGAGTATACTTTTGTTGTTGTACTTCTCGCCTTTCATACTCTTGTGGGCAAAGAGTCTGCTTTTATTGTTGTTACTGTCTCGCCTTTTATACCCCTGCGGGCAAGGAGTTTGATTTTGTTGTTGTTGCTGTCTCGCCTTTTATTCTTGTGCAGGTAAGGAGTATGCTTTGTTGTTGTTGTCTCGCCTTTTAAACTCGTGCCGGTAAGGAGTATACTTTACTGTCGCCGTCTCGCCTTTTTTACTCATGCGAGTCAAGAGTATGTTTTTGTTGTTCTTGCCATCTCACCTTTACACTCGTATAGGCAAGGAATCTGTATTTATTATTTTTGTTGTCTTCCCTTTTATACTCATATGGGTGAGGAACATGCTTTGTTGTTGCTGTCTCACCTTTTATGCTCATACGAGCAAGGAGTATACTTTTGTTGTTGTACATTTTGCCTTTTATACTCTTGCAGGCAAGGTGTCTGCTCTTATTGTTGTTACTATCTTGCCTTTTATACCTGTGTAGGCAAGAAGCCTGATTTTGTTCTTGTCGTCGTCTCGCCATTTATTCTTGTGTGGGTAAGGAGTATGCTTTGCTGTTACTGTCTCGTCCTTTAGTTGTGTGGGCAAAGAGTCTAGTTTTGTTTTTGCTACCAACTCGCCTTTTATACTCTTGTAGGCAAGAAGCAAGCTTTACTATTGTCATCTCGCTTTTTATACTTGCATGGGCTAGGAGTGTTCTCTTGTTGTTGTTGCCATCTAGCCTTTTACACTCTCGCGGGCATGGACTCTGCATTTGTTGTGCTTGCTGTCTCGCTTTTATTCTCATGCAGGCTAGGAGTATGCTTTGTTGTTGCTACTATTTTCCCTTTTATACTCATGTGGGAAAAGAGTATACTTTTGTTGTTGTACTTTTTGCCTTTTATACTCTAGTGGGCAAGGAGTCTACTTTTGCTGTTGTCATCGTCTCGCCTTTTATCTTCGCGTAGGCAAGGACTCTGGTTTTGTTATTCTTGTCGTCTTGCCCTTTATACTCCAACGGGCTAGGAGTACACTTTTGTTGCTGTGATTGTCGCCTTTTATACTCTTGCGGGCAAGAGGTCTGCATTTGTTGTTTTTGTTGTCTAGCCTTTAAACTCACATGGGCTACGAATCTGTTTTGTTGTTATTACCATCTCCCCATTTATAATTGTTCCGGTAAGGAGTAAACTTTTGTTATTGTACCTTTCACCTTTTATACTGATGTCTACAAAGAGTCTACTTTCGTTGTTGTTACTGTCTCGTTCTTATACCCGTGCGAGCAAGGAGTCTGATTTTGTTGTTGTTGTCGTCTTGACTTTTATTCTTTTGCAGATAACGAGTATGCTTTGCTATTGCCGTCTCACCTTTTATATTCGTGCAGGCAAGGAGTAGGCTTTGCTGTTGCCGTCTCGCCTTTTTTACTCGAGCGAGTAAAGAGTATGCTTTTGTTGTTCTTACCATCTCGCCTTTTTACATTCATACGGGCAAGAAGTCTACATTTATTATTTTTACTGTCTTGCCTTTTATACTCGTACGGGTGAGGAGCATGCTTTGTTGTTACTCTCTCGCTTTTCATACTCATGCGGGCAAGGACTATACTTTTGTTGTTGTACACTTCGCCTTTTATACTCTTATGGCAAGGCGTCTGCTCTTGTTGTTGTTACTGTCTTGCCTTTTATACCCGTGTATGCAAGGAGCCTGGTTTTGCTGCTGTTGTCGTCTCGCCATTTATTCTTGTGTGGTTAAGGAGTATGCTTTGCTATTGTCGTCTCGTCTTTTACTCATGAGGGAAAGGAGTCTAGTTTTGTTGCTGCTGCCGACGGGCCTTTTATGCTCGTAAAGGCAAGGATTAAGCTTTGCTGTTGCCGTCTTACTTTTTATACTTGCATGGGCAAGGAGTGTTCCTTTGTTGTTGTAACCGTCTTGGCTTTTATGCTCCCGTGGGCACAGAGTCTGCAGTTGTCGTTGTTGCTGTCTCACATTTATGCTCGTACGGGCTTGGAGTATGCTTTGTTGTTACTACTGTCTCCCCTTTTATATTTGTACGGGCCAGGAGTATATGTTTGTTGTTGCACTTTTCGCATTTTATACCATTGTGAGCAAGGAGTCTACCTTTGCTGTTGTTGCCGCCTCACTTATCTTCATGTGGGCAAGGACTCTAGTTTTGTTGTTGTTGTCGTCCTGCCTTTATACTCTGGTGGCCTAGGAGTATACTTTTGTTGTTGTGATTGTCTACTTTCATACTCTTGTGGGCAAGGAGTCTGCATTTGTTGTTTTTGTTGTCTAGCCTTTTAAACTCGCACGGACTACGAGTCTGCTTTGCTGTTGTTACCAACTCGCCTTTATACTTGTACGGGCAACGAGTAAACTTTTGTTGTTGTACTTTTCACCTTTTATAGTCTTGTCGGCAAGGAATCTGCTTTTGTTATTGTTACTGTCTCATCTTTTATACCCATGCGGGCAAAGAGTCTGATTTTGTTGTTGTTGCTGTCTCGCCTTTTATTGTTGTGCAAGTAAGAATTACGCTTTGCTGTTTCCGTCTCGCCTTTTATACTCGTGCAGGCATGCTTTGCTATTGCCATCTCGCCTTTTTTACTAATGCGAGTAAAAAGTATGATTTTGCTGATCTTACCATCACCCCTTTTATACTCGTACGGGCGAGGAGTTTGCATTTATTGTTTTTACTGTCTCACCCTTTATATTTGTGCAGGTGAGGAGCATGCTTTGTTGTTGCTGTCTCGCCTTTTATACTCGTATGGGCAAGGGCTATACTTTTGTTGTTGTACATTTTGCCTTTTATAGTCTTGCGGGCAAGGTATCTACTCTTGTTGTTGTTGCTGTCTCACGTTTTATACCCGTGCAAGCAAGGAGTCTGGTTTTGTTCTTGTTGCCGTCTCGCTTTTTATTCTCGTGCAGGTAAGGAGTATGCTTTGCTATTGCTATCTCGGCTTTTTACTTTTGCAGGTAAGGAGTCTAGTTTTGTTGTTGTTACCTACCCACCTTTTATACTTGTGCCAGAATGAAATATGCTTTGTTGTTCCCGTCTCGCCTTTTATACTCTTGCGAGCAAGGAGCATGCTTTTGTTGTTGTTGTCGTCCTGCCTTTTTTACTTGTGTGGGCAAAGAGTCTGGTTTTGTTATTGTTCTTTTCTCGCTATTTTTGTTCGTACGAGTAAAGAGCATGCTTTGTTGTTGCCATCCTGCCTTTTATACTCGTGCGTGTAAAGAGTATGCTTTGTTGTTGTCGTCTCGCCTTTCATGCTACTGTGGGGAAGGAATATACTTTGTTGTTGCGATCTCACCTTTTATACTCGTGCGGGCCTGTTCCCTAATTTTGTCTAGCAAGTCACTCTACACTTGAGTGAGGGCAGCAACCGTCTCTTGGACTTGTCGATGACTTAGGGCATCCACCACCTGATTTTGCCTATCTGGCTTGTGTTCCCAAGTAAAACTGTACTCAGCCAAGAACTCTTGCCACTGTGCTTGCCATGCAGAAAGCTTTTTTTGAGTTTGAAAGAATGTGTTAGCCACATTGTCGATCCGAACCACGAATCGGGTACCCAGCAAATACACCCTCCAGGTGCAAAGGCAATGCACCACTACCAGCAAATCCTTCTCATGGGCTGAGTACCGCTGCTCTACTTCCTCGTGGGCTGGTTCCAAAGTATAACGGTCCCTTCACAATAGTGAAGGAAGTTGGCAATGTTGCATACATGTTGCAGCTATCAGAAAGGTTGAAGGTGCATCCAACTTTACCAACGAGGACGTTGGCTTCAACAGGTGGGGGTGGTTTTTTAGCCCCATGAACATTTAGCATACAGCAATTGGCAGCACCTTACGCCAATTCCTAGCATCGAACTTTGGAGTGGCTAGGCACTCCTTGAAGCAAGGTGAAAGCTGAGAGGGTCAGCGTAGGCATGGGCCTATATGCGGGACCCAGTGTGGACCAAGACTTGGGTTGGACAAAGGATGCTGGGCTACATGTTTGTGGGCTCCATCAGATGGTCCATGGGCTTGGGCGAAGAGGCCCAAAACACAGGACTGGGTCTTGGCCAAGTCTGCATGGCACTGCATGGCATTGCAAGGCACTGCATGGCATTGCAAGGCACTGCGTGGCACCGAGTCTCCTACGACGTGTGGAACGCGGGGATGTACGGGTGTGGCTCTATCCGGTTGGCCGATCATCAGGATAATGCTCATCAGATCGTGCATGGCAAAGGATCGTGGGTAGATAAGGCTTATTGAGATCAAGTGATGGATGATCGTGGGAGATAAGGCTTATCAGGATCAAGTCATGGATGAGATCGTGGGAAGATGAGGGTTATCAGCCACGATAGAGATCGTGGGGAGATAATGTTTATCTCCAAGACCTAGATAGCTGGGGGTGTCAGCTATATATAGACCCTACGGGTTGTCATTTGTACTCAGTGAAAGGGAAATCACTCAAAGAGAAAGAGTGAAACAATGTTGAGAGTTCAGGTGATTGTTCCTATGTATTACTTGAGTTAAGTAATAAAAGGTTGGGAAAGGTTCCCGTATATGCTCTTTTGTGTCTTTTGAGTGTGTGAGTTGTGTGCCTACTTATAAAGTTCTATTGTGCAATCCTTCTATGTGTGCAGTTGGTTGAGACTAAGTGTGACTTAGTGCCATCACAAGGCAAAATTTTGGGTGAGAACCAATGGCAGGTGGTTTGGGTTTTGACCGTCTCTTGCACTTGTCGGCGACTTAGGGCATCTGCCACCTGATTTTGCATTCTTGACTTGTGTTCCCAAGTAAAATCATACTCAACCAAGAACTCCTGCCGCCGCGCCTGCCATGCAGAAAGCTTCTTCTGAGTCTAAAAGAATGTGTTAGCCACATTGTGGGTCCGAACCACGAACCGGGTACCTAGCAAATACACCCTCCAGGTGCGAAGACAATGCACCACTGCCAGCATCTCCTTCTCATGGGTTGAGTAACGCTGCTCTGCATCATTGAGTTTCCATCTCTCATAGGCAATGGGCTGGCCTTCTTGCACCAACACACCTCCAATGGCTTTGTGTGAGGTGTTAGTTAGCACACTGAAAGGCAACTCGAAATCAGGCAGCCTGAGGATCGGCTCTGTGGACACCGTTGCCTTCAACTTGTCAAAGGCTTCTTGGTAATTTGTGGTCCACCTCCAGGGTCTATCCTTCTTGAGTAAGTGATGTAGGACGAATAGAAAAAAATCCTATTCGTAGTTAACATGTCCTAAATAAACACGTAGTTAACACGTCCTAAATAAACACATAGTTAACACATCCTAAATAAAATAGAATCTAATAACTGAATTACAAATCCTATCCTATGTGGACCGAAACTTTCGGAATTTCTTCAAGGAGAAGAAATCCCTATCAGCAACTGCAACTGCATCAGTAAATCTATCAATGGGGCCACCTTTTTGGAGTAACCTTGCACGAACTTCCTGTAATAGTTAGACAAACCAAGAAAGGATCTCAACTCAGATACTTTAGTAAGGGCCTCCCACTCCACTATTACTTGGACTTTTCTCTCGTCCATTTTAACTTGCCCTCGACTCACCCTATGGCAAAGGAACATTATCTCACGTCAGGCGAACTCACATTTTCACTTTTTCACATATAATTGGAGCTCTCGCAACTTAGACAACACCAACCTCAGGTGGGACAAGTGATCCTCCAAGGAGTCACTATACACAACAATATCATCTAGATAAACAACCACAAAATGATTAATAAAGTCATGAAACACATCATTCATTAAATTACAGAAAGTAGCAGGGGCGTTAGTGAAACCGAATGGCGTCACCAAGAATTCATAGGAGCCATAGCGAGTGATGCACATGGTTTTCCCCTTATCTCCTTCTGCAATCCTGACTTGCCAATATCCAGGCCGCAAATCCAGCTTGGTGAAGTATGAGGCTCTAGCTAACCTGTCAAACAAGTCAGCTATCAATGGAATAGGGTACTTGCTTTTTACCGTCACCTTATTCAGAGCCTTGTACTCAGCACACATCCACAGGGAGCCATCATTTTTCCTCTGAAACAAGACCGGGGCACCATATGGCGCTTTGGAGCGCTGAATTAGGACTGCATCCAACAACTTCGTCAACTGCTTCCTCAGTTATGGGGCTTGTACTGGTGGTTTGGAACCGGGCAACAAATCAATCTTGTGGTCAGTGGCACGCCTCGAGGGAAGACACTTGGGGAGTTCAGGAGGCATCACGCCAGTGAACTTTCCCAATAGATCCGCTACACTATCAGGCACCTTCATAACAATACCTTCTTTGATCTCCATCAAAGCCGCAAGGTAGGTGACTTCTCCCTTCTTCAGCCCATGCTTCACCTGCATAGCTGATAGCATACCACCCGACTTCCCACAAATACTGGAAGAGGGAGTGAACGTCCCAGGAATGAAACATGGATGATTCTCATGCATGATCATGAGACCACCCAAGTGAGGCAACAGAGCAACTTTTGCACTCACAAAGAAATCAACCCCTAGTATGATATCAAAATCATCTAACGGAACCACAGTGAAGTTAAGCTTACCAAACCAATTGCCTACAGTTACCTCCACTCCCATTACCGTGCCAAGCATCTCCCGGGCTACTGAGTTGACTGCCTTTATTCAACTCCCGGTCTTGGTGACTTTTAGACCTAGTGACTCTACCATCCTCTCAGCCACGAAGTTGTGGGTAGCACCCGTGTCAGCCATCGCCATCAACTCCTTACTACTGAGCCCAATCTTTACATACATCAAGCTGGATTGTGGGGCACGTCCAGCTTGCATAGCACTCGCCAGCTGCAGAGGATTGACACGAGAGGGGCCAACATCATCCGAGGGGCCACTCTCCTCAGCAACTATGGCACTTAACTTCTCTCGCTTGGGGCACTCCTTGGCCCTATGTGGTCCATTACATATGAAACAACTTGAGTTAGTTTTGCCTTTACCTTGTTCTTGGTAAACGACTTTGCCTTTATCCTTGCCACAATCGCTGTGGTTATCCTTCTTGCCTTCCTTCTTCTTCTTGGCCTTGTCTTTGGGCTGCTTCCCAGCATCAAAATCATGAGACTTGTTGATCTGAAATCAACTAAACCATCAACCGTAGCCATTGTTAAAGGAAGGTCCTTCACACCTTGCCTTCTAAGCTCGACTTGAGCCCAGGGTTGTAGACTAGAAAGGAAGTGGAAAAGCTTGTCCTCATCCAACATGTTGCGGATGTCAAGCATCAAGGAACTGAATTCCTTCACGTAGTCACGCACCGTACCACTCTGCTTTAACTTCTTCAAGGATTCCCTCGCAACCCATGACGTGTTGCAGGGCAAGAACTGGTCCTTCAACTCCTTCTTTAGGCTCTCCCACGTCTCGATCTTAGCGTCCTTGGCCAGATACATGCTGGTTAGATTGACCTTCTCGTTGTCTGGCACTTGGGTAGCTTTGAAGTACTACTCCATATCCCACAGAAAGTTCTCGATTTCTTTGGCATCCCTTGCTCCCTCGAAGGCTTTTCGCTCTAGCACCTTCATCTTGGTAGAGCCCTCCACAACACCTCCGCTTGGTTGAGAGGCTACAACCCTTTTTAGGATGCCTATCTCTACTGCCAACTCCTCAAGCCAAAAAGCTGTGTTTGAAGAGGCCACCACCTCTTGTTGCTACTGCAGATCGATTTTGTGCTGCTCATGGAGCGCCAACGTTGGGAACATGGTGAAATTTGCACCCTCCAAAAGTTCACCGAGTACCTCAAAGAGGTTGGGTATGTGCTCACACACAACATCAATACTCGAACTACCTACCATTGGTCGAACCTTTTTGCTGTAATACCAGCTGTCACAAGGCTAATTTTCTCACCCAAAATTTTGCCTTGTGATGGCACTAAGTCACACTTAGTCTCAGCCAACCGCACACACAACGATTTGCACAATAGAACTTTGTAAGTAGGCACACAACTCACACACTCAAAAGAGGAACAAGAGCATATACGGGAACCTTTCCCAACCTTTTATTACTTAACTCATGTAATACAAAGGAACAATCACTTGAACTGTCAACAGTGTTTCACTCTTTCTCTCTGAGTGATTTCTCTCTTTCACTGAGTACAAATGACAACCCATAGGGTCTATATATAGCTGACACCCCCAGCTATCTAGGGCTTGGAGATAAACATTACTCCCCACGATCTTTATCGTGGCTGATAACCTCATCTTCCCACGTTCTCATCCATGACTTGATCCTGGTAAGCCTTATCTCCCATGATCATCCATCACTTGATCTCAATAAGTCTTATCTACCCTTGATCCTTTTCCATGCACGATCTGATGAGCATTATCCTGATGCTTGACCACCCGAATAAAGCCACACCTGCACGTCCCCACATTCTGCATGTCGTAGGAGACTCGGTGCCACGCAGTGCCATGCAGTGCCATGCAAACTTGGCCATGACCCAGTCTTGTGTTTTGGGCCTCTTGGCCCAAGCCCATGGCCCATCTGATGGAGCCCATGAACATGCAGCCCAGCATCCTTTGCCCAACCCAAGTCTTGGTCCACACTAGGACCTGCTTGTAGGCTCGTGCCTACGTTGATCCTCTCAGCTTTTACCTTGCTTCAAGGAGTGCCCAGCCACTAGAAAGTCCCATCCTAGGAATTGGCGCAAGGTGCCGCCAACTCCTGCATGCCAAGTGTTTAATGGGCTAATAGTAGTCCTCTATCCAACCATCGAAAGTTGATAGGGCAAAAATTTGAATGACGCGTCGCCGGCATGTTGGTCATGCGATTCGTCCAGTTATCATGAATCATCAGAGCAACGGGCAGAGCTCGCACTGACCTTTTATCTAAAAAATGCATCCCTTCCAGAAGTTGGGGTTTGTTGCACATATTAGCTCTAGAATTACTACAGTTATCCTAGTAGCAAGTACCATCAAACAAACTATAACTGATTTAATGAGCCATTCGCAGTTTCACAGTCTGAATTAGTTCATACTTACACATGCATGACTTAATCTTTGAGACAAGCATACGACTACTAGCAGGATCAACTAGGTAGCATTCCTTCATGATGCCTGTGACCGCACGCACGGCACGAACCCAACCAAATGGTAGGGAGGCCGATGATGAAATGGGCATGGCAGTCATGCTATAGACGGACAAAGGCTCTATTCGAGGAAAGGTGGAGTGGAACTACAGTTCCATTGCCCGAGTAATGTTCTGAATCCGAGAGCACGGCCGTTGAACCATTTGGGCGGGCAAAGCGCACTAGGATGACTGCTGCGCGCGCGCGCTGTAGGCTTTATGTGTAACGCGCTGGGAGGACTGCACGTGCGCGGCCGGGCCTACACGTAGCTTGCTGGGAGGACTGCACGCGTGCGGCTGAGCCTACGTCCAGCACGCTAGGAGGACTGCACGCACGTGGTAGGCCCAACGCACAGGTCACTGTACGCGCGCTCTGAAAGACTGCACTCCCGCGGCTGACGCGCAGCACTCGGTGAGGATGGAGTATGGTAAGGAGCATGGTTTGTTGTTGTTGTCTTGCCCTTCATACTCGCGTGAGCAAGGAGTATGCTTTGTTGCTGCCATCTCGCCTTTTATATTCTTGTGGGCTAGGAGTCTGCTTTGCTATTATTACTGTCTCGACTTTTGTGCTCGTGCGGCCAAGGAGTATAATGTTGGTTTTGTAAGTTTTGCCACTTATATTCTTGTTGGCAAAGAGTCTACTTTTGTTGTTGTTGTCGTCTCGCCTTGTATACCCATGCATGGAACGAGTCTAACTTTGTTGGTGTTGCCATCTTTCCTTTTATACTCAAGCAAGCGACAAGTATGCTTTTGTTGTTGTACTTGTCGCCTTTTATATTCTTGCGTGCAAGGAGTTTGCTTTAGTGTTGTTACTGTCTTGCTTTTTGTGCTCGTGCCGACGAGAAGTCTCGTTCTATTGTTGATGCCGTCACGCATTCTATAGTCATGTGGGCAAGCAGCTGGCCTTGTTGATGTCGTCTCACATTTTATACTCGTTCGGGCAGGGAATATGCCTTGCAATTGTCGTCATGCCTTTAATACCCGTGCGGTAGGAAGTATGCTTTTTTTGTTATTGTTGTCTCGCCTTTTATGCTTGTCTGGACCAGTAGTCTGGTTTTGTTGCTATTGCTATCTCGCCTTTCATACTCATGCGGGCAAGCAGCATGCTTTATTGTTTTTGTCTCGCCATTTATACTCGTGTACGCAAGGAGTATGCTTTGTTGTTGCCATCTCGTATTTTATATTCGTGTGGGAAAGGAATATGGTTTGCAATTGTTATCATGCCTTTAATACTAGTGCAGGCAAGGAGTATTCTTTTGTTGTTGTTCCCATCTCGCCTTTTATACTCGTCTAGGTGAGTAGTCTGCTTTTTTTTCTGTTGCTGTCACGCCTTTTATACTCATGCAAGCAAGCAACATGCTTTGTTGTTGCCGTCTCGACTTTTATACTTTTGCGGGCAAGGAGTTGTCTTTTGTTGTTGTTGCCATCTCGCCATTTATACTCGTATGGACAAGGAGTTTGGTCTTGTTGTTGTTGCCATCTCGCCTTTTATGCTCATGCGGGCAAAGAGTATGCTTTAATATTACTGTCACTCCTTTTCTAGTCGTGCGAGCAAAAGGTTCACTTTTGTTGTTGTTGCTATCTTGCCTTTTATACTCGTGTAGGCAAGGAGTATCATTGTTGCTGTCGTCTTGCCTTTTATACTCATGCAAGTAAGGAGCATGCTTTGTTTTTGCCCTCTCGCCTTTTATAGTCGGATGGGCAAGTAGTATGCTTTACTATTATTACCACCTCAGCTTTTATACTTGTGTGGGCATGGAGTATGTTGTTGTTTTTGCAAGTTTTGCCTTTTATGTTCTTGCGGGCAAAGTGTCTACTTTTGCTATTGGTGGTCTCGCCTTTTATCCCCATGCGTGCAAGGAGTCTAGCTTTGATGTTGTTGCCATCTTTCCTTTTGTACTCGGGCAGGCGACAAGTACACTTTTGTTGTTCTACCTGTTGCCTTTTATACTCTAGCGTGCAAGGAGTCAACTTTAGTGTTGTTGTCGTCTGGCCTTTTATACTCTTGCGGGCAAGAAGTATCGTTTTGCTGTTGTCGCCGTGTCAGCTTTTATACTTGTGCGGGATAGTAGCCTGCTTTGTTGTTGCCGTTTCATATTTTATACTCGTGCGGGCAAGGAGTATGGTTTGTAGTTGCCGTCATGCCTTTAATACTCGTGCGGGCAGGGAGTACGCTTTTATTGTTGTTGTCGTCTTGCCTTTTATGCTCGTCTGAACGAGTAGTCTGGTTTTGTTGTTGTTGTCGTCTCACCTTTTATACTCGTACAGCCAAGCAGCATGCTTTGTTGTTGTCGTCTCACCTTTCATACTCGTGTGGGCAAGGAGTATGCTTTGTTGTTGTCGTCTTGTATTTTATACTCGTGCGGGGGAGGAGTACAGTTGTAGTTGTCATCGTGCCCTTAATACTCGTGCAAGCATGGAGTATGCTTTTGTTCCTGTTGTCATCTTGCCTTTTATATTCATCAGGGTGAGTAGTATGGTTTTGTTGTTGTTGTCGTCTTGCCTTTTATACTCGTGCAACAAGCACCATGCTTTGTTTTTGCCGTCCTACCTTTTATGCTCATGCGTAAATGCGTTGTTGCTGTCGTGTCTCCTTTTATACTCTTGTAGGCAAGGACTCAACTTTTGTTGTTGTTGTTGTATCGCATTTTATACTCGTATGGGTAAGAGGTCTAGTTTTTTTGTTGTTGTCGCCTCATCTTTTATACTCGTGCGGGCAAGAAGCATGCTTTGCTATTGTCGTCACATCTTTTTTGCTCGTGCTAGCAATCTATGCTGTTTTGTTGTTGTTGTCGTCTCGCCTTTTACACTCGTGTTGGCAAGGCGCATGCTTTGTTGTTGTCGTCTCGCCTTTTATGCTCATGCAAGAAAAGAGCATGCTTTGTTGTTGCCATCTCGCCCATTATACTCGTGGAGGCTATCAGTCTACTTTGCTATTATTAAAGTATCGGCTTTTATACTCGTGCGGGCAAGGAGTATACTATTATTTTTGCAAGTTTTCCCCTTTCTATTCTTACGAGTAAAGAGTCTACTTTTTTCTGTTGTTGCTGTGTCGCCTTTTATACCCGTGAGTGCAAGGAGTCTAGCTTTGTTGTTGTTTAGTCTTTCTTTTCATGCTCGGGAAAGTGACGAGTATACTTTTGTTGTTGTTCTTATAGCCGTTTACACTCTTGCATGGAAGGAGTCTGCTTTAGCTTTGTTGCCGTCTTGCCTTTTATACTCATACGGGCAAGAAGTCTCGTTGTTGTTGTCACCATGTCATCTTTTATACTCGTGCAGACAAGCAGCCTGCTTTGTTGCTGCCGTCTCGTGTTTTATACTCGTGCAGGTAGGGAGTATGGTTTGCAGTTGTTGTCGGATATTTAATACTCGTGCGAGTAGGGAGTATGCTTTTGTTGTTGTTGTTGTGTCGCCTTTTATACTCATTCTAACAAGTAGTCTGGTTTGGTTGTTGTTGTCGTCTCACCTGTTATACTCGTGCGGGCAAGCATCATGCTTTGTTGTTGCCGTCATCCCTTTTATAGTCATGTGGGTAAGGAGTACACCTTGTTGTTACCATCTTTTCTTTTATACTCGTGTAGGAATGCATCATGCTTTGTTCTTGTTATCGTCTCGCCTTTTATAGCCGTGCATGCAAGGAGTATGCTTCATTGTTATCGTCGAGCCTTTTATAGTCTGGTGGGCGAGGACTGTACTTTTGTTGTTGTACTAGTTGCCTTTATACTCTTACGGGCAAAGAGTCTGCTTTTGTTGTTGATGTCGTCTTGCACTCTACACTTTTGTGGGCAAGGCGTATACTTTTGTTTTTGCACTTTTCGCCCTTTATATTACTCTAGGCAACATTCACTATTGTCATCGTCTAACCTTTTATACACATGTGAGCAAGGAGTCTAGTTTTGTTGTAGTTGTCATCGTCTCACCTTTTATACTTAGGCCGGTAAAGAGTATATTTTTCTTGTTGTACTTGTCGCCTTTTATACTCTTGTAGACAAGGAGTTTGCTTTTGTTGTTGTTACCGTCTTGCCTTCTATACTCCTGTAGGCTAGGAATCTACTTTGCTGATGTTGTCGTCTCGCCTTTTATGCTCGTGCAAGCAAGGAGTATGCTTTTGTTGTTGTACTGTTTGCCTTTTATGCTCTTGCGGGCAAGGAGTCTGCTTTAGTTGTTGTTGCTAACTTGCCTTTTATACTCGCACCGGCAAGGAGTCTGGTTTTGTTGTTATTGTTGTCCCGCCTTTTATAACTTCTTGTTGCTATTGCCATCTTGACTTTTATACTCGTGCAGGCAAGTAGTATGCTCTTGTTTTTATTATCATCTCGCCCTTTATACACGTACAGGCAAGGACTCCAGTTTTGTTATTGTTGTCATCTTGCCTTTCATATTCGTACGGGCGAGTGGCAGGCTTTGTTGTTGTCGTCTCGCCTTTTATACTCGCCTGGGCAAAGAGTATGTTTCCTACTATCTCTCGCTTTTTGTACTCTTGAAAGGAAACAGACTAATTTTGTTGTTGTTGTCGTCTCCCCTTTCACACCTGTGTAGGCTAGAAGTTTGGTTTGCTGTTCTAACCGTCTCGCCATTTGTACATATTCAGGCATGGAGTATACTTTTGTTATTGTAGTTTTTGCCTTTTATGCTCTTGCGGCCAAGGAGTCCACCCTTGTTCCTGTTGCTGTCTTGCCTTTTGCACTCTTGCAGGCTAGAAGTCTGCTTTGCTGTTGTTATCGTCTCGCCTTGTATACTCGTACAATCAAGGAGTTTCGTTTTGTTGTTGTTGCCATCTCCCCTTTTATACTTGTGTAGACAAGGCGCACGCTTTGTTGTTGAAGTCCCACCTTTTATACTCTTGCAGGCAAGGAGTATGGATTGCTATTGTTGTCTCGCCCTTTTTAGTCACACAGGCAAAGCAGAGCAATAAGAACTGGTAGGTTGAGTACTTGGTCAAGTGGAAGAATGCCCTAGACATTGAGGTGAGCTGGGAAAGAGATGTGACTCTATGGCAGTTTAAGAAATAGGTGGAAGACTACCTATCAAGCCTATCCACAAGGATGTTGGCTTCAATAGGCGGCGGTGGTTTGTTAGTCCCTTAAACACTCAGCATACAGAAGTTGGCGGTACCTTGCGCCAATTCCTAGCATGGGACTTTGGAGTGGCTGGGCACTCTTAGAGGCAACATGAAAATTGAGAGGGTAAGTGTAGCTACGGGCTTACATGTAGGTCCCAGGGCAGACCAAGGCTTGGGCTGGATAAAGGATACTAGACTACATGTTCTCGAGCTCCATCAGATGGGCCATGGGCTTGAGCGAAGAGGCCCAAAACACAAGAGTAGGTCTTGGCTAGGTCTGCATGGCACTGTGTGGCACCGAGTCTCGTGCGATGTGTGGAACGTGGGGATGTGCAAGTGTGGCTCTTTCCTGTTAGCCGAGCATCAGGATAATACTCATCAAATCGTGTTTGGCAAAGGATCATGGGTAGATAAGGCTTATCGAGATCACGTGATAGATGATTGTGCAAAGCTAAGGCTTATCATGATAAAGTCGTGGATAAGATCGTGAGAATATGAGGGTTATCATGCCATTATAGACATAATGGAGAGATAATGGTTATCACCAAGCCCTTAATAGTTGGGGGTGTCAGCTATATATAGAGCCCATGGGTTGCCATTTTACTTAGTGAGAGAGAAATCACTCAGAGAGAAAGAATAAAACACTGTCCAGAGTTCATTTGGCTTGTTCTTTTGTATTACTTTGTGATAAGTAATAAAGGTTGGGAAAGGCTCCTGTATGCTATTGTGCCTTTGTCAAGTGTGAGAGTTGTGTGACTTGTTACAAAGTTCAATTGTGCAATTCATGCGTGTGCGGTTGGCTGAGACTAACTGCGACCCAGTGCCATAACCAGGCGAAATCTTGAGGGAGAAAATTAGCCTTGTGACACCCCCTATGGTAACCTCCTTTGCTGCGCACTTGACGAGCAACCCACCACATGCTCCAGTGCGTTACTGGGTCGACAAGTGGCTCACTACGTCCATAATGCTCTTTCTAGCAAAGTGGTAGGCGGACGCGCTGCCTGCTACGCATGCTCGTAGCTTCCTCCAGCACGCTGCACGCACGTTGCTGACCAGATAAGCATTATGCTGTGTATTGCTAGCTTGACGAACAGCATGTTGCTAGCCCACCTCCCTCCCAACATTGCCTCGCTAGTCTCCCTTCGTTGGTCTCCCTCCCAATCTTTCTTCGCTAGCCTCCCCTGCTTGGCCTCCCTCTCTTGCTAACCTCCCTTCGTTGGTCCGCCTCCCTTGCTGACTTCCTTGCCTAGCATGCCTTGTTAACCTCATATAGAGACACCATCATGTGCAGAACAACGGATAGCACGCTACGCACACTGCAAGCCCGTCGAGTAGCATGCTGTGCACGTCGCAGCGCACTGTTAGCCTCTTTCCCTTGCTCGCATCCCTTCCTAGCTTTCCTTTTGAACCTCCTTTGCGGGCAGCAATGTGTATGGAGTATGTTTGCGGGCAGCAACTTGTGTAAAGCCAAGCATGCTCTAAGTCTATTTTTTAGCGGTTTTTAAGCCCTCTTTGGTGGCCAATGCCTTGGCCAATCTTCCCATAATCTTGCCTACTGATTCAACTGGTCGATACAAGGGAGTTGGTGGAAGGTGCCAATAACTCTATCATGCTCTTTGGTAGAGGGACTAAGACCTAATCTCTTGACTGCCACCATATGCAACTGTCAAGCATATTGTGCGGCACAATGGCTAGAGAGCTTATCCAGCTACCATCCCTTGCTAGCTTACTTTACTAGCCTCCCGTGTTGGGCGCTCGATGAGCAGCTACTCGTGCACTCCAGTGCACTGCTGGGAGAACGCTTAGCACACTATGCATGCTCACTACTCCCTCCAGCACGTTACGTTCACGTTGCTGGCCAGACAAGCAGCGCGCTGTGTACTGCTGGCCCGACGAGCAGCACACTTTTACCACCCCTCCTTCAGTTGGCCTCCTTCCCTTGGTAACCTCCCTTCGTTGGTCCCCCTCCCTTACTGACCTCCTTGCCCAACATGCCTTGTAAACCTCATATAGAGGTACCATCATGTGCAGAACGATGAGCAGCCCGCTGCTGGCCCAACGAGTAGCTTGCTGTGCACGCCCCAATGGACTGCTAGCCCTTCTTCCTTGCACGCATCCATTCCAAGGTTTCCTTTTTAACCTACCTTGCGGGCAACAATGTGTTCAGAGTATGCTTGCGGGCAACAACTTGTGCGAAACCAAGCATGCTCCAAGTCTATTTCTTAGCCGTTTTTAAGCCCTCTTTGGTGGTCAATGTCTTGGCTGATTTTCCCATAACCTCACCTACTGATTCAATCGGTCAATGCAAAGAAGTTGGTGCACAGTGCCAACAACTGTACCATGCTCTTCGGTAGAGGGACTAAGACCTAATCTCTTCACTTCCACCCCATGCAACAGTCGAGCATATTGTGCGGAACAATGGTTAGAGAGCTTATTCGGCTAACATCCCTTGCTAGCCTACCTTATTGGCCTCCCATGCTAACCTCCCATGTTTGGCACTCGATGAGCAGCTAGCCAGGCGCTCTAGTGCACTGTTGGGAGAACGCCTAGCATGCTACGCGCACTCCCTGCTCCATCTAGTACGCTGCATGCACGTTGCTGGCCAGGCAAGGAGGATGCTGCGCGTTGCTGGCCCAATGAGCAACACACTATTAGCACCCCTTCCTTGCTCGCCTCCCTCCCGAGCATGCCTTGCTGGCCTTCCTTCCTAACTTGCCTTGTTACCCTCCCTTAGAAGCACCAACATGGGCAGCATGATGCGCAGCTTGCTGAGCGCACTGCGCGACCCCCAACGCACTGCTAGCCTCCCTCCCTTGCTCGTTGTGCGCTCTCGTTGATCCCTCCAGCACGCTGCGTGTGCGTTGCTGGCCATACGAGCACCAGGCTGTACATTGTTGGCCCAAAGAATAGGTCACCGCTAGCCCCCATCCCTTGATAGCCTCTCTCCCATGCTTGCCTTGCTAGCCTCTCTTGGATGGCCTCCTTCCGTTGCTAACATCCCTTAGTTTGTCCCCACCATTGCTAGCCTCCCTTCCTAGCTTGCCTTGCTAAGCTCCCTTAGAGTCACAAACATTTGCAACACAATGAGCAGGTCACTGTGCACACACTACTGGGCAGACGCACCGCTCGCTGCGTGCGAACTCGCTGCTCCCTCACTCACGCTGCGCGTGCATTGGTAGCCCAACGAGCAGCACGCTGTGCACTGCTGGCTCAACGTGCAGCATGCTGCTAGACCCCATCCCCTTCTAGCCTCCCTCCCAAGCTTACCTTGCAAGCCTCCCTTGGTTGGCCTCCCTCCCAAGTTTGCCATGCTAGCCTCCCTTGGTTAGCCTCCATCCCGAATTCGCCTTGCTAGCCCCTCCTGAATTTGCCTTATTGGCCTCGCCCCTTGCCAAGCTCCCTTAGTTGAGCCCCCTCCCTTGCTAGCTTTCCTTCCTAACTTGCCTTGCTAACCACACAAAGAGCCACCAACATATGTAGCTCGATGAGCAGCCTGCTGAGCGTGCTCTTAGCCCGACAATCAGCCCGTTACATGCGCCCTAGCATGCTGCTAGCCTCCCTCATTTGGTTGCATCCCTTCCTAGCTTTCCTTTTTTACCTCCTTTGCAGGCAGCAACATCTACTGAGCATGCTTGCGAGCAGCAACTTGTACGGAGCCAAGCATGCTCCAAGTCTATTCCTTAACCGTTTTTATGCCCTCTTTGGTGGCCAATACCTTGGCCAATCTTCCCATAACCTCACTTGCTAAGTCATCGGATCAATCCAAGGGAGTTGGTGCAAGGTGTGAATAACTCTACCAAGCTCTTTGGTCAAGGGACTAAGACCTAACCTCTTCGCTGCCACCCCATTAAACTGTTGAGCATGTTGTGCGGCGCAACGGTTGTAGTGCTAGCCCGACTAACATCCCTTGCTAGCCTACCTTACTGGCCTCCCATGCTAACCTGCTATGCTTGGTGCTCGATGAGCTGCCTGCCACGCGCCAATGCAATTGAGTAGACGAGTAGCTCGCTACGCGCTACTTCGCAGATGCACTACCAGCTGGAAGCACGCTGCCCCTGTAGCGCACTGTTGGGCAGACACGCAACATAGCGCGCACTCGCTCCTCCCTCTAGAATGCTGCATGCACGTTGTTGGCTCGACGAGCAGCACACTGGTAGGCCCCCTTCCTTGGTAGCCTCCCTCCCAAGGTTGCCTTGCTAGCCTCCCTTAGTCGGCCTTCCTCCCTTGCTAACCTTCTTTGGTTAGCCTCCCTTCCTTGCCGACCTCCCTTCTTAGCCTACTTTGCTATCCTCCCTTTGAGGCACCAATATGTACAACATAACAAGCAGCCCGTTGCATGCGCTGCTGGCCTAACGTGCAGCACACTGCGACACCTTAGTACCCTGCTAGCCTCCCTCTCTTGTGGGTAGCAACGTGTGTAGAGTTCAGCAAGCTCCAAGTCTATTCCTTAGCCATTTTTAAGCCCTCTTTGGTGGCCAATGCCTTCGTCTATCTTCCCATAACCTCACTTGTTGAATCAACGGGTCGATGTAAGGGGGTTGGTGCAAGGTGCTAGAAACTTGATCATGCTCTTTCGTTAGGGGGCTTGGACCTAACCTCTTCATCGCAACGCCATGCAACAGTCAACCATATTGTGCCACGCAACGATTAGAGTGCTTGCCCTGCTAACATCCCTTGCTAGCCTTTCTTACTGGGCGCCCATGTTGGGCCCTCGATGAGTAGCCCGCTAC
Source organism: Carallia pectinifolia (assembly GCA_037832335.1). NCBI lineage: Eukaryota > Viridiplantae > Streptophyta > Magnoliopsida > Malpighiales > Rhizophoraceae > Carallia > Carallia pectinifolia. The sequence goes on along the minus strand of CM075454.1, from coordinate 762,200 downwards.
GTACTCCAGCGTGCTACTCGGCAGACGAGTTGCTCACTGCTCCCTAGGATGCGCTGCCCACTAGTCACGAATTGCGGGCTCCAGTGTGCTATTGGGATCACGCGTAGCATAGTGCATGCGCTTGCTGCTCCCACCGGCATGCTACGCACGTGCGTTGCTCCTCGGACGAGCAGCAAGTTGCGTACTACTGACCGGATGAGCATCATGCTGTTAGCCGCCCTCTCTTACTAGCTTCTGCATCAAGGTTGCTTTACTAAATTCCTTTGGTTGGCCTCCCTTCCAAGTTTGCTTTACTAGCCTCCCTTGCTAGCCTCGATTCCTAGCTTGCCTTGCTAACCTCCCTTAGAGGCATCGTATAGCACAACAAATAGCCCGCAGTGTTTGCCGCTGGCTGGATGAGCAGCACGCTATGCACAGCCCAGAGCACTACTAGCCCCCATCCCTTGCTCGCTTTCCTTCCAAGCTTTCCTTTTTAACGTCCCTTGCGAGCAGCAACATGTGTTGAGCATGCTTATGAGTAGTAACATTGTGGAGCCAAGCATGCTCCAAGCCTATTCGTTAGTAGTTTTTAATCCCTATTTGGTTCACAATTCTTTGGCCGATCTTCCGATAACCTCACTTGTTGAATCAACATAATGGTACAAGGGAGTTAGTGCACGGTGCCAACAACTCAATCATACTCTTTGGTCGAGGCATTAGGACCTAACCTGTTCGTTGCCAGCTCATGCAATAGTCGAGCATGCTATGCGACACAATGGCTAGAGTGCTTACCCTGCTAACATCCCTTACTGGCCGACCTTATTGGCCTCCCATGCTAACCTCCCATGCTAGGCACTCAATGAGCAGCCCACCGTACGTTCTAGCGCGCTGTTGGGAAGACGAGCAGCTCACTGTACCCACGCTGCTACCTCCAACGCGTTGCTGGCCGAACGAACTACTCATTGGGAGCGTAGTGGATGCTCTAGGTGGACCGGTAGCATGCTGCACGCACTCGCCACTCCCTCCAGCACACTGTGTGCTCATTGCTGGCAAGATGAGTAGCACGCTACTCGCCCCCCTTCCTCGGTAGCCCCCTCCCTTGCTAGCCTTCTACCCAAGCTTCGATTGTTAGCCTCCCTTGGTTGGCCTCCCTCCCAATCTTGCCTTGGAAGCATCCCTTGCCTAGCCTCCCTCCCTTGCTAACCTCCCTTGGTTAGTCCCCCTCCCTTACTGGCCTCCCTTCGTAGCTTGCTTTGTTAACTTCCCTTAGAGGCACCAACATGTACAGCGCGATGAGCAGCTGGCTGCGAGTTTGCAAGGGAGGTTAACGGGGCAAGCTAAGAAGGGAAGCAAGCAAGGGAGGGGGGCCAACCAAGGGAGATTAGTAAGGAAGGAAGCCCAGCCAAGGGAGGCTAGAAAGGCAATCTTGGACCAACAGCGTGCTTACTCGTTGGGCCAGCATCACACAACGTGCTGCTCGTCAAGCTAGCAATGCACTGGAGGGAGCAGCGAGGGTGTGTAATGCGCAGTGCGCTGGAGTGTCCAGTGGTTGCTTATCAAGTGCCCAACATTGGAGTTTAGCATGGGAGCCAGTAAGGTAGGCGAGCAAGTGATGTTAGCTGGGGAAGCACTCTAACAGCTTCGCTGCACAACATGCTTGAAAATAGCATAGGGTGGCAGCAAAGGGTTAGTTCCTAGTTGCTCGACCAAAGGGCATGATAGAGTTGTTGGCACTTTGCATCAACTCCCTTCCACCGATCCATTGACTCAGCAAGAAAGGTTATGGGAAGATTAGCCAAGGCATTGGCCACCAAATAGGGCTTAAAAATGGCCAAGGAATAGACTTGGAGCATGCTTCGCTCTGTAGAAGTTACTGCCTGAAAAAATGCTCCAAACACATTGCTGCCCGCAAGGGAGGTTAAAACAGAAAGCTAAGAAGGGATGCGAGCAAGCAAGGGAGACTAGTGGCACACTGGTCCGTGCGCAGTGTGCTGCTCGTTTGGCCAGCAGTGCGTGCAATGGGCTGCTCATCGTGCTGCACATGTTGGTGCCTCTAAGGGAGGTTAGCAAGGAAAGCTAGGAAGGGAGGCCAGCAAGGGAGGGGGGCCAACAAGGGAGGATAGCAAGGAAAGGGGACCAACCAAAGGAGGCTAGCAAGGCAAGCTTGGGAGGGAGGCTAGCAAAACAGGGGGGCTACCAGCGTGCTAAAGGGAGCAGCGAGCGCGTGCTCGGCAACGCACCAGGGGGAGCAGCACGCAGTCTGTCCAACAGCCCACTGGAGCGCGTAGCAGGCTGTGCATCGAGCGCCCAGCACGGGAGGTTAGCATGGGAGGTGTTATAATGCTAAATTTTCTCCTTCAAAATTTTAGCTTCTAATGACACTTAGTCTCAGCCAATCGCACGCACAAGGATTTGCACAATGAACTTTGCAAACACAACTCACACACTCAAGAAAGGCACAAGAGCAAATAGGAACCTTTCCCAATGTTTATTACTTGTCACAGAGTAATACATAGGAACAAAGCCAAATAAATTCTCGACAGTGTTTCACTCTTTCTCTCTGAGTGATTCCTTTCTCATTGAGTACAAACGACAAATCCTACGGGTCTACATATAGTTGACACCCCCAGCCATCTAGGGTTTGAAGATGACCATTATCTCCCCTTGATCTATATCATGGCATAATAGCTAACCATTATCTCCCCTTGATCTCTATCATGGCATAATAGCCCTTATAATAGCCCTTATCTAACCACAATCTTTTCCACGACTTGATCGTGATAAGCCTTATCTTCCCATGATCATCAATCATTTAGTCTTGATTTGTGTTATCTACCCACGAACCTAAGCCATGCACGATCTGATGAGCATTATCCTTATTCGGGAGCAACAAAATAGAGCCATACCCACACGTCCCCACGTTCCACACGTCGCAAGAAACTTGGTGCCACTCAATGCCATGTAGAGCTAGCCAAGACCTCATCTCGTCTTCGGGCCTCTCGGCCCAAGCACTTGGCCCATTTGGTGGAGCCCACGAACATGTAATCCAGCATCTTTTGTCTAGCCCAAGCCTTGGTCCAAAGTCCCATGCAAAGGAATTGGCACAAGGTACTGCCAACTCCAGCATGTTAAGTGCTTAAGGGACTAACAAAACACCCCCACCTGTAAAAGCCAACGTCCTCATTGGTACTGTAGATAGGTAGCTTTCCACCTGCTTCTCGAACTGCCATAGAGCCACATCTCTTTCCCAGGTCGCCTCACTATCTGGGGCATTCTTCTACTTCACCAAGTTCTCAACTTGCCTGTTCTTCTTACTTTGCGCATATGCTTAGTGGTCCAAGATTCTTTCCATTTCACGCAGGAACTCAATCCTGATTGTAAGGGAAGCACGAATTGCCTGTTTTCTTGGAGGCTCATCGCCTGCCTCCTCGTGGAAGGGCTTCAAGAAACTCACTTGGAAGGTTGGACACACCTTGAACCTTTCTGAGAGTTGCAACCTGTATGTAACATTTCCAACTCTCTTAACCACTGTGAAGGGACCATCATACTTTGGAATAAGACCACGATGCCCTGACTTGCTGCTAATCTTCTTCGAAATCTGGGGAGCAAGTTTCAGCAACACCTTACCTCCAACATGAAAATCTAGGTCCCTCCTTCCTCTATCAACATACTTTCTTATGCACTTGGTTATCTTGTTCAAGCTATCCTTAGCGTCCTCGTGTCACTAGCAATGTGTTGCTTGGTTGGCCTGCAACCTACATGCACTGTCCTGGAGTGACCAGAGAGCAGTGCATGTGGTGTGCTACGCATTTGCCCAGTAGAGCAGGCCCAGTGAGCAGTGCGTCCGCCCACCAACTTGCCAGAGGGAGCAACCCGCACGCAACGACCTTATCGTCTTCCCAGCAATACGCTAGATCAGGCGGTAGATTACTCATCGAGTGCCCAGCATGGGAGGCCAGTAAGATAAGCTACCAAGGGATGTTAGCCAGGTAAGCACTCTAACCGTTGCGCTGCACGGCATACTTTACAGTTGCATGGGTGGCAGTAGAGAGGTTAGGTCCTAGTCCCTCTACCAAAGTGCATGATAGAGTTGTTGGTACCTTCCACCAACTCCCTTGCATCGACCCATTACATCAGCAAACGAGGTTATGGGAAGATCGCCCAAGGCATTGGCCACCAAAGAGGGTTTAAAAACAGCTCAGGAATGGACTTGGAGCATGTTTTGCTCTGCACAAGTTGCTGCCCACAATCATGGTTTGCACACGTTGCTGCCCACAAGGAAGGTTAAAAAGAAAAGCTAGGAAGGGATGCAAGCAAGGGCGGGAGGCTAGCAGCATGCTAAGGAGCATGCAACATGCTGCTTGTCGAGCCAACAGCGAGCGCAATGACTACTCGTCGTGCTGCACATGTTTGTGGCCCTAAGGGAGGTTAGCTAGGCAGGCTAGGAAGGGAGGCCAACAAGGGAGGGGGACCAACCAAGGGAGGTAAGTAGGGAGGGGAGCCCAACCAAGGGCGGCTAGCAAGGCAAGCTTGGTAGGGGGGCCAACCAAGGGAGACTAGCAAGGCAAGCTTGGATGGGAGGCTAGCAACCTGTTGCGTGCGAGCTAGCTATGCGTAGCGTGCTGCTCGTCAGGCCAACAATGCTTGACCAACATACTTGAGGGAGCAGCATGCTACGCGTCTGCCCTGCAGTGTATCAGAGCACGGAGTGCACACCTAGAGGGCAGTCGTCCTCCCAGCAGCACACTGGAGGGAGCACCTCGCGCCCAACTAGCTGTCGTCTGACTGCTAGTGCATAAGAGCGTGCAGCGAGTAGCTCATCGAGCATACAACATCAAAGGTTAGCATGGGAGGTGTCAAAGGGATAATTTTCTTACTCAAAATTTGGCCTTGTGATGACACTAGATTGCACTTCATCTCAGTCAACTGCACATGCAGGGATTTGCACAATGAACTTTGTAAACAAGCACATAGCTCACATGCTCAAAAAAGGCGCAAGAGTAAACGGAAACCTTTCCCAACCTTTATTACTTATCACAAAGTAATGCAAAGGAACAAAGCCAAATGAACTCTCGATAGTGTTTCTCTCTTTCCCTCTAAGTGGTTTCTCTCTTACTGAGTACAAATGACAAACCCATGGGGTCTATTTGTAGTTGACACCCTTAGCTATCAAAGGCTTGGTGATAACCATTATCTCCCCATGATCTCCATCATGGCTGATAATCCTCATCTTCCCACGATCTTCTCCACTACTTAATCTTGATAAGCCTTATATCCCATGATTATTCATCGCTTGATCTCAAAAAGCAATATCTACCCACGATCCTTAGCCATGCACAATTTAATGAGCATTGTCCCGATGCTCGGCCAACAGGATAGAGCCACACTTGCATGTCCCCACGTTCTGCATGTCACCAGAGACTCGGTACCACGCAGTGCCATGCAAACTTGGTCAACACCCAGCTTACGATTTGGGCCTCTTGGCTGAAGCCCATGGCCCATCTGATGGAGCCCACGAACATGTAGTCCAACATCTTTTGGTCTAGCCCAAGCCTTGGTCTGCCCTAGGACTCATATGTAGGCTCGTGCCTATTCTGACCCTTTCAGCTATCACCTTGCCTCAAGGACTGCCCAACCACCCTAAAGTCCCATATTAGGAATTGGCACAAGGTGCCGCCAACTCCCGCATGCAAAGTGCTCAAGGGACTAACAAACCACCCACACCTGTTGAAGACAACGTCCTTATTGGTAGGGTAGATAGGTAGTCTTCCACCTGCTTCTCGAACTGCTATAGAGTCACGTCTCTTTCCCAGCTTGCCTCACTCGTTGGCACATTCTTCCACTTCAACAAGTACTCAACTCGCCTGTTCTCTTTACTTTGCCCATGCATTTGATGGTCTAAGATTTTGTCTACTTCACACTAGAACTCAGTCTTGATTGCAGGGGAGCACGCCGTGCATGTTTCCTTAGAGGCTCTTTGTTTTGTTCTTCATGGAAGGGATTCAAGAAACTCACATGGAAGGTTGGATGCACTTTCTACCTTTCTGGGAGTTGCAACCTGTATGCAACATTACCAACTCTCTTCACCACTGTGAAGGGAACGCCATACTTTGGAACCAGCCCATGATGCACTGACTAGCTCTTAATCTTCTTCCAAATATGGGGAGTAAGTTTCAGAAACACCCTATCCCCAACTTGGAACTACACGTCCCTCCTTCTTTGGTCCGCATACTTTCTCATCTGCTTGGTTGCCTTATTTTATCTATCCTGGCCTCTTCAAGCCACTCTTGCTTAGAACGGGCAAACCGGTGCATTGTTGGACATCTCCCTTCTAAGCTAATCCTAGCCACATAATTAGGAGTAAGGGGCTGTTGCCCCATAGCTAGCTCGAAAGGACTCATACCTATAAAAGAGGACCTATGAAGATTGTAACAGAATTGGACCGAATGCAACAACTCAAGCCAATTCCTCTGGCTTGCAGTCATATAAGATACTCCTCTAGTAGGCCATTGATCTACTCTGTCTGGCCGTCAGTCTAGGGATGATTGGCAATAGAGAACTTCAACTCCAAACCCATCATGTTGAACAATGAGGTCTAGAACCTGCAAGTGAAATAAGGATCCCGATCGCTCACAATATCTTCAGGTAACCCAAATTACTTTACTACTTGCTTGTAAAAAAGTTCAGCGGCTGTCTTTGATTGACATGAAGAGGGGGCAAGAATGAACACCACATACTTGGAGAACTGATGTACCACCACCATGACAGATCCCATGCCATCAACCTTCGGGAACCTGCCAATGAAATCCATAGCAACCGACACCCACGACATTGTTGGAATGGGTAGTTTCTGTAACAAACTTGCATCTTTTTGCCTTTCTATCTTGTACTATTGACAAGTGATGCACGTCTTAACATACGACTCAACGTCATCTTCTATCTTTTGCCAATACTAGTTGCGGGATAGTAAGGCCATCATCCTCTCAATACTAGGATGACCAGCCCACTGTGAATCATGGGACTCTCACAGTGTTTCCATCCTAAGGCCTGTACCACTAGGAACATACAAAAAATTGCCCTTAGCACGTAATAAACCATCATCTAGCTAGTATTACCTTACAACATCCTCTTGGACTTGTTATACAATTTGCTGATATGTGGCATCATGGGGGGCCTACGCCTTGATCTTGTCTAGCAGGTCACTCTGCACTTGACTGAGGGCAGCAACCGTTTCTCACAGTTGTCAGTGACTTAGAGCATCCGCAACCTGATTGCGCCTTCATGGCTTGTGTTACCAAGTAAAGTCATACTCAGCCAAGTACTCTTACCATTGTGCCAACTGTGCAAGAAGTTATTCTGAGTTTGAAAGAATGTGTTAGCCACATTATCGGTCTAAACCACGAGCCTGATACCCAGCAAATACACCCTCCACGTGTGAAGGCAATGTACCACTGCCATCATATCCTTCTCATGGGCTATGAACCACTACTCTATCTTGTTGAGTTTTTGGCTTTTATGGGCAATAGGGTGGCCTTCTTGTACCAACACGCCTCCAATGGCTTTGTCTGAGGCATCAATTAACACAAAAAAAGGTAACTCGAAGTGTGGCAACCTCAGGACTGGCTCTGTGGACACTATTGCCTTCAAATTGTCAAAGGCTTCTTGACAATCAGTGGTTCACCTCTATAGTCTATCTTTCTTGAGCAAGTCTATCAGTGGGGCCATCTTTTTGGAGTAACCCTGCACGAATTTCCTATGATAGTTAAGACAAGCAAAGAAAGGACCTCAATTCCGACACTTTTGTGGGGGATGACCACTCCACTATTACCTGGACTTTTCTCTTACCCATTTTTATTTGCCCTTGACTCACCCTGCGCCCAAGGAACATAATCCCTTATTGCCTTGTCATCTTTTATGCTCTTGCAGGTAAGAAGTCTATTTTTGTTATTGTTGCTGTCTAGCCTTTTAACTTGTGCGGGCTCGGAGTTTGCTTTGTTGTTGTTACCCCCTCGCCTTTTATACTATACGAGCATGGAGTATACTTTTTTTGCAGCACTTTTTACCTTTTATACTCTTGCGGCCAAGGAGTCTGCTTTTGTTGTTATTGTCGTCTCGCCTTTTAAACTCGTGTGAGCAGGGAGTATGGTTTTGTTGTTGCTGCTGGCTCGCATTTTATGCCCCTGCGGGTAAGGAGCATGCTCTATTATTACTATCCTGCTTTTTATGCTCGTTAGAGAAAGGATTATGCATTGTTGTTGTCGTTTCGCCTTTTCATGTAGGCAACGAGTATACATTTGATGTTGTACTTTTCACCTTTAAACTCTTGCAAACAAGTAGTCTGCTTTTGTTATTGTTTGTGTCCTGCTTTTTAAACTTGTGCGGGCAAGGAGTCTAGTTTTGCTGTCGTTGCTGTCTCGCCTTTTATACTCGTGCGAGCAAGGAGTATGCTTTGCTGTTGTTGTCTCGCCTTTTATACTCATGCAGGTAGGGAGTATGCTTTTGTTGTTATTGTCATCTCGCCTTTCACACTCGTATGGGCAAGGAGTTTGGTTTTGTTGTTGTTGCCTTGTCGCATTTTACACTCGTGTGGGCAAGCAGTATGCTTTGTTTTTGTTGCCTTACCTTTTATATTCTTGCAAGCAAGGAATCTGTCTTTCTTGTTGTTGTTGTTTAGCCTTTTAAGTCACGCATGCTAGGAGCCTGCTTTGTTGTTGTCACTATCTGGCCTTTTATTCTCGCGCAAGCAATGCATATACTTTTGTTATTGTACTTTCCGCAGTTTGTACTCTTGCGGGTAAAGAGTCTACTTTTGTTGTTCTTATCATATCACCTTTTATCCTCGTGCGAGCAAGGTGTCTAGTTTTCTTATTGTTGCTGTCTCATCTTTTATACTGATGAGAGCAACGATTATGCTTTGCTGCTGCTGTCTCTCTTTTATACTCGTGCTGGCAGGGAGTGTGCATTTATTGCTGCTATCGTCTCGCCTTTGATACTCGTACAGTCGAGGAGTCTAGTTTTGTTTTTGTTGCCGTGTCACCTTTTATTCTTGTGCGGGCAACTAGCATGCTTTGTTGATGCCATCTCGCCTATTATACTCGTGTGGGCAAAGAGTCTGCTTTTGTTGTTGATGGCGTCTAGCCTTTTAACTCGTGCAGGCTAGGAGTCTGCTTTGCTGATTTTATCGTCTCGCTTTTTATATTCATGTTGGCAAGTAGTATGCTTTTGTTGTTGTACTTTTTGACTTTTATACTCTTGAGGGCAAAGAGTCTACTTTTGCTGCTGTTGTCGTCTCGCCTTTAGTGCTCGTGCAGGCAAGTGTGCTGGTTTTGCTGTTGTTCTTGTCGCTTTTTTTACTCTTCTAGGAAAAGAGTCTACTTTTGCTGTTGTTGTCGTCTCGCCTTTTATCCTCGTGTGGATAGGGAGTTTGGTTTTGTTGTTGTTGTCTTCTTGCCTCTCGTACTTGTGCGGGGAAGTATTATGATTTGCTGTTGCTGTCTCTCTTTTATACTCGTGCTAGTAGGGAGTGTACTTTTATTGTTGCTATTGTGTCACCGTTTATACTCGTACGGTCAAGGAGTCTGGTTTTGTTCTTGTTGTCGTGCCACCTTTTATTCTCATTTTGGCAAGTACCATGCTTTGTTGATGCCATCCCGCCTTTTATAGTTGTGTGGGCAAGGAGTTTGCCTTTGTTGTTGTTGGCGTCTAGCCTTTTATGCCGTGTAGGCTAGGAGTATGCTTTGCTGTTGTTATTGTCTTGCCTTTTATATTCGTGCAAGCAAGGAGTATGCTTTTGTTGTTGTACTTTTCACCTTTCATACTCTTGAGGGTAAAGAGTCTACTTTTGTTGTTGTTGCCTTCTCACTTTTAATGCTCGTGCGGGCAAGTGGGTGTACTTGTTGCCTTTTTTGCATTTGCTGGCAAAGAGTTTGCTTTTGCTGTTGTTATTGTCACGCCTTTTATCCTCGTGTGGATAGGGATTTTGGTTCTGTTGTTGTTGTCGTCTTGCCTCTTCTACTCGTGCAGGCAAGGAGTATGCTTTGTTGTTGCTGTCTCGCCTTTTATACTCTCGCGGGCACAAGGGGTTTGTTTTTGTTGTCGTCGTAGTCTCGCGTTTTATTCTCTTGAGCGCTAGGCATCTACTTTGTTGTTGTTACCGTCTCACCTTTTATACTCGTGCGAGCAAAGAGTTTAGTTTTTTTTATACTTTTTGCCTTTTATGTTCTTGCAGGCAAGGAGTCTACTTTGGCTATTGTTGCCATCTCGCCTTTTATACTCGTGTGAGCAAGGTGTCTAGTTTTGTTGCTGTTGTTATCTTGCCTTTTATACTTGGGTGGGTGAAGAGTATACTTTTGCTGTTGCACTTGTCGCCTTTTATGCTCTTACGTGCAAGGTGTCTGCTTTGTCGTTATTGTTGTCTCGTCGTTTATACTCGTGCAGACTAAGAGTCTACTTTGCCGTTGTTGTTATTCTGCCTTTTATGCTATTGTGGGTAAGAAGTATGCTTCTGTTGTTGTACTTTTTGCCTTTTACACAATTGTGGGCAAGGAGCTTGCTTTTTTTGTTGTCGTTGTCTCACCTTTTATACTCTTGCGGGCACGGAGTCTGATTTTGTTGTTGTTGTCGTCTCGCATTTTATACTCGTGCAGGCAGGGAGTATACTTTTGTTGTTGTACTTTTTGCCTTTTATGCTTGTCTGGGCAAGGAGTCTTGTTTTGTCGTTGTTACTATCTCAACTTTTATACTCGGGCGAGCAAGGAATACACTTTTGTTGTTGTACTTGTCGTATTTTATACTCTTGCGGGCAAAAAGTCTGTTTTTCTTGTTGTTGCCGTTTTGTCTTTTATAGTCATGCCAGCAAGGTGTCTGCTCTGTTGTTGTTGCCATCTCGCATTTTATGGTCGTCTAGGCAAGGAGTATACTTTTTTTGTTGTAGTTTTTTGCCTTTTATTCTCTTACGTGCGAGGAGTCTACTTTTGGTGTTGTTGTTGTCTCACCCTTTATACTTGTGTGGGCAAGGAGTCTAATTTTGTTATTGTTGGCATCTCGCTTTTTATATTCGTGCGAACAATGAGTAAAGAGTATCCTTTGCAGTTACCAGCCCTTTATACTCGCGTGGCAAGGAGTTTGCTTTTGTTATTGTTGCCATCTCCCCTTTTTTGTGCGGACAAGGAGTGTACTTTTGTTATTGTGCTTTGCACCTTTTATCCTCTTGTGGGCAGGGAGACCTGCTTTTATTGTTGTTCTTATCTCGCCTTTTATACTCGTGCGGGCAAGGAGACTAGTTTTGTTGTTATCGTCTCATAATTTACACTCGTGCGGGTAAGAAGTATGCTTTGCTGTTGTTGTGTTGTCATTTATACTCATACGGGTTGGGAGTGTCCTTTTTTTGTTGTTGTCGTCAAGCCTATTATACTCATGTGGGGAAGCAGCAAGCTTTGCTTTTACTTTCTCACCTTTTATACTCGTGGGGGCAAGGAGTTTGCTTTGTTGTTGTTGTCTCTCCTTTTATACTCTTGTAGGCATGGAGTCTACTTTTACTATTGTTGTCGTCTTGCTTTTTATACTCGTGCAGGGTAGGCGTATACTTTTGTTGTCATACTTTTTGCCTTTTATACTACTGTGGGCAAAGGGTCTACTTTTGCTATTGTTGTCGTTTCGCGTTTTACACTAGTGTGGGCAAGGAGTTTGGTTTTGCTGTTGTTGCAGTCTCGCCCTTTATACCCGGGCGGGCAAGGGGTATACTTATGTTATTGTACTTGTTGCCTTCTATACTCTTGTGGGTAAGCAGTCTGCTTTTGTTGTTGTTGTCGTCTTGCCATTTCTACTTGTATGGGCTAGGAAGTTGATTTGTTGTTGTTGCCGTCTCGCCTTTTATACTTGTATGGGCAGCGAGTATGATTTGTTGATGTCATCTCGCCTTTTTTACTCTTGCGGCTAGGAGTTTGCTATTGTTATTATTGTCGTCTAGGCTTTTAAATAGGTACGAGTAAGGAGTCTAGATCTGTTGTTGTTCTTGTCTCACCTTTTATACTCGCGCGGGCAAGCAACATGCTTTGTTGTTGCCATCTCGCCTCTTATACTCTAGCGGGCAAGGAGAATGCATTGCTGTTGTTGTATTGCCTTTTATACTCATACGGGCAAGGAGTATGTTGTTGTTGTTGTTGCCATCTTACCTTTTATACCGGTACCTGCAAGGAATCAGATTTTGCTGGTGTTGCTATCCACCTTTTATACTCGTGCAAGCGAGAAGCATGCTCGATTGCTACGTCTTGCCTTTTGGACTCATGAGGGGCAAAGTGTATGCTTTTTTGTTGCCGTCTCGCCTTTTATACTATTGCACGGAAGGAGTATGCTTTGTTGTTGTCATCTCGCCTTTTTACTCATATAGTGAAGCAGTTTGTTTTTGTTGTTGTTGTTGTCTCACCATTTATACTTGAGTAGGCAAGGCCTATGCTTTGATGTTGCCGTCTGACCTTTTATGCTCATACGGATAAGGAGTGTGCTCTGCTGTTGTCGTCTCGCCTTTCGACTTTTCTACTCGTGCGGGCAAGGAGTTTGGTTTTATTGTTATTGTCGTATCTCTTTTTACACTCATGCAGGCAAGGAGTATGCCTTTTGTTGTACTTTTGACCTTTTATACTTGTGCGGGAAAGGAGTCTGGTTTTGTTGTTGTTGTCGTATCGCTTTTTTATACTCGTGCAGGCAAGGAGTATACTTTTTTGTTGTACTTTTTGCCTTGTATGCTCTTGTGGGCAAGGAGTTTGCTTTTATTGTTGTTACGGTCTCACCATTTGCGATCGTACAGGCAAGGAGTTTAATTTTGTTGTTGTTGCCGTCTCGCATTTATAGTTATGCAGGCAAGGAGTATGCTTTGTGGCTGTCGTCTTGCCTTTTATACACGGGCGGGTAGGGACTATGCTCTTATTGTTGATGTCGTCTCGCCTTTTATACTCATACGGCAAGGAGTCTAGTTTTGTTGTTATTGACTTGCATTCTATACTCGTCAGGCCAAATGCTTTGTTGTTGTCGTCTCGCCTGTTATACTCGTGCAGGCAAGGAATGTGCTTTGTTACAGACGTCTCAGCTTTTGTACTCTTGCTGGCAAGGAGTCTACTTTTGTTGTTATTGCTGCCTCGCCATTTATACTCATGTAGGCTAATATGTTTGCTGCTTTTACCATCTTGTCTTTTATACTCGTGCGGGCATGGAGTATACTTTTGTTTTTACACTTTTCGCCATTTATATTCTTGTAGGTAAGGAGTATACTTTTGTTGTTGTTATCGTCTCACTTTTTATACTCGTGCAGGCTAGGAGTCTGCTTTTGCCGCTGTTGTCAACTCGCTTATATACTCGTGGGGGCACAGAGCATACTTTGGTTGTTGCACATTTTACCTTTTATCCTCTTGTGGGCAAGGAGTCTACTTTGGTTGTTGAACATTTTACCTTTTATCCTCTTGTGGGCAAGGAGTCTACTTTGGTTGCTTTTGTCATCTCACCTTTTATACTTGTGTGGGCTGAGAGTCTGCTTTGTTGTTGTTGTCGTCTAGCCTTTTATACTCGTGCAGGCAAGGTGTACATATTTGTTGTCGTACTTTTCGCCTTTTATACTCTTGCGGGCAAAGAGTCTATTTTTGTTGTTGTTGCTGTCTCATCTTTTATACTCGTGCGGGTTAGGAGTCTATTTTTCTATTAATACCGTCTCGTCCTTTATATTCGTGTGGACAAGCAGTATGCTTTGTTGCTGCCATCCCACCTTTTATACTCTGGCAGGCAAGGAGTCTGCCTTTATTATTGTTGTAGTTTTGCCTTTTAAACTCGTATGAGCTAAGAGCCTGCTTTGTTGTTATTATCTTCTTGCCTTTTGTACTCGTGCGGGAAAAGAGTCTGGCTTTGTTATTGTTGCTGTGTCACCTTTTGTACTCGTGTGGGTTAGGAGTTTGCTTTGCTCTTGTTGTAGTCTTGCCAATTATACTCATTTGGGCAAGGAATATACTTTTTTGGTTGTGCTTTTTGCCTTTTATACTCTTGCGGGCAAGGTGTCAACTTTTGTTCTTGGTGTTGTCTCGCCTATTACACTTGTGCGAGCAAGGAGTCTAGTTTTGTTGTTGTTGGTATCTTGCCTTTCATGCTCGTGCGTGTAAGCAGCATGCTTTGCTGTTACTGTTTTGTTTTTTATGCTAGTGTGGGCTGGGATTACATTTTTCTTGTTGTTCTCATCTCGCCTTTGATACTCCTAAGGGCAAGGAGTCATGTTTTGTTGTTGTTGCCGACTCGCCCTTCATACTCATGCTGGCGAGCAGCATGTTTTATTGTTGTGTCTCGCTTTTTTATACTTGTGCTAGCAAAAAGTATGTAATGTTGTTGTCGACTCACCTTGTATACTCATGCTAGCAATCAGCATGCTTTATTGTTGCGCCTCGCCTTTTATACTCGTGCGGCCAAAAAGTATGCAATGTTGTTGCCATCTCACCTTTTATACTCTTGCGGGCAAGGAGTCAGCTTTGGTTGTTGTTGCCGCATCGCCATTTATACTCATATAGGCACGGAGACTAGTTTTGTTGTTGTTGTTGTCTCGCCTTTTATACTCATGCGGCAAGGAGCAGGCTTTGTTGTTGCCATCTTGCCTTTTATACTTGTGCCAACGAGGAGTATGCTTTACTATTGTCATCTCGACTTTTTTACTCCTGCGAGAAAAGACAATGCTTTTGTTGTTATTTCTGTCTCACTTTTTATACTCGTATGGGCAAGGAGTCTGGTTTTGTTGTTGTTATTGTCTCGCCTTTTATACTAGCGAGGGCAAAGAGCATGGACTGGTTTTGTTGCTGCTGCTGTCTCGCCTTTTATACTCGTGTAGGCAAGGTTCATGCTTTGTTTTTGCCCCCTTGCCTTTTTTAATCATGCGAGCTAGGAGTCTACTTTGTTGTTACTACCGACTCGCCATTTATACTTGTGCGGGGAAGGAGTATAAATATTTTTTAACTTTTTTCCTTTTATATTCTTGTGGGCAAGGACACTACTTCTGTTCTCGTTGTTGTCTCGCCTTTTATACTCTTGCGGATCAAGATTATATCTTTATTGTTGTTGTCGTGTCACCTTTTATACTTAGTGGGTGAGTAGTACACTCTTGTTCTTGTACTTGTCGCCTTTTATACTCTTGGGCCAACGAGTCTGGTATTGTTATTGTTGCCATCTCGCTTTTTATAATAATGCGGGCAAGCAGCATGCTTTATTGTTGCTGAATCGCCTTTTATACTCACACGAGCAAGGAGCATGCTACGCTATTGCCGACGAGCCTTTAACATTTGTTCGGGTAGGAGTATGCTTTTGTTGTTGTTGTCGCTTCGCCTTTTATACTCGTACGGACGAATAGTCTAGTTTTGTTGATGTTGCCATCTCATCTTTTACACTCATGCGGGCAAGTCGCGCACTTTGTTGCTACCGTCTCACCATTTTTACTCGTGCGGGAAAAGAGTATGTTTTGTTGTTGCTGTCTCGACTTTTAAACTCTTACAGGCAAAGAATCTACTTTTACTGTTGTTGCCTTCTCGCCTTTTATAGCAAGGAGTATGCTTTTGTTGTTGTTGCCATCTCACCTTTTATTCCCATACAGGCCGAGAGTCTGCTTTGTTATTGTTACTGTCTCGCCTTTTATACTCGTGTGGGCAAGGAGCATAATTTTGTTATTGTACTTTTCACTATTTATACTT